>ML682104.1:256756-464894 GCA_007922195.1 Podocnemis expansa
ACTGTTCTCGGTAGTAACAGAGGGCAGAACGAGAAGCAATGGTTTCAAGTTACAGCTGGGGCGGTCCAGGCTGGATATTAGGAAAAACTTCCTTACTAGGCGAGTGGTGAAGCAGTGGAATAAGTTGCCTAGGGAGGTGGTGGAATCTCCATCTCTGGAGGTGTTCAAGTCCCAGCTGGACAAAACACTGACTGGGATGATCTAATGGGAGTGGTCCTGCTTCTTTTGGCAGGGGGTTGGACTAGATGACCTTGTGGGGTCCCTTCCAACCCTATGATTCTATGATTCTATGATTTCCCTACACCCCTCCTGCACTCCCCCCAGTTGTCAGCTGGTAACCATGTTATACCAAATCTGTGAGCACCCCCTACACCTCCCAAATCTCCCCCTATACCTTCTAATTTCATGTGTTGGGGAGAATACTGCCAACAAAGATTACTTAGACTTCATGGAGTCAAGGGCCTGCCCCTCCATGTGTCAAACAATGAGAGTGAATTCTGTGAAGAACTTACTGTCCTAAAACTGATTTTAATCTTGTCCATAATTACTACATTAAATTTATTGGAGGTTTGCTTCCATTTGCAAGTTATTATGTAAAAATATCAATCTGGGTAGGAGTTCTGCAGTGTGACTCTCCTTGCATCTTGATATAAATATTAAATACTTAATTTTGTGACGCCTTAAAGTGGCTGGCTTTATGGTTACTTTAATGTGAAGTTAAAAAATACTTAAGCTATTCATCTGATATCCCTGAGCTGCTGTTCTTCCAATTCATCTCACACAGTAACTAGGGGCTAGACAGATTTCTCTGGAGTTGGATGATCAATGGGGCAAGCATTTGAGGGGGGGGGGCAGTGGCTGGGTGGATGAAGGGGGTCTGGGCGGGGCCCTGGATGTTCATGTGTCCTCCAAAGTCCTCTTTGTACTTCCCTGTCCTCCTTTCCATGCTTTGCTATCTGGTAACCCTATACAGGGCTGCACTGGAGGCCGCACTGCACTCCAGGTGGCCTCACCGTCCCTGGGGGTAGACAAGCCAGACTAAAGCTGGGGTGGGAGCGCTACAAACAGCAGCCTCCAGCCTGAGGACATGCCCATTGCCAGCCTGCCTGCATGCCGCTATGGTGAGGGGCTTGGCCCCCAGGCCGGGGGTGTGTGTGGAGCCCTTTAATCTGGCCCTGGTCCTGTGGAAGCACACCCCCCCACTAGCGGCTCTTCTCTCCCATGCCAGTTTCTGCTCACCCTGGCAGCTACAGGCTGGGAAGGCAGTGCTCAGGGCCTGCTTCTTCTCTGCTCATTGTGCTGGGATTTGCTCTTGCTTGCTTAGTCACAGAACACTGAACTCACAAAGGCCTGACAAACCCCTGGCCCAAGGGTCACAGAAATGGCGGCAGAGAGTAAGACAATGACTATCAAACCTGAGCTAACACACACACACCTGTCACCCAACACCGAGGAGCGGGGAACCTGGCACCACACAAGCGGTAAGGCGAGTGGTTCTGATCTGCAGCTGTGACGCTAAAGCTATGTTCACACACAAAGGGCTTGTTTTGAAACAAGAGGTTTCGAAACAAGCTGTTTCGAAATAAATGGTTATTTCGAAACACCTTATTTCCAAAGACAAAAAAAGGTGTCTTGGAAATAAGGGAGCAAAATAGCATGTCCACACTGTGGACATGCTATTTTGCTCCCTTATTTCCAAAGCTGTTTCAACGGGAAACCAAGTTTAAGCCATTCGGAAAGAATGGCTGCCATTTCGAAACAAGGAGTTTCCTTGTTTCGAAATGGCCGTGCGTCGTGTGGCCATGGCAATTCTTATTTTGAAACAACCTCGTTGTTTCGAAATAAGAATGCTGTGTGAACACACCCTGGGGCACCCATGAAAAGCTCCTTGCCTGGGCCTCCCTCTTGGACACAGGGCTACCCAGAACCTGGACAGGGCCTCTTTGGTGCAGCATTGCTGTGAGTCTGCAGCAAAATACCTGCTCTCTAACAATGGGATAAGTTCAAGGTACTCAAGGTAAAAGCCATCCAGAAGGCAACGGGAATTCTCCTTCAAGCGCTGCTCACATCATTCAGTTACAGGTGTCTACGTGCCACAGCACACGGTAGCTCCGAAAGTCTTCAGCCTTAGCCTGTCAGGTGAGGGTATACGGCCAGTGCCCCCTCTACGGTGCGACAGCAGCTATGTGGGTGACCGTGACCCTGACCCTGACCCTCCCAGTTCCTTTTTCTGCCCTCAGCGACGGTTTTGGATCAGCCAAGAAACTTGCATAAGCAAGTGCCTGTCTTCTACCATGAAATTCAAGATCCTGGTTTCAAGCCATGCCTAGGATGCTGTAAAGCTTTCCCACTCAATGATCCACATGATAAGTGCCTCGCATGCCTCAGTGAGTCCCATCTTGCCAAAAGCTGCTCCCTCTGCTAGTCCTTCAAAAGGAGGACTCGCAAGGACAGAGAGCTGCGACTCTGATCCCTTGCCGGGAGCAGTGTGCAAGCCTCTGATGCCGCCGGAGCCCCAAGGTCTCCGCTGGCTCATCCATTGGCCGGGGAGCCGAAATACCGGGACCGATCTCTGATGCCGAGCCTAAAGCCTCGGTCAACGCCCCTGCCGATACTGTCAGGGCGCCAAACACTTCAATTGCTGAATTATCCTGGCACCGAACCTGAGGAGGTACTGCCAGCAGCACCACTGACGCTGCAGGCTCCCACATCGGTGCAGACACATTCTCCGGCACTGCAGAAGAAAACCAGCTCAACACCAACCACAGCACCAGAAGCCCAGTCAGCACAGGCAGCAGCCCAGCCCGCTGTTCCAGTACCACCTAGCCTGCCGCCAGCACTGCAACCCAGCACCGGGAACGGGTCTCCCAACGCAGTGCCATCCAGCCCACCTCCGGTACTGCATTCAGCAGAGGACTGCCCCCCGGCCTCCTCCCCACATTCCTTCCGGGATGTTTTGGTGCTGTGCTCCAAAGCCTCAGGAGCCCCTTCCAATGGATTGTTGTCGACATTGCCTCTGGCCTCCGTATGCTCTTCTCCTCTCAAGATGGTAATACGGGTAGGGGAACATCTAGGGAAACGGCGCCGTAAGCACTCTCCCTTGCCCGCACCTCAGCGCAAGAACAGACCCTCGGGCCCACCTGGACCAGTGGGGCCCTCCCCTCTGGGCACCACATCGCAACCTAACTGAGGCCACTCCCCTCCGTGCCATCTGGAGGCTGTAGCGTCTTTTAACGACTGGTCACACGACTGGGTGGCCGTGACCGCTAATGACACTCTAGCCTCACAGCACCGCTTGGTCAGGTCCCCCTCACAGACCATGGATTCAGACTTCTTGGACAATGAACACAATCCCATCTCCACATGTTGGAGTAGATCATGGGCCTGTTCTTCCTCTTCGCCCGACGAATACACCTTTGAGAGACCGACTGATTGTAACGAGAACTCTCATGCCCACCAGGAGTTGCTACACCGCATGGCAGCAAAACTGAACCTGGAGTTTGGGTTGTCAAAGAGGAGGCAAACCCCCTCTTCCACATCAGCTGGAGAGCTCCACCCACTAAGGTGTCTGTACCGCTGCATGAAGGGGTATACAGCATTGTCAAGGCCTGCTAGCAAACTCTGTCCTTGATCCCATTGGTATCCAGGGTCGCGGAATGTAAGTACCACGTCCCTCAAGACAAATTCTCCTTTCTGTTCCAGCACCCCACCCCGGGGTCGCTGGTCGTTGACACACTGAACCAGAAGGAGAGGCAAGGTCAACTGGGTTCCACCCCTAAGAATAAGGAGGCAAGGAAACTCAACCTGCTTGGCATGAAGGTTTACTCCACAGCAGCCCTTCATCTGCGCATAGCAAACCACTCAGCCCTTATGACAAGGTATATCTTTAACCTCTGGAATGTCATGCATGCTTCGGTGCTGTTATCCCAAAGGATTGTATTGGAGACTTCGACATGATGCTCAAAGAAGGAAAAATGGCATCCAGAGACGCTCTGATAGCCATCTGGGATGCCGTCAACACAGCCGCCCATATGATGACATCAGTTTTAGTAATGCGTCATTCAGCCTGGCTACAGGGCTTGGGCCTACCGCCACAGCTGCAGCTCACTGTTCAGGACCTCCCGTTCGAAGGCCCTGACATTTTTGCTGAGTCCACGGCTGTGAAGCTCTGTGGCATGAAAGACTCGAGAGTCACGCTCCGGTCGCTGGGAATTTACACCCTGCAACTTAACAGATGCTCTCTAAAACCCCATCAACTCCTCCAACAACAACTTCAGCAGTTAAAACCACAGATTCAAATGCAGAGCACATTCCCGAGGTCCCTCCCCTTCTCCTAGCGCCACCTTGGGGACATGGAGAAGGACAACCTCTGTTCAGGAAAAAGTGAGAAGTCCAACGTTCCCCAATTGGGTAGGTGTGGATAGGCCCCTAAATGCTCGTCGGGGAAGAAACAGCGTTTTTGACAGTTACTATACGGCCAGCGAACCCACAAATCAACTGGTCCCCACCCACTTACACCACTTCACACACCACTGGGCCAACATCACATCCAACCTTGAGACGGTCGCAGAGGGGTATTGTATTCAGTTTCTTTTGATTCCTCGGGACAGAAAACTGCCCCCTTGTTCATATGTCGGAAACCAGGAACTGTCCTACCTTCTCAGAATCGATTGTCAGAAACTCCTCTCCCTCGGAGCCATAGAAAAGGTCCCCGAGCGGTAGTGGGGAAAAGGGTTTTACTCCTGATACTTCCTGGTCCTGAAATCCAACGGGGACCTTCGACCCATTCTAGATCTCAGAGCCTTAAACAAACACATAAGGAGAATAAAGTTCTGCATGGTTTTCCTATCACAAATCCTTCTGTCTCTGTCCCCTGGGAATTGATTTGTGGCCCTCGACCTGAAAGATGCCTACTTTCACACAGCCATAAGGCCCTGCCACATGTAGTTCCTAAGATTTATGGTGGGAAACGACCACTTTCAGTTCACCTCTCTCCCTTTCAGGCTCTCTCTGGCCCCCAGGGTGTTCACGAAGGGCACGGCACTGGTCGCGGCATACTTGCGCAGACGGGGCATAAGAATTTATCCCTATCTAGACTGGTTGATAGTCGGGAAATCAAGCACCCAAGTAGAGCTCCATGTCAAAGCAGTAGTGAGGCTCTGCAACTATCTGAGCCTCCATATAAACCAATAGAGGTCAAAGCTCCACCCATCCCAAAACAGAGTTTATAAGGGCATGTCTAGATGCCCGCAAGGGGTTAGCATTCCTACCCCACTCCAGATTTTGATCGATTTGTACCATCATTTCGGAGCTGCAAATGTCCCCCGTGACCATGGCCCGACAGTGCCTGCAGCTCCTCGGTCACATGGCAGCCTCCACCTCAGTGTGTCTGAGGATGAGCCCTTTCCAAATCTGGCTTTCCACAGTGTTCCACACATGGAGGAACTCCCTGAACAAGGTACTTGCGGTCCCCCAGGACTCTCTGGGGACACTTCAGGTTTGGAGGGATCCCTGCTTTGCCATGGGGGGCATTCCCTTCAAAGACCTCAGGCCCTCAGTGACCTTAATAATGGATGCCTCAGACACAGGGTGTGGGGCCCGCATCTCTGGGGAACTCTCCACTCAGGGGCTCTGGTCCCGCACCGACGGGCCTCTCCACATAAACATGAAGGAACTAAGGGCCATCAGACTAGTCTGCCTGACCTTCCTAGACAAGATCCGGGTCAGGTCGGTCCAGATCCTCATGGACAATACCACAGCTGTGTTCTACGTGAATTGGCAAGCGGGGGGGTCTGTTCTATGCCACTTTGCAAGGAGGCGTGCAAACTTTGGGAATTGGCTATACGACACAACTTCATCTCAGTGGCCTCTCCCCTACTGAGGGTGGGCAACAGGCCAGCGGACTCTCTAAGCAAAAAACTGCTAGCGAACCATGAGTGGTGCCTTCACAACAAGGTGTTCTCTCTCCTGGTGGACAAATAGGATCTCCCCCAGATAGACTTGTTTGTGATGTGACAGAATTGCAAGTGCTCTCAGTTCTGCTTCCTCAGGGGATGTGAGAAGGGGTCCCTCTCCAATGCCTTCCTCAACAACTGGTCAGGGCCCCTGATGTATGCCTTCCCGCTGGTTCCCCTGATACAGAGGGTACTCCTGAAAATCGACAGGGATGGAGCAAACATAATACTAATAGCTCAGGACTGGCCCAGACAGCACTGGTTCCCACTCCTGCAGGACATGTCCATAAAGATCTTACTCCACCTCCCACAGTGGGTGGACCTCCTGACACAGGACCTAGGGCGCCTTCGGCACCCAGATCCGGGCCGCCTATGCCCGATGGCCTGGATGCTCTCTGGCATAGTGAGCAGGAGAGGCTCTGCTCAGATAGGGTTAAGAAGGTCCTGGTTGGTAGCAGAAGACCATCCACCAGGTCCATGTACACAGCCAAATGGAAGCGATTCTCCATTTGGGCTTGGGACAAGGGTGTAGACCCTATATCAGCCCCAATTCACCTGATTCTTGACTATTTGCTAGACCTAAGGCAAGGAGGCCTTTCTCCTTCTTCATTGAGAGTCCATTTAGCGGCAATCTCAGCTCTCCAAGAGAGTGTGGACGGGCAATCAGTTTTCTCCCATCCCACCTCGTCAGGTTCCTAAAAGGGGTGAAGAGACTCTTCCCCAACCTCGTAAGCCCACCCTGGCTTGGGATCTGAATATCATCCTCCGGGCAATGACAGAGCCGCCCTATGAACCCTTGGACTCAGCCACCCTCCTGGTCTTGTCTTGGAAGGTGGTCTTCTTACTAGCAATCACCTCTGCCAGAAGGGTTTCAGAGTTAAAAGCCCTCTCCTCTGAACCCCCATATATGAGGTTCTACCCAGATAAGGTGGTTTTGCGTCACCACCTATCCTTCCTCCCTAAGGTGGCCACTCCTTTCCACCTTAACCAAGAAATTTGCGTGCTAGTTTTCTACCCAGATCCCCAGGTTATGCAGAACCAGAGGCAGTGGCATACTCTGGATGTAAGGAGAGCACTCCTAACCTACATCGAGCGCATCCGGCCATTCCGCAAGACCCCCCCAACTGTTTGTGGCGGTCGCTGAACGTAAGAGAGGTTAACTGGTATCCTCTCAGTATATCTCTAAATGGATCATGAACTGTATCAATTACTGTTATGGAAGATCGAAAATGCGTCTTCCTGAAACTGTTAGAGACCACTCTACCAGGGCTCATGCGTCGTCTACAGCTTTCCTTGTCAAGGTCCCGATCCAAGAGATCTGCAGGGTTGCTACGTGGGTGTTGATTCATACCTTCACAATGCACTACGCCATCGCCCAGCAGGCTAGAGATGCTGCTGCTCTGGGCAGAGCTGTACTCGATGTGGGTAGACTGTAACGCCTCCCACCATCCACAGGTACAGCTAGCAGTCAGCTATAACTGAATGATGTGAGCAGCGCTCGAAGGAGAATGGTGGGTTACTTATCAGTAACCATCCTTCTTCGAGATGGGCTGCTTACATATATTCAGGCCCCTCTCAGCGTCCCCGCTAATGGAGTTGGCAAAGGTATATGGGACTGGGAGGGTCAGGGTCACGGTCACCTATATAGCCGCGGTTGCGGCATAGAGGGGGCGTTGGCTGCGTGCCTTGCCCTGACAGGCTAAGGCTGAAGACTTTCCGAGCTACTGTGCGCTGCAGCATGTAGACACCTGTAATTAATGTATGTGAGCAGCCCATCTCGAAGGAGGATGGTTACTGGTAAGTAACCCACCGTTCTGCCTGGGAGAATGCCAGGAACTGGTCCATTTTCTGTATCTAGCCTTAGTATTTCCATGACCACTGTAACAGGGTGACTTAAGGAGAAGCAGGTGTAGTGCCCTGTGATACATAACTCCCCACCCCATGTTTAGAAAACGAGCCAGGCTGATCACAGGTCTACATCAGAGCTTCAGGAGCAGTGCTCTAACAGATCCACATTGTAGGAGTTGCTGTCTGACAGAGAGGAGGGAGAGAGGATGGGTACCAAAAACCTGTAGCAGCAAGTCTCAGAACCTGGGCTGACTGAGCTGGACTTGTGCTGCAGGGCTGAAAATAGCCATGTAGACATTCCCATTTGGGCTAAAGCCTTGGCTCTGAATCCTGGTGATGGAGAAGGGTCTCAGAGTCTGAGACTGAAAGTCTGCACTGTTTTTAGCCCCACACCATGAGCCTGAGAACCTGATCTGGCCTCTGAGACTCTGACATGGGCTGTGTTCACACACAGGGGGTTATTTCAATATAAGTCGTTTCAAAACAACTTATATCGAAATAACATCTTATTTTGAAATAACTTATGCTGAATTAACAAAGAGTTACTTCGAAATAAGGAAAAAGGCGGGAAACGAGATAGCAAGTTCACAGTGTGAACATGCTATTTCGCTTGGGGAGGGGGCTGCAGGCACCTCGTTGTTTCAAAACAAAAATGCTGTGTGAACACAGCCATGGAGTGTAGACGTAGCCTCAGGGAGCAGGAGGGCCATGGGAGCTGCTCTCTGCAATTGCCTGTAGCCTGTGTACACAAGAGCAAGTGAGGAAGCCTGGAGCATGGAAATCAAGTCTTGTTAGTGGAAGCTTCAGCTGGTGCAACCCTGCCCCAGGTGCTGTGAGGCTTAGTGGGAATCCCTGGGTTTCCTTGTGAGATTTTCTAATGAACCAGGGCACCAAGGAGGATGCTATGTGATACATGACAGCCTGTGTTGAAGTTATTGGAGAGCCTGAGGGGAACTGAAGATGGACTAAATTGGAGGCAGTGCTGTGACAGCTTCCATTCCTATAAGAACTGAGCCCCTCAGTCTCTGTGGCAGGGAAGAGCTGGCAACCCCCTTCTGCAGTTAGGAATAGAGGCACAAAGCGGTGAGGTTACCAAAGCAGGAGTTGAACTCAGTCCTTCCCAGGGTCCAGATCCCTAGTCTCTCCCTCCTCTGTCAGACAGCAACTCCCACAAAGTGGGTCTGTCTGGTCGCCATCCCAGAGGATCTGATGTAGCCCTATACTCACCCAGCTGAATCCCAGTCATTTTTTAACCTCACTTACCCCTCTCACTGGCTCACATGCCCTTTCATGTTCATCCCCAAAGGCACAGCAAACTCAGGCTCAAAGGTGCGGGTTCATTCCTTGCAGAGACTGCAAAGTCTGTTGCAGTGCAGCCAGAATCCTCCAGGGGTGCGAATCTGCTACCAGAATTGGCTGCGGGTGAGGAGCCAGCCCCTGCCAGGGAGCAGCAAATCTGCCACTGCGATTTGGCTGGCAGCCCGTGTGGTGCCCACTTGCCACCTGGCCAGGCTTGGGAGGAACCGGGGGGTGGGGTGGCACCAAAATACCTTGGGCCGGTCCTGGTGGGATGCAGTTAGTCAAGGACACTGGGATGTTCCCTGTGAGTCAGAGTGACTAAATAATGAGGGGCCCTGTCATGTACACTAGTAGGGACTGCTGCACTACACACCAGTGTAGACCCTGGCTTCCATGGGATCAGGATTTAACCTTCTGTGCTTGAAGACTTGTGCCTGGAAGAGCCCAGTGCTATCCTGGTGAGCCATGGTCCATGTTAGTATTGTATTAGAAGAGCGAGGCAGCACCACTCAGCTGCCAAGAGACACTACATTCACTGTTCACCCAGGCCTTATTCTCCAGTGTTCAGATCTGAGCCATCACTGACCAACCAGGCAGGAACAAATGGCAGCAGAAGGTAACTTCTGGCCCAGCTAGTGCAAGGCAGCTTATCATTCTTGGAGCACGCTGGCCTCAGAATCTCCTGCTTGCCCCCCTCACCACCTAGCCCTACCTTGTCACTGGTGCCTTCTTCCTCCTGAGCACTGGTGGTAAAAGGCAAAAACAGGGCATACTGGACAGCACTGGGGGCTGGTGCCTCCCAGTGCTTAGTGTCTGAGTGCAGAGGGCACCACGCTCCCAGTATTGGGTGAACAAACTGCAGGCTCCACCCACCCCAGGTGACCCAGCCCAGCAACTGCTCAGTGCAAGCTGCCAGCTGCTCCTCAGCATCCAGCTGCCTCAGTCCATCTCCTTCCAAAGAGTTTCCTTGGACTTCAGGGCCCAAGACCCATGGGCCTCCCAGTGCATCCAGCCCTGGGGTCCTCCCTGCCGAGCTTGTACAGCAAAACATAGGGGCACAATTTGAGCCAGGATCACAGTAGAGGACCCAATGGTATCAACTAGTCTTGGCCATCCGTGGATGGGCTACAGAAATGCACTAGCTCCCTTTGGCTGGGCAGAGCAACTGGATCCTGCCCTGCCCCTGCGTGTGGGGGTCTGGAGACCAAGCCTGCTCTGTTCTACCCTTGCTCCAGAAGCTCCTGACCCATAGGATTGGGCATTGCTTTCTGCTCCTGCCCCAGTGTCTTGTGTTACACATGGCCATCTTTGGATTGGGCCCATGCCTCACCCTGACCCTTCCTGGCCCAAGAGCTGTCAGATCACCTTCTCCAAGTCGCACTGTGGCAGGCCAAGCCAAATGATCTGTCAGGCCAGATGCAGTCCCAGTGCAGCCTCTATTCCCTAGAATGTCAATATTTGCTGTGTGGTAGCACCTCTGGGTCACAACCAAGTTGGGCTCCTTGTGCTTTGGCCTGTACAAATTCTACTGTAAATGACAGTCCATGCCCTAAAAGGCTCTCGCTGCTCATTCACCATCTCTTTCCACACACATCTGCTGTTTGATTGATGTGAAGGGGTTTACGGGACTTATCTACTGCAAAGACTAGGGTCAAGGAGTGAGCTGGGATGTGACTGGGATTCAGTTATAAAGGGTGCAGTGAAGAGCAACCAGTTCCTTCTCTCTCCCATAATGAGAGAAGTGGGGGTCAACAGCTAGAAATGCTTCGCCCCGCTGGGGGAAGTTCACTGCTGCAGAAGGCCATTGTGTCAGACACTATGGCTGGAATTTACCAGGATGATTTTTAAACAACACTTGCAGCTATTGAGAGCAAAAGATAAGTCAGTCTCATGCTTCAGAGCATACTCTGCTGGCTGCTGAGGTCAGGAGGAATTATATATTCAACCCCCAACCTCCCATAGACTGCAATGTATGTGTTTTCCTAAGCATCACCAGAAGTCCTCATCTTCCTTTTAGTTCTCTGGCATTGACTGCTCTTGGAAGTTTATTGATAGGCCAATAAACTGGTACCCCAGTGCTTTGTGACATGCTGCAGTAACAGAGACGCACTTGTTAACATTCCCAAGGAGATCAATAGCTCCTTATGTTATAGAAAAACAACCCATATGCTCTGTAGCTAATAGCACAATCTGGTATTCATGCAGTGCCAATTTTTTGTTAATACAGACATTCAGTAGCTATCACCAGAACTTGTTGTTTACTTACTTTTGACAGAAAAAAAAAAAGAAAGAAAGAAAAAAGACTGTTTTTACACAATGCATAATTAGCCTGTGGAACTCCCTGCTGCAAGATTGACGCCAAGAGCTTAGCAGGCTTCAGAAAAGATTCAGATATTTCTTTGGCTCATGAGAACACCCACTGTTAGATTAGCTAGCAATAGACATGCACCAACTTCAAATGCAACAAGGCAAGAAGCTGCATTGCTTCAGGGCCTACCCAAAATCTCTTGGAGGAATTAATTTGAAACTTCCCTTAAGGATTGGTCATTACAAAAATGCCCCCTGGTGGGTATCACAGTGGCTCTGTTAGCTGAGCACCTCACAGTGGGGAACAGAGGTGTCCTTGCAACACTCCCTTGAGGCAGGAAAGTGCTGTTATCCTCATCTTACAGCTGGGGAAAGTGAGGCATGAAAGGAGACTCCAGTCACTTCTTCAGGGTCCCCCAGAACCCTGTGGAGGAGTGAGGAATTGAACTTGGGTTTCTCTCACTCAGACCACTGCTGATATGCATAGGGAGGGCTTGCAATGCCATGGCTCCTGTGGGGCTAGAAGACTCTTCCATTCATGCAGCCTCCACTGAATGGCACCCGTTGACTACCTCAATGTGCTCGTGAAGTAGTGGAGGTAATCCAGGAGGCTCTGCTGTCTGTCTCCTCATAGATCCCTTCTTCTGGTCCTGTGACCTGCGCTTCCCTCTCTCTTTTGTTTTTCCTTGACTCTTGACTTCTTCTGACCTGTTTGTTTCCCTGGGCAGAGCCCCACCACACACCAATCAAAAAGGCTGGCGCCCTGCACCCACACATACATCCAAGCAGACTTCCACTTGCCCCCCTCTTCCCAGCACAGTGGGCACCATCTGGGCGTCTACACTTGCTGCCTCGCACCGATGCTCTTCTGCTGTGCCTTCGGCCCATCTCAGCACTGTTCATTTGTCCCATTAGTTGACTTTTGGATTCTTCGGGCTCCTCCCCACTTCCCAGGGGGTGGCCGCTCTTTACTGGATATTAATCAACTCAGAATTTCACTGGCCTTCCAATGGTCTTCGAAAATGGCAGTCCCTTACTGATCAACTTCTGGAAACTTGTCTCTGGGCCTCAATGCCCAGTGCTCCATGAGTTGCTTTCCGGAAGGGGTCACATCTCTTTGCTGCAACAGAATAGTCCTTCCAGTAAGAGTGCAGGCAAGCCATTGCAAGCCAGTCAGAGGCCTCCCACAGATGTTGGAGCTGCTTTTCCGAAGGTGGGTGGGTAGCCAGGTCAGAAGGTCAGCATGGAAAAGGTGGCTGCTTTGGCGCTGAAAGGAGCTGCTGTCTGGCTTGCTGAACACTAAATGGCCTTCTAGGCTGATGAACACTGAAAAGCTGGGGTTTCTATGGTAACGGTGTTTTCTCTCTCCCTTAATGAATCCAGCCCCAATTAGTTTCCATTCAGTCTACCTTCCTTTCTCTTTCTAACTCCAATTCATCTCTCTGCCATCACTTTATAACTGCCCTCTGAAAGGCTCCTATGCTTGGGTCTTTTCATGCCGAGGCGAGCAGGCAGGATGAGGCTTCATCAAAGATTTAATGACACGACCCTGGGGCTGCAGCACAAAGCCAGGAATCCAGGGAGCAGGGAGGCAGCAATCACTATTGCCTGCCTGCAGGGTTGGCTACACAAATAGACGTGCTGCTGACGCCCCATCTGCGCCCTTCCCCCAGCCAGCCATCGGGAATGTGCATGCACCGAGCCCCTAGAAGCACGGAGCAGTCAGATTGTGTTTGCACTTTCCCATCGCAATGGCTAACGAGGCTTGTCCTGCAGCCTTCCCCAGGGCGACATACGCAGACAAGGCCTTGTTTGCATAGCACAAGGCTGTGCTGGGGCTGGAAAGACCTAAGCTTCTCTATCCATGCCTCAGCCTAGAATGCGGAAGAGGAAGCTGGGATGGACTTTATGTCAGCTGCACCAGAGGGAGAACAGAACGCTCAGGGGTAAGAACTAGGGAAATCTCCCCATCTCCACCCTCCACCTTCCCCCTAAATTCTTGGGGAGTGACTATAATGCCTCCCGGAGTATGTCCACACTACAGTTGGACACCCGCAGCTCCGGCTGGTGAGGCCGGGCTAAGGGGCTGTTTAATTGCTGTGCAGCCCGGGCTCTAGGACCCTGCATGATGGGAGGGTCAGCCCCATGAACCCAGACCAGTTGTCTGGGGCCAGCCATGGGGGTCAAGTACAGTGCAGGCAGCCCTACAGACTAGCAGGGCTTGAAGGTTGTGCCTTGTTTTGCTGAAAAAGGCATCTATTACATATGCTAAAGCATCATTTTAGGCTGTTTCCACTCCTGCTGCTCAGAGAGTCCAGGGCCCGGGGGGGGGGGGGGGAGTTGTTTGCCCCTTGTGCTGGCTTTTGGATATGTGGTTCCCATTGTCACCCACCTCTGACCGACAGGGGTGCTGTACAGTCACTTAGACAAGCAGTCAAGCATCTGAAGCCAAGGCACTGTCACTTTGCTTGTGGCATCTGGCTCTGGCACAGGGGTCGGCAACCCAAGAGATAAGAGACATTTTAAAAAATTCCTTCAATAACCAAGTGTTTTGAGAGCCTCAGTGGGTGTGGACTCCAGGGGCTGTGCAAGGGAGCTGGGCCTGGGAACCTGCCACAGAGTCCCCTGGCACTGGGGTGGGGAGAGCCTGGAGCCTTGTGCAGGCCACCCCCAGTGTTGTTGGAGGGGGACCTAGAGTCACAAGCAGGCAGACAAAGAGCTGCAGGTTGTAGATCCCTGCTCTGGCACTTGTGTGTGGACTCTGCTTTCCAAGCTGGCCTGCATTTGGCTGACCTGCCATGGAGACACAATGGAGGTGATGCTAGTGGAGAGGGAAGCAACTAGAGAATGTGGCAGAGTTAGCACCTGCCCCATGAGAATGGCAGCTTGTCCAGCAGCCTCTGGCCATCAGCAGGGGATGCTTCTAGGGCCCTCTGAAATTGGGTCAGGGCATGGCCGCTTCCTGGAATGATGAGACACTGGTTTGATATCGGTTTCCACAGCCTCCATCTCTACATGCCAGTGACAGAGCTGCATGCTGAGGGCTCACATTATAGGCTTCACTGACTTTTCCCAAGCTGCATTCTCCATGGGGCCCAGCCTTCCCCCAGGGCAGCAGTGGAGATGCTTCTTGCCTGTGAAGCTGGAGTGTGCCCGGGGCAGCTCCCGTGGCCAGCAAGCTCAGGAACTGAAAGACATCAGGAGTGCTCATTACTTCTTGCCCTCTGATATTTCTGCACAGTGCCAGGCTACCCTTGAGCCCTTGCTGGAAATCTAGCTATTATATCTACTGGTGTGCTCAGAAGCAGTGTCTCTTGGAGGAGGGAAATTAGTATTAGTTCTAATAATTAGTCACACTACTCAGGCAAAGTATTTGGTTACAAGATTGTTGAAGGCTCACTTCACAGATCTCCTTCTTTCTGAAGGTCTGTGCCATGTCAGCCTTTTTCTGATATACATCTTGAGTTTCCTGCCTTTCCAGGATGTTCACACAAGAATCAGAGATGCAGTCCAGTATGTTGTCCAGAGAATGTCAGGAGTTTGTCAGGTGAAACTGAAAGAAGGATTGACAAGACTGGCAGAGTTAGAATGAAGCCATCTCCTCAAAGACCTGTCCTGAAGCCACTGACAGAGAATGAACTGGAGACAGATTCTGTTTGTATTTACCACCACTATTCCTACTGCTAATTAATGTTCCACTCATTGAGCTTCTGCTTCCACGGGCTCTGGATTCTTATCTCCTTAGAAACAAGAACTGTCAACTTGAAGCTTCCTCTTCTCTGTCCTCTATTCACGGACACCAACCTATCTCAAAATTATCTTTAATTTCCCTGCTAAGGAGTCACACCACCTCCCCACACCTTACCCTACGAAACAGAATGAGATCAATTCCAGAGGGGTAGCTGTGTTAGTTCAGTTCAGCAAAAACATGGGAGTCCTGTGGCGATTTTAAAGATAAACCCATTTATTTATCACATGAATGAGATCAGAGTCTAAAGCAGGAGTCAGCAGCAGCCCCTGGCATGCATACCAGCAGTAGCATGCAAACCGATTTGGCATGGCACATGGCACTATCTCCAGAAAGTGCTGGTCCTGCCTCAGAAAAGCAGGCAGTGGTGCCCCAGCGACCACAGGGGTCCCCCAGGCATGCCATGGAAGGAAGCTGCCTGGTCCTGCAATGGCTTCTTTCTGTGGCATGCCTGGAGACCCCTGCCCCAGGCACACAACAGACAGAAGCAGTTCCAGGTAGCTTCTTTTCAGGGCATCTCTAGAAACACCTCTTCCCTCCCACTCCAGCCATGGCCACCACTGAATTTTCAGGCAGCAGCTGCTTTTCTTCAGCAGAGGGGGCTGCCAACACTGGCTGATGGTCCAGGAGAACAGGCTAGGGGGTTTAAAGTAATGTGGCAGTCACTGCTTTATCCAAAGAGCCTACATTGACCTTCTCTTTCAAAATCACGTGATCATATCACAGAAGGTAATTTTTGCCTTTCCAAAGATATTTGCTTTCAGTATCCAAGGGGAGCACTAGGAGTTGGAATATAAATAAATTAATCTATAGTCTTACTCTTTCTCTTGTCAGCTCTGTGCAGGTAAGGCTGATAGAAAGCAGAACTGTCCTGAGAAATGCTCACAGCCAAATGGGTTAAGTCTCCTCTGCATGTCCAAAGGAGTACAACTACCATTAACACTGTCTGCCTGCCTACCTCAGGGTTTTATATGCCAAGGTCACTGAGTGTCTCCATGTAAAATCAGTATCAATAGCCAAATCTCTGGTGAGTTTCATGACATCTCTAGCACCAGTGGAAGAGAACTGTTAGCCCACCCTCGTGCTCCCCTCCCTGATGGCAGCCCATGGAGCCATGCACACATGAGAGGAAGCCAGGCAATTCACCCTCAGCATGGGTGTGCGTTATGAAGTGACTGAGGAGACAGCAAGGAAATGTTGTTCCACTGGGCAAACAAAGGGTCCAAATGTCCCCTTGCTATAGCTCCATCATTGTTTATAGATGGAAAGAACCGAATAGCTGAGGCTTCTCCTCAAAGGTTCCTTTGCTGCTCAAAGCAGGAGTTGAATGCTAGGCTAGGGCACAGTTTTCTAATCTCCACTTAGGGCAGAGCAAGCCCAGGGAAAGCAGAGGTTCGTTCATGCCAGACGGGGCTTCAGGGGGGAACCTGCTCATACCTGGCTGGTCTCACCGGTCTGACACACTAAAATTCCCCACTGCCAGCAGCAGTGGCCTTGCCTGGACCCTCCCAGCAGTGTCTCAACCTTGTACCCCCTGTGACCTCACGCCATCGCAGAAGTTTCAAACCTTCCCTTCCATCTACCATAAAGAAGGGGAGGCTGCTCATGACAGCCTCCCCCCACAATCCTGCTCTGTCTCAGTGGCTCCCAAACAGACAAGTCTGCCCTTGCTACTATGCCAGACAAATAGCGTTCAAACATTTTTTCTTGGCACCCAGTTGAAGAAAATAAATTTATGCTCACAACCTAACAATCATATCTTTCAGAAATGCATTCCATTCTTTTGGTGGTGGTAGCAGTAGGTGCTGTGACTCAGTACCTGAGGGTCTGTGGCCCAGTAGTGGGTCCTAACCAATAGTTTGAAAACCACTGCGCTAGACCCAGCCTCCAGCAGGCTCAATGAGCCCTGGAGTTTGAGGCCAGCAGGGAGCATGATTTCACCCAGGCTGACATCTTGCATGTCACAGGCTGCCAGTGCCCCCAGCACCCACACACTAAAACCTGGCA
Source organism: Podocnemis expansa (assembly GCA_007922195.1). NCBI lineage: Eukaryota > Metazoa > Chordata > Testudines > Podocnemididae > Podocnemis > Podocnemis expansa. Next base: position 273,920 of record ML682104.1, read on the forward strand.
CTCAAAATGTGATGAAAGGAAAGGAGATGGTTGAGCTGCTGCAGTGCTGGTCTGCCCCATTGCCTTCTGGGTTCTGCTGTGAGCCCAGACACAGACAGAGGGTGGCTGCTGGCATTTGCCCAATGGGCAGAGCCAGAAGGGTAGCAGGTTTCTCCACACTGACTCTCACATGGGTCCCAAGAAGCCCAGCACTTTAATGCTGCCGTTCTTTCCTGTCAGCTAAGCCAGCTGCCAAGAAAGTGACCACAAAATAAAAGTGAATATATGAATACACATGAGAACTGCAGTGCTGTTCACATGGATGGACATAGCCCTGGAGAGTCAACTCGGTAGTGATTTAGTGGTGGGGGTCCTCACCGTGCAAACCTCTGGTGACTGTAGGCAGGCTGAGCTAAAAGAATGTGTTGCAGTGTTGTCAGTAAGTGACTGTGCACACCGCAGACGAGTGGAGTGCATAAATATATTTCCCAGCTAGGAAATTCCCTTCATGAAACAAAACTCTCTACAGCCGAACACCAGCCAGGGACAAAAATTTATTTTCACAGAGTAACATCAGAAGGGACCAATATGATCTTTTAGTCTGACCTCCTGCACAATGCAGGCCACAGAACCTTACACACACACTCCTGCAATCAGGGCTGGCACTGGGGATTGGGGCACCCACCCGCAGGAAAGTGATACTGGTACAGATGAGTGACATCATCAGGGGAGTGCCACAGCACTATCCCCTTTTGGGGCCCCTCAAATGCCGGTGCCCCTCTGCAACACAGGTGCTGCTTACCGTCTAGTGCCGGCCCTGCTGCAATAAACCTCTAACCTATGACTGAGTTATTAAAGTCCTCAAATCATGGTTTAAAGACTTTAAGATACAGAGAATCCACCAACAATTGAGTCATGCCCCATGCTACAGAGGAGGGTACAAACTGCCAGAGCCCCTGCCAATCTGCTGTGGACGAAAATTCCTTCCTGACCCCTAATACAGTGATCAGTTAAAGACAGAGCATGTGGGCAAGTCTCACCAGCCAGTCACCTGGAAAGAATTCTCCGTAATAACTCAGAACCCTCTGTTGGCTATTGGGCATATTTACCACCAGTTCTCAAAGATCAGTCAATTGCCAAATGAGGCTGTTCCATCTAACCATCCCCTCCATATCAAGCTCAGTTTTGAAGCCAATTAAGTTTGTGTCCCTATAGCTCCCTTTGGAAAGCTGCTCCAGAACTTCATTCTTCTGATGGTTAAAAACCTGCATCTAATTTCAAGTCTAAACTTCTTGCTGCCAAGTTATAGCCATTAGTTCTTGTGTCCACATTGGCACTAAACTTAGAGACTCCGCTCCCTCCCTCATATTTGTCTGCTGATGTATTTACAGACAGCAGTTGTATCTCTGCTCAGCTGAACAAGCTATTGATGGAACTTCATGCCAGCAGGAATAGCTCTCTGATGCACCTGCTGCAGAAAGCCCAGACATCTGCTGTTAGAGCTGATGGAAAACCTCCTCTAAGCATAAGCTGTATAGGATTGATGGTGCACAATGGAGCAGTTCTCACTGCAGCCTGGAGAAGGCAGTCGTGCACATATGAACCAGTTCTTTATAATAATTTTATGGGAAATATAGGATGGTCTGGTAGTCAGGATGCTAGCCTGGGACCCCACAGACCCAGGTCCAATGCCTTTCTCTGCCACAGACTTAAGGCAAGTCCCTTTGTCTCCTGTGCTTCAGTTTTCCAGACAGAAAATAGAGCTATCAGTATTCCTCTATGGGTCGAGGTGCTGTGAGAGTAAATACATGGTGAGGTACTCAGAGCCTACACTAACAGGGCCATGTGAGACCCAGAAATAGATTAAGCTTCTGTCTCTAAAGTATCTAGTGGTGTAGCTAGATTGCTATGGGCCATTGTTCTCTTGTGTGACGGCAATTTCTAACTTTATCTGTTCCAGAGTTTCAGTATTTTTTGAGAGCTGGCTGCCTGGGATTCAAGGAGTGACAAGGAAACTGAGATTTAAATAGCTAGCTTTCTTCCTTTGGGTCTGAGTCTGCAGGAGTCCCAGGCAAGCTGGGCTCACTTTTTTTAAATGATGGGTTTATACAATTTTTCCTTTTGTTAGCAAGGAGCAAAAGCAGCTTTTTCCAGCTCTGGCTGCTCCCATTGATATGATAGTAATGATATGATAGTCCTTATTAAACAGCCTCTTTTTAAAGGCAAGAAATTTAACTGCTGCTTTTCTTTGGGGACTCTTTGCAGCTGTCTGCACTAGGGACTTTTACCTTCAGATGGCCCACCATTGCAATTACTGAGTCAGGCTGTAATATTCTAGTAATAATAGGAGCCTTGCTAGACCCTGTGGCCAAGCCTTCCACAGCGAGTAGAGATGGCCTGATGGGCACAATGCCACAGGACATTTAAAATAATCACCCCTGTTGCTGGTGGGAGCAGTGGGAAATTCAAAGACTCTGGCATAAATGTGGCTGGTACATGAATTAATGGCTTGTTCAGTTTATCCTCAGCCCAGTGGGTCAGGTTCTGCCTTCACATCTGCGTGGTACCTCTGACTTCATGGGAACCACATTATGCCACATTACTGGAGGCAGCTTGTGTGACTCCTCTCACCCAGTTAAGCCAGCAGGCTGGACCCATGGCTGCACTGTGACTGTCCTGCCTTCCAGCTGTGCAGGAACTGTGCTTGGCTGGCCTTGACGTGCTTCACCACTGCCAGCTGGATGGAAGGTCCCTGAGGGAACTGGGGTCTGGCTAATGTCCCACGTCTACTGGCATAGGTGGATTAATAAAGGGCCTTGGGGCTCTGGCTCACTGGTGCCCCCTGCTCCGCCTGGCATCCCAACCTCCGTTCCAGCCTGTCTTTCCCCAGGGACTGCAGGGCTGACTGGCATGCAGTGCCAGTGTGGCCCTCCAGGTCCACAGGCCCTGGAAGACTGCACCAGAGGCCATACAGCATGTCAACCGGCCCCACCCAAGAGCAAAACGACCATGCACCACCTTAGCCCCTGCCCCCAAGGGAGGATCAGCTGGCCCAGGGAAGGGGTGGGAGCACAGGTACAAAGCCCATAGATGACCCTGGCCCTCAACACCAGCAGGACAGGGCAGGAGCTCTCTGGGCTGGGGGGGCCTTCAAAATGTGGGGTCCTGTGGTAATCTGCCCATGTCCACTGGGAGGTGGAGGAGTTTCCCCTAACCTCTCCAAACAAGCCACGTCTGGCTGAATATTCCCTGCTTCCAAGCTTCTCATCATCAGGGAAACAAGAAGCTAGACACCCAGTGAAAATCTGAGTCCTGGAACTCCATTCTTTGCTGGAGGGGAAGGGAAGGCACTGGGCAGAAAGGCTATGAAATCGTCATTCACAGTCACATTTTGTGCTCCATGTCCCTGGAGAAGCAGCAGGTCCCCTCTGTGCTGGGCAAGGGCTCACCAGCACATGGGGGCATCCTCCATCACAGGGGCCCAGAGGAAAGCCCTCTCAATTGCACAGAGTTATGGGGGCTTCCTCTTTTAGTGCCAATTCTTGAGCCCCCATCCGCACCAGAGTTCTCCTAGCTGTGGTCCTCACCTCAAAGCCGCAAGATTCAGTGGTGTGCAACTTTCTAGCAGTTCTGCAGGCTGAGAGAGCTTAACAACCAGGCCTTGCTCAGCCCTCATAAGCAGGACCCAGAGAAAGAAGACCACATAAGCCAGACTTTGGGGTCTGGCATCAGTTCCTCCAGCTTCTCCCTCACTGCCTTCTAAGAAGGTTCCTTTTCTGTTCCCCATGGTTTGGTGGGTGACAAGCAGATGGATGGATTGCCTTAGCAAAGTGGCTAATTGGCATTTCAGTACAGAAGGAAAGTCCAAGTGGAGTGACACCCAGCACACGCTGCAACCAGCAGGGGAAACCAGCTATGCCCCTGAACTGCCCACAGCTGTCATGGGGTGGTCTACCAGCACTTTCTAGGGTACTGGGTGAGACTTTCCATGCTAATGCAATGCCTGAGTAGGCCAAACCTTCTGATGGGTGAGACCCCAGGGCACTGGCTTGTCGCACACATTGTGTAGATGCAATGCTGCACCTAGAAGATCGGGCTCCAGGATGAGCTATGAGCCTCTTCCTCCTCAGAGAAAGAGGAATTAGACTGGAGCCATGGTTCTCAACAGCTGTGTTGCAACCAGCAGTGAGTGTGTCCATGGAGAGCCGGCAGGTACCCACCATTGCCAGAGCACAGTAGCAACTTCCCAGTACAGGTCTGGGTTTGGCGGCAGTGGGGAACACTTCAGCAGCAGGGGGACAGTGTGCCTGGTAGGGTCAAATGCATCGCTAAACATGTTGCAACCCCCAAAAGGTTGCGAACTGCTGGACTAGACAGCCATCTCCCTTAACATCCCTCAGTGCACTTCCAGGAATCCCAGCTGGGAGCCTAAGCAAGGTGTGCTGCCCAGCACCACAAAGTGGCTGACCAGCATGACACAATTTATCATTTCATGCACAGCTCCAACACAGGAGGGCACCATATATAAAGAGTTGCCAACTCGGACCCACTTGCCATGCATCCTCTGTCTTTATTGGTCTGAGCAAACCTCTGAGGAGTGCAGGACACTCAAGTCCTGCTGACTGGCAGTTTATCTGTTAACTATCTAGGCACAGGTAGTGCCTTCACAACACGAGCTTTGAACACTGTGAAAGGAGAATGGGAGCCCAGTTTGGCCCCAAGGCAGTGTGTGCCTGAGCTTGAAGCCCACTGGGACCCTTGCAAAAACACCTACTGACTTTACGGAGATTTGGCTCAGGCACTGTCTGAGTAACTCACTGAAGACAATGGTGTAAAAATGTATCTCAGAAGGGTGGAATTGAGCATTAGGAGCTTGTAGTGGATGTTGAGACTTGAGAAATCAAGAAAAGAGAGGTGCAGATGGAGTGAGGAACAAGAGACACAGGCTGAGGAAAAAAAAAAACAGTGTGAAAGGGAAAAAAAAGTAGAGATTCCCACCTGTGTAAGCTCTGCGAGTGAATGAGGGGCAAAGGCTGAAATGACAGACAGAGAAATCAAAAAAGAAAAGCCAACCGGATTTTGCTCGTCACTAATGGTCTTTGATGTTTTAATTGCATTTTCCCTGGACATTTGAATCAATGCCTTGGCTGCCACTGGGCTCAGAGCAAAAGTAAACCAGGCACATCAACCAAGCAGAAACCTCCTTCAGGTAAGTGGTGCCATTCTCATTTGGAAGCGCAGCCTGCCTCTTCCTCCCACTACAGTGCCCCCTCCAAGGGCCCAGGGATGACACTGAGGTAAGATTTTCATCTGCATGTGCAACCACTGTCAAGGAGAGAAATAACACTCAAATGTAGCATCTTTCCATCGCTGTGGCTGCCCCTCCCATCCATGGTGCACTGAGCATGTTTCCCTTGGGTTCTGCAGGCGGCAGAGAAAACACATTCCCTGAGTCCTTTAGTAGAACCCCACAGATGCTACCCTACCACATAGGACTTCAGAAATCACTAGGTGAAATCCTGGGGTTAAAGTATAATTTGGCAGGCCCCGGCACCCTCCTAAGTGGTGGGCCCCCTTCCCATACCACCTGGGTACCCTTCATGCATGGACGGTACCCCTTCCTGTATCATCTGGGCCCCCTTTATGCATGTGCAGGCCCCCTTCCCATGTCATCCAGACCCCCTTCATGATTTGCTGGCTCCAGCCCAGGTAGGCATTAGCAATCCTTTCTCAGCACCACATGCATCTGTTATTGCTCCATAAATTATAATTTTATATGTTGTTTATGTCTCTATAAATTATTATCACAACTGCATAACACAGTAAGTATTGTGATTAACAATGGTGGGGCGTAGGACCTGCCAACAGCCAGGGCAGGGCAGGACACGTGTTCCACTGGATTCTTCTATTTTTAGGGGCCCTGGAATGCTGGCCTTTCAAATTTGTGGGCCCTGGAACTGCATTCCAGGGTGTTCCCCCTTACTTTAACCCCTGTATCTCCAATAGTCCCCAGCCTCCAATACCCACCCCCAAAATCTACACCCTGCCCCCAATTCCAACCCATCCCCCAACTTCCACTCATCTATCCCCAATATTCCCAAGCCCCCAATATCCACTCCACACCCAACTCCCTGCTGACTTCGTGGGGCTCCGTCCACATCAGGGTCGCAGGATTGGGGCCACCCCCAGCTCAGCAGGGGGCAGGAAGATGGGCTGGCGGGAGGCCCTGGGCAGCAGCAGAATAGGGAGCCCAAAGGCCAGTGGGGACAAGCCCGTGGCCGGAGCCTGCTGCCTGGTGGGGCATCCCACTCCAGTGCTGAGAGAGGAAGGAGGAGGGGGCGAGGCCAGGGCCCTCACCACCAAGTGGGAAGGCCCCTGGTGGGCTGGGAATGGGGCTCAGGTGCCCCACGATAGGGACAGGGTGGCACCCTGGGTGTGGGAGAGAATCACCCCAACTCCTCCCCACACACACTGCGGAGTGTGCTTTGAGGCTTCTGCCTTTAGCGCAGCCTATGCATGTGCAGGGGAGCTAGGCTGGCTTGTACACCTCCCCACGCTCCCAGAACACACCAGAATGCAGCATTCTCTCCCTCAGCTTTCTATTTTTAGGGGCCCTGGAATGCTGAGCCCCTAAAAATAGTGGGCCCCAGAACGCAGTGTTCTAGCTCCATTTTCTATTTTTAGGGGCCCCAGAATGCTTGGCCCCTAAGAATAGTGGGCCCTGGAATGCTGTTCCAGTGCATTCTGGCCTACTTTAGCTCCTAGAATCTCAGGCTTACACTAGCACAGTGGTCCCTTCTGGCCTTCAAGAGAGGGAGACTTCATACTCCCATCAATGAAAACAGTTTCAGTCCCAGCTCCACTCCTTGCTTCCAGTGGGAGGGGGGGAAAGAAAGCTGGTGAGGGGGTTGCAATGCCGGGGGAGATGCAGTTGTTAAAGCCCAGTTTTTTGCAGTGTAAAGGTTGCTGGTTGGAAAAGTGATTGAGGCAAAACCAGTGGATTAATTGCTGTGCTCACACAGATGAAACTAAATCAAGGCTTCAAAGAGAAGCTACTGAAATGGAATTCATTTGTAAATCCGGTTGCATTGTTTTAGGTTTTAATTAAGACATTAGATTTTTCTCTCATTACAACAGGTTATCTGAGCTCATCTCCCTCTCTATGCTGTTCCCCAGTGTTTTGAGTCTTTACAACTGTTTTGATTTGCTGTTACAGTGTTACCTGTTCCTATGACTTACACTTCCCTGCATTTATTTCCTACCATTCTGTAAATTCCCCCATCGTCAAAGCATCTGATGTGGGATTTTCTCCCACGACAGCTCATGCAAAAAATAAATTTGTTAAACTTTAAGTGCCACAGGCCTCCTTGTTTGTTTTAATGAACTAGACTAATAGGGCTACTCCTTTGGATGCTGGTAATAAGGTTTCTGCAGCCAGAGCTCAGCTAACAATTTGTCAGGGAACCAAAATAGAGTTTGGGCTACAAGGTGTGAAGGAGGCTAGCACTCCCTCCTCACAGTGACTCAGCCAGTCCAAAGAGCTCAGTGGTTATTTTGACTTAGCCGGCAATGAGTCTTTGAGTTGCTTTGCTTTCAGCATCCAACCTGTTCCCCCTTGCAGGCTTGTTTAAAATAATTAGAAGTATTTCCTTTGCTAATGGTTTCAAACTGAGAGAGACACTAATGCAGGCAGATTTGAAAGCAGATGACCTCCAGACAATCTGTCTAGAGTTTGTTTACAGAGGTGTGCTGGGCTGTGGAGAGAGAGGCAAATTTTACTGAAGCAGGTGGCATTGTTTAATTGGACTCTGCAATGCCCTGAAGGGAGAGTTGATGATCTGGAGAGGTTTCCTTTGCAGGTCTTGGTGGGACCAACGGTTGCAGAGGGAGCAAGGACAAGGCTGAAAACAAAAAGCTGACATGCACCTATTACTGAATGTATCCCAGCAGTTCTCGAAGAACTTGCTTTTTTGGCTGAACAAAACATGAGTCATAGAAAGAAGAAGGTGAAGATAGTGTGTGGATGGGACACTCTCATGGTATCTTTTTCTTCTCCTTGGATTTTAGTTCATTTAATTCCTACTCCATTGCTGCCACTGAATCCTTGTGCTCATTCCTGCGAGCTTGCTGTTACCTTTGGGTTTTGCTGCAGGATTTTGAATCTTCTAGTACTTTCCCTTCCCCAGTTTAATGACTCCTTTAGAAATGTGCAAGTGCTGGGAGGCTCCCTGGACCACTGAGTAATGACCACTGTTCCCCGTAGCGTCCCCTCTTGCACTCACCCCCTAGACTCAGCTTCACCTTTCCACCCTCAGATTTACTGTGCTGCAGTGTTTCTGCTATGGGCAAAGCTGGGCTTCTTTCCCTCCCCCCAAGGGTGCTTCGATTTGGGACTTTGCCAATTGCTATCAACAAGGCAGCACAACAGGAAGAACATGGATAAACTAGCATGACACCAATAACTGAGGGAAGTCTACGTAAGCCCCCCCCTCATCGCCTGGGAAGTCCCCTACTCTCCTTCATAGGTAATTCACTAGTGAATTACATAGTTTACACCTCAACATCCTATTTCCTCAGATTGTGTTTATTAGATGTTCCAGATGACACAGGACTATAGTTTTACACCCACCACTCCACACCCTCACAAATGCGGAAGGCCCCACCTGTCTGCTCTAATTAGCAAGTGTTTCTAGAGAGGAAAGCTTTACAAGGCAGAGGGGAAGAGCTCAGTAGCTTGGTGATTACACCCTGATAGCCAGGTCACTGAGGCTGCACTCCAGCTTCTCCCCATCACAGCTGCCATTTTCTTCTCATGGGAGCTTCAGCTCAGGGTCCTAAGGAAAGCCTCTCAGAGAGGGGCTTGACACTAACAAGAAGTTTTGATTGATTGATTTTAACCCACCAGGAGGCCTGTGCATAATACTCCTGCTCCCTTTGCATAAAGATCCCAGAGTCCTAAGGATTATGTTTCCACCTGCCCTACACAGGGAATTCCATGAATTAACTGCATGTTTAACCCATATGCCTAAGAAGGTGCAATCTCTTTCAGGGATCCCTTATGGCTAGGTTATGTTGCTGGGCAGATTTTGCAGCCCAGAAACTAGAATCTTCTGGTAAGAGGGTGTGGGAGCACACTGAGTATGCTCTACAAGTTTTATTGTTATGCTGGAGTTACATGCCCAGGGAGATGCCTGAGAGCAGCAGCCCAGAGAGGAGCAGTGATGGACAGCTGCAGAGTCCACGTGCCCAGTGATTGAGTGAGAGCAGCTGAGTCCAGAGTGGACTGCAGGATGTTTTCTCACTGCTTTGGACTATTTTACAGGGGAGTTTTCTGTTGTGGACCTGAAAGCTGGCTGGCCAGTGATCTGATTGCATGGTGCTGGTTGAGGAGAGGAAAGGAAGGACTGCATGGATTCCAGCTGAAGATTCCTGCAGCCAGAGAAGATGAGGATTGGTTCTCTTTTGCATTCAAGCCTCAAGGACTTAAAAGATTGCAATTGAGATAAGGGTGACTCCACCTGAACATTGGGACTCCTGGGTTTCTTACTGTTTTGTTTAAATCTATCATGTTTTCTTAGAATAAGGGTTGTTTAGTTGGTTAATAAAGTTAATTGTTATGTTTATGCTGAGTAGTAGTTTAATGTGGGATGGGAACGCTGAGCAGTCTTCGCTGTGAGTCCTGAACAGACTGGATCCTGGCTCTCCAGCTGCTTTCTGCAGGGGTATCTCTGTGAGGCACTGGAGAGGGGCAAGTAAATGAATTTGAGCCCACCCTAGCAGGTTACACATGCCCATGAGTGACATGCCTGTTGTGAGGATGACTGAGTGGTCAAGGCTGCAGGCCCAAGTAAAAGGATTGCCTGAGTAACAATGTCTGAATTCAGGGCTGGCTTCTCTGGGCTAGCTGGTTGTGGATAGAGAAGCTGGGTACTCTCCAATAATAGCTGTATTGAGCACAGCTCAGCTCATTCTCTCTTCAAGAGAGGCAGGGAGATGAAGTAAGGGAGTCCAACATATGCATGGGGGAGGGGGGTGCCTCTCTCTGTTCCATGACAGCCATGCTTGCATTAGGACAGATTAAAAGCCAAGTTTGTTTTCAGGTGGTGGTGGCAGCTTTGAGCCACTCAGAGGGGTCAAAGCTGCAAAAACTTCACTTACCATCAGTCAGGCTTTGACACCAACAAGTGACTGAAAGGACACAAACAGGTACAACTATACCTTTACCAAGAGAGTGATACAGACCTCATTTCGCTTCATGACACTTTTATTCCCCATCAGATTCTGACTCCACTGAACATAAAACACAACCAGCAGCAGGGTTTCTGGGCTTTCTGAACCATTACACAATAAGGGGTAGGAATTAGAATCAGGGGAGCCCAGTGGGCAATAAGTAGTGTGGTAACAAAGCAAAGTACTAGTCAGCTCCACATGATAAAGGCACCAACTAGTTAACAAAGTCCCCAGCATAGGCACATCTCTGTCACAAGCAAAGACAGACACAACACCTTACAGTAGGTGTTCATCCCCAATAGCTGGACCAATGTCACACCAAGCAGAACAGATGGGCTGGGAGATGCCTACGTTCAGTACCATAGCACCAGAGTCTCCTGGCTGGTTCCACATCCACTGAAAAAGTTTCCTACCCATTAATAACAAGATAGCTCTTTAAAACATGCATGGGAGGAAAAAGTAGTTTTATGGCAGTCCAGAAGAAGCAGCTCTCTTTCCAAAGCCCAAATGCACACAGATCTGGCCCTATCACTACAATATGGAGATGGGTTTTTATCAGGGATTTTTAAAAAGAATATGAGCTTTAAAAGAGGTTCTGGGGAGAGGTTTTACTAACCATCAGAGTCGTAATGTTTCCAGATGTCCAGGAACTGGGATGCCGTGAGCTCAGCCAAGTGCAGGTAAGGTGCTTGCTGCTTCACTGCCATGTCAGCTGCCAGGGCAACCCTCAGTGCTAGTCTCCGGCTCTTCTCTTCAATGCCTGCAGTCTCACCACCGGTATCTCCTCTCCAAGCTCTGCCTTTATATAAACTGTCTGGCACCTCCACAGGGCGCTGGCAGCCACTAGAGGGCGCACAGACCCTGAGAACCCAACTACAGCCTGGAAAAAGGGAAAGCAAGAGAGAAGTGGGGCGATTGGGAGGTGTGGAGCAAGTCTGAGTTTAAAGGCATTCACAGACATGGAGCCGTGGGTGTCTGCGTAGCAGGAGCTGACCATATCTAGTGAAAGAGAGCCAGCTTTCTAGAAGCACTGTTACTGATCTGTCTCATAGCCTGGTCAGAAGTCATGACTCCAACAAAGCCTCCACCTATTATTGAAAGTGCTCTGTGTGGTCCAAAGCAAACCAGTCTGCTGGCTCTAGAGTGAGACAGGTCAGCTGGACTCATTGTAATGGAGTCCAGATCAGATGGGGCTGAGCTTTCAAGTCCCCTCTAGACTGAGGCAGAGAATTCAGAGCTGTTCTGAGAAATCAGCCCGTCAAAGCCTGATCTGTGGTCAGTGTGAAATGGGCTGCAGTGCACTATGCTACCTGGGACCAGTACTCATGTTGTTCCCTTTGTTGTCAGTCCCAGTCAGCATAGGAACCAAGGACTGGAGGGGCCAAGGAGAATGAAGTCCCCACTTGCCCTTAGAGGCTGGTGAGATGCTGCCCCTCCAGCTCTTCCAGCTTGGGCTGTGATTCCCAGCAGAAAGCATATCAGATAGGATAAAAATGTAGCCCGGCTGTACACAGTAGGGAAACAGATTTGAACTGGAGATGGAAACCTGTCTTTATGGACCTTCAGAGGCTGCACATGAATGGCTTAGCTGGTAACTGCAGTGGGTCTTATTAGTGGCCCCTACAAAGCAATGCTTCTACAGCTTCAGGCATCCTGGGAGTTGCCACTGCCTCCTTCCATGATGTGCCTGTCCCTGGGGCTATCAGTCCAGCACCTCTCCCAGGCACTGACTAGCAGGGCCGTCCCTAGTGGGGTGTGGGGCCCCGGGCGAATCGCTCTCTGTGTGGCTCCCACCTGGGTGGGGCTGGCTGGCTCAAGGGAGTATCTGACAAGGCACATCATTCCCTAACCCCTTCCAGGTTCCTTTTGCTGAATATCAGGAGCCAAGAAGCTCTGCAAATAGGTCAGTAGAAGGGAGGGTGATGGATCATACTGTCCCTGGGACTTGCAGCCAACTTGCATAGGAACCCCATGCACTGGGGAAGTTGATGGAATCTGGGTACACAGCTGGCACATGGCTCCATGCCCAGCTGTCAGATGCCACCCTGCCAGCCCACACTGGACAAATCTACTGCTGTGGTTCTCAAGATTTTTAAATAGATCCCACCCCTCCCACGAGCTTTGCCATGATGCTTGCCTTCCCCACAACCTTCTGAGTGGCAGCATGAGAATAGGAAACAGGGGAAGATGGAGTGGGGTGTCAGGAGAATAAGAGGAGAGGTGCAGCTACGTGGCAGACATCAGAGAAGGCAGCACAGTATCTGCAATTTCGCATGCTGTTTCAAATGCCTGGGCATGCTGCAGGGGAGGAAATTTAAAAAGGCTCTGGCCTGGTCCCAGCTTACAGGTGCATGCAAACCAGGTTAAAGAACCCATGAATAGGGTTACCAGATGTCAGGCAAAAGGAGGACATGTCCTCCATTTTAGCCTCATGCCCTCCATCTGGCAGGCATTTTAAAAAGACATGATTTTGTCTGGCTTTTTACTTACAGGGGTTAAAGTATGCTGGAACTCCCTGGAACACCCTATTTTTAGGGGGATGCATTCCAGGGCCCCCTAAAAACAGAAGAATATTACATTAATACTACATTTTTCCATGTGTCCTCCAACGTCCTCCTTTTCCTACTTTCCTGTCCTCCTTTCCAGGCTTTGGTATCTGGTAACCCTACCCATGAGGCAAACAAGTCCATTTCACTCAGGATGGGAAAAGCAAGAAGGATCCACCTCAGAAAGAAATAAAGGAAAAAAAAAAAACAAGATGAAAGTCATGTTTGATCACCAGCCATTTACAATGATCACACAGGAGCTCTGAGGAAGCAAGACACAGGAAGTTCCGTAGATTTACTTGAGAGTCAGCAAATATAAAAGATGGGTAAAAAGACAAAAACTTACCCAGTATCTGTGGTAGAAAGAGCAGGCAACACTAATTGTCATCTACTCACCCTGGGATGGGTAGGGGGAATTCAAACATCAAGAGATTAGTTTAAAAACACAAAAAAGGACTTAGTTTTGCCATTTTTGTGATTTTTGATCTCTTGAAACTGGCAATACTGTGTAAGTTAACACCATATACTTCACTTAAGGAATTTCTTTCCCTAACTGTATTCTTCCTGCTAGTGTAGGGCCAGGCTTCTGTAGCCACAATGTAGGGACATAGATAGATAAAGTGGTGGACATTCCCAGGCCCATGTGCCCTCCAGGCCTGCCACCTTGGCTTTGGAGACGACTGCTGCCGAAGTCTGCCTCTTAAAGCATCTGTTAGGTGACACTGTATCTGTTCTTTAATATCATAACTAACCCAGTTTAATAGACTTTATAACCAATCTCCAGCAAAGCTTGATGTTGTGAATTTAGAACTTAATTTTGTATTCTTGATAAAACTTGTTTTAAATGTACAGTCTGGAATTTCATTTAAATGTGTGAACAAGATGTGTGAATGAAGGGTGTGTGTGATGGAATCAGTCAACATCAGCCTCTCCTGATGAAATGTAAGTACTACCTTAATGGCTAAGCTATGCAAACAACTCCCACAGAAGCAAGGGTCCACCCCAGAAAGAAAAGAACAAAACACAAGGCAAAATTCATGTCTGTAAATGGCTGGCGATCAATGATCACAGAGGATTCCTAGCCAGCCCTGCCTGCTGGCCACCCAGTCTTGCCACCTGGGCTATTGAGAGGTGGGCTGACCCCTGGCCAAGTCTCACTGCTGCCCCTGAGCCTTGCCTCTGGGCTAGGGGGAGGGGACCCCAGCCAGACCTGCCCACTGGCCTGGGGGGCAGGGGTTTGAAATGGGGCCAGACTTGACTACCAGCCCTCTGGCCTGGGGTTTGACCCCTGGCCAGACCTTCCTGCCGCCTGGGCTAGGGGGAGGTGACTCCCGGCCTCGCTGCCTGGGCTTGGGGGAGGGAGCACAAACCCTGGTCTCACCTGCTCCCCAGCATTGCTGCCTGGGCTTGTGGTGGACAACCCCAGGCCCATGTGCCCTCCAGGCCTGCCACCTTGGCTTTGGAGAGGACTGCTGCCCAGGTCTGCCCCCTGGGGCTCACAACCTGAGCATTGGGGAGGGGGCAGCCCAGCCCTGATCTTGCCCCCTGGGCTTAGGGGAGGTGATGCATGGCCCAGCCTGACTGCTGGCTCCCCCAGCCTTGCTGCCTTGGCCAGGAGGAGATGGCCCTTGGCCCAGCCTACCCCCTGGCTTCACAGCCTGGGCTGGGAGGGAACCCCAGCCCAATCTGCCCTCCAGCCTCATCACCTGGCCTGGGGGCTGGGGTCAATCCTTGGCCTGGCCTGCCTGCCATCCTCTTGCCTGGTCAGCAGCATAACCCAGGGTCCAGAGAGCCATGATCTCTGATCTACCAGCCCCTCACTAGCCCAATGTGACTTGGGGCCCAGTCCCTCTGTCCCCCTCCATGCTGGCTGTTGGCCTGACCCAAGACCCAGGTGGGCCTGATCCCTGGCCAGCTGCCCCACATTGGCCGGGCGAGATCTATGGCCCATGAGGAGTCCTGGATCCCCAGGTCCCCCAGACCCCTACCCCTGACCTGGCTGCTGGCCTGACCGAGGGCCCTGGGGAGGGGGGCAGATCCCCAGCCAATTCCCCCTTGGCTCTGGCTCAGGGTCCCACCAGACCCCCCCCCCCCCCCCCAACACCCCCGTACTTATCTGGCTGTGTGTTCCCTGGGCTGGTGCTGCCAGCGTCTGCTGGAGAAGGAAAGGGTTAAACCTCCCTCTCCCCTCCAGCTAATTGCTCAGCTGGAGGCTCCAAGGGGAGGGGTGGCAGGCAGCCCAGCTATTCACAGGCAGAGGAGGGACTGAGTGAGCCTGTGTCTGCTGGTCAAAAACATTCGGGGCTTGTTTTGGGAGACCAGGGGCTTGTGCCAGTCCCTGGCATGGGGGTGGGGGGGGGCAACGGTTCAGGGCACCCCAAAGCGCGCGGCCCTGGGCAGCTGCCCCATTCGCCCTACTCTAAGCACGGTTCTGCTGACTAGTGAGAACTAAAGACAGCCTCAAACTGTCCCCACTGCTGTGCTGTATAACAAATAATGTTTCGATGGCTCCCATACAGGGATGAGAGCAACATAGCACTTGATAGCTAGAACAGCTACATCTGGTCAGAGCAAGAGATTTACCTGACTCATCTCCACACAAAGCCCCTGCTCTAATAAATTAGACTGTGTGTGCCCTGGGAAATACCACTGTGCTCTGATGTCATGCCCAGACTCTCTAGTCTCTTGGTCCAGCGCAGTGCGATCAGAATGGCTGGGGAGTGGAAGGAGGCTCAGTTTCTGGGTGGGGAAACTGAGGCACAGAGCTGGGATATGATTGACCAAGGTCACCCAGCAGGCCAATGGTAGAGTCAGAAATAGTCTGAGCTTTTGAAGTGGGACAAGGAAGTTCAGACATTTTCTAGTCAATCTTCTCCCTCGTTGGTGCAGGGACTGTACCTACTGCTGTCCTCTGTACTGTGCCTGGAGCAATGGGGCCTGATCCTCTAACGGCTACTTAGCATCATGGGAACAGTCCTGCCATCCTGTCAGTGCATGGTGATTGCAAGCTCACAGTGCAGTGCTGTGGGGCCCAGCCAGCGATGGATCCTGGGATTTCTGTGCAGTTGGCAAGTAGTAACATGGAGTCAGAGAGTGGACCCAGGGTTGCTAGATGGGGCTAGTGGGATTCGAGCTGATCTCCTGTGCATCAGACAACTAATGCTGCCCAGCTACCTGCAGCAGAGGCCACAGGAGACTGAACTGCTGCGAGCTGTAGGTAGCGGACAGTGGATAAATGAGATTGGAAAAAACAAGGGCTGCCCCAAACTGCTGCACAGCTCAGACTGGCCTAAATCTTTTTTTAAAGTCAAATCGCTCAGAGGTATCTAAAGGCGTTTTGTCACATCCAAGGCCCACCTCTACATGCTGTGGCCCTGCCACACACTAGGACTCTGTCTGACTGCAGTGGCAGCCTATTTCAGAATTGAGGAAAGGGGCAGTTCCCACCTCTTCGAGTCATGGTTCAAGCCAGGGGTGACACTACACCTAAATATTGGGTGGGGCCCAGCCCCACCAGCTGCTGGGGCCCTGATCTGTTCTCTCCCCCCCCAGCCCTGCTTACCCCCCCAGCAGTGCCCCAAGCCCTTCCCTAAGCCCCCAGTGACCCCCCCAAGCCTTCCCTAACTCCTGGTCCCACCGCTGGCCTCTGCTGTCCTGGGTCGAACCCCTCACCCACACCCTTTCCCTGCTGGGCCAGCATGCCTGCTCCCAGACTCCACCTCCCCAGCTCCCTTACCTGGCTGCCAGGGGCGAGTGGGACCGTGGCACAGGCTGAGGCCCCCAGCATGACTCTGGTCTGAGCATGCTCAAAGCAGGGTTAGGCCAGGGCAGAAGTTTTAAAAACTCCCAGCCCAGCTTGCGCTAACTTTCTCCTGGCCCCGGCCCGGCAGCATTCCCTGTGTGGGGGTGTGACAGTGCACTACTGTGCAGATTAGTGGTGAGCTACTCAGGGGGCTGCCCCTGAGCTTCGCTCCCCAAGCGATGCCACTGGTTCAAGCTATCTGTAGAGTCTGGCAGGCATCAGATCCACCTGGTACCCGTCTACAAGCTTTTCCTTGCACAGGGAAAGGCTAAAAACAGTGATTTTTAACCTGAAAGCTGAGATTCTGCTTTCTTCCTCGGAGTCCTAGCCTCAGTCCAGCCTTGCCTGTCATCTTGATAGCAGATCTAATAAGCATTCTGGCCCATTCTAGGAGCCATTGGGAGGATGAGAGGGTTCTGCAGGCTGGAGACCAACTGACTAGTCAGTAGTTATTCAGAAAAAGACCTGAAGGTTACAGTGGATGAGAAACTGGATAAGAATCTTCAGTGTGCCCTGCCTAACAAAAAGGCTAACAGCATATTGGGCTGCATGAGCAGGAGCATTGTCAGCAGATCCAGGGAACGGTTGGTTACTTACCAGTAACCATCCTTCTTTGAGATGGGCTGCTCACATACATTCAGTTACAGGTATCTACGTGCCACAGTGCACAGTAGCCCGGAATGTCTTTAGCATTAGCCTGTCAGATCAGGGCACGCAGCCAATGCCCCCTCTGTGCTGCGACCACGACTATATAGGTGACCGTGACCCTGACCCTCCCAGTCCTATATATCTTTGCCAACTGCTTTAGCGGGGATGGTGGGAGGGACCTGAATGTATGTGAGCAGCCCATCTCAAAGAAGGACAGTTACTGGTAAGTAACCCACTGTTCTCCTTCGATCGCTGCTCACATCATTCAGTTACAGGTGACTGCTAGCTGTACCTGAGGATGGTGGGAGGAGTTACAGTCTACCCACACTGAGTACAGCTCTGCCCGAAGTGGCATCATCTCTAGCCTGTGGGGCAATGGCGTAGTGTGTCATGAAAGTATGTATCAATGCCCACGTAGCAGCCCTGCAGATGTCTTGGATCAGGACCTTAGCGAGGAAGGCCGTAGAAGACACCTGAGCCCTGGTAGAGTGGGCTCTCACAGTTTCTGGGACAGACATGTTTGACCTTCTGTAGCAGTCTTTGATGCAGTTTACAATCCAATTGGAGATGCACTGAGAGGACGCTGGGGAATCTCTCATGCGTTCGGTGACTGCCACAAACAACTGGGAGGTCTCACAGAAGGATTGAGTACACTCATTATAAGTTAAGAGCGCTCTCCTCACATCTAAGGTGTGCCACCGTCTCTGGTTTTCTGTGACCTGGGGGTCGGGATAGAAAACTGGCAGGCAGATTTCTTGGTTCATGTGGAAGGGAGTGGCCACCTTGGGTAGGAAGGAAGGGTGGTGATGGAGGACCACCTTGTCCGGGAAGAACGTCGTATATGGGGGTTCGGCGGAAAGAGCTCGCAACTCTGAAACCCATCTAGCCGAGGTGATTGCTACTAAGAAAGCCACCTTCCATGACAAAAATAGTAGGGTGGCTGAATCCAAGGGTTCATATGGCAGCTCTGTTAATGCCTGGAGTACAATGTTCAGATCCCACTGAGGGGTGGGCTTAAAGGGATGGGGAAAGAGCTTTTCCACCCCTTTCAGGAACCTGTGAGATATGGGGTGTGTTAAGACTGGGGCCCAGTCTATCTTTTGGTGAAGGGCCGAAATTGCTGCTAAGTGGACTCTCAGTGAGGACAGGGACAAGCCTTTTTCTCTAACGTCTAGAAGGCAGTCCAGAATTGTATGGATTGGTGCTGAGATAGGGTCTATGCCTTTATCACGGGACCAAGTGGAGAAGTGTTTCCATTTGGCCGTATATGTGGACCTGGTGGAGGGTTTTCTGCTACCAACCAGGACCTTCTTAACGCTGTCCAAGCAGCACCTCTCTTGCTCGCTGAGTCAGAGAGCATCCAGGCTGTCAGATGTAGGACGCCTGGGTTTGGGTGCCGAAGATGCCCCGAGTCCTGAGGGAGGCAGAGCGGGGTCATTATGGACAAGTCCTACAAGAGCGGGAACCAGTGTTGCCTGGGCCAGTCCAGAGGGTAAGTCTGGAAAGGTCCCTCCAAGAAGGATCAGGCAATACAGACAACACTGAAGAGGTTTATTTACAGTACCAGTACTGGGAGCACTGAACAAAATAGTATCAGCTTCAAAATGGAAGTAGCATGGCAATTGCTTATATACACAGGCAGCTTGTTTACTGGTTCAAACTAGTTTTCCTAACACTTTGGGAAAAACAACTCAGGGTGGTGGTGAGGGGTGGTCTTAACAGGTTAGGAAATACTAGCTTCCATATAAGGCAAGGGGGGGGGGTTGGATAGGTGTATGTGACCTGAGGCATGCATGAAATGGAGAGTGTATGTCACAGCAGACAGCCTGCATGCTGCCTACCCAGACACCCTCTGTCCTCATGAGGCCTGGCCTGCTTGCTTATCCTAACAAGAACTATCAGAATGATGTGCGCTCCGTCCGCAAGGACCTTCAGTAGCACTCTATGGATCAGGGGAATTGGTGGGAAGGCATACATCAGGGCCCCCGACCAACTGAGGAGGAAGGTGTTGCTGAGTGAGCCCTCCTCCCAACCCCAGAGGGAACACAATTGGAGGCATTTGCGGTTCTGTTTCGTGGTGAAAAAGTCCACCTGGGGAGGTCCCCATTTGTCTGTCAACAGGGAAAAAACCTTGTTATGAAGGGACCACTTGTGGTTTGCTAGGGTTTTCCTGCTGAGTGAGTCCGCTAAGCCGTTGTCTACCCCCGGTAGGTGGGAGGTAACCAGCGTAAAGTGGTGATCTGTCACCAGTTTCCAAAGTTTGCACAACTCCCTGCACAGGGCTGAGGAGTGTACCCCCCTTGCCAGTTGGTATAGAACATGGCAGTTGCATTGTCCGTGAGGACCTGGACCATTCTGCCATTAATTTTGTCGAGGAAGGTCATACAGGCCAATCTGATGGCCCGTAGTTCCTTCACATTTATGCGGAGGTGTTTGTCATCGGGGGTCCAGAGACCCTGTGTGGAGAGGTCTCCGGACAGATGGGCTCCCCAACCTGAGTCCGAAGCATCCGTTATCAGGGTTACTGAGGGCTTGGGCTCCTTGAATGGAATACCCCCCAATCGCGATGTGGGGGTCCCTCCAAATTTGGACAGACTCCAGGGTGTGCTGGGGAACTGAGAGTACCTTGTCTAGATGGTCTCTCTATGGCTGGAACATCATGGGGAACCAAAGCTGGAAGGATCTCATCCTCAAGTGTGCTGTCCCGATTACCAAGGTGGCAGCCGCCATGTGGCCTAGCAGCTGCATGCACCGGCAAGCTGTGGTTAGTCCCAGTGCTTGCAGTTCTGTAATGATGGTGCAGATGGACCGAAATCTTGACAAGGGCAAGGACACTGTGCCTTGTCGGGCATTCAGTCGTGCCCCTATGAATTCTATGTCCTGAGTGGGGCGGAGATTTGACTTCTCTGTGTTTATGCAGAGACCGAGGAATCTACAAAGCTTCATTACCAGTTTGAAGTGATGTTGTAATTGGCAGCTTGACTTCCCTACTATGAGCCAATCGTCTATGTAGGGGTAGATTTTAATGCCCCTCCTGTGTAGGAATGCTGCAACCGGTGCCACATATTTTGTAAACACCCTGGGAACCAGCGATAGCCCGAAGAGAAGAGTGGTGAACTGGTAGTGGCTCTGTGCCAGCACAAACCTGAGGAAGTATCTGTGGTGGGTTTGGATGGCTATGTGAAAGTAAGCATCCTTTAGGTCGAGGGTTGCGAACCAGTCGCCCAGGGACAGGGAGGGGACAATCTGAGGCAGGGAAACCATGAGGAACTTTATTCTCCTTATGTACTTTAGCTCTCTGAGGTCTAGAATAGGCCGTAGATCCCTGTTGGCTTTGGGGACCAAGAAGTATTGGGAGTAAAACCCCTTGCCCCGCTCCCACTTGGGGACCCTTTCTATGGCCCCAGGGGAGAGGAGTTTCTGGCATTCAGCGTCGAGCTGGCGTAACTGTTCTTGGTTTCCCAATGTTGCACGAGGGGGCAGTTTTCTGTCCTGAGGGGTTGAAAGAAACTGGATGTGGTATCCTTGCGCCATTGTGTTGAGGACCCACTGATCTGATGTAATGTGGGCCCACTAGTGGGCAAAGTGGCGCAGATGGTGGGGGAGAACAGGGACTCTGGTGCACTGCTCTCGAAGGGACTGTCAAAAATGCTATTTATGGGCTGAGGCGTGGTCGGACCCTTGTCCACGCCTTCCGGACTGTGAGGCATTGAGTTTTCACCCCTTACCTGGATGACTCTTGTCCTTATCCAGGTCCCCAAGGTGATGCTGGGGGAACTGGAGAGATCTTGGGAACTGACTCTGCAGTTGAATCAGTTGCTTTAATTGCTGCAACTGCTGTTGGAGCTGTTGATGTGGTCTCATCGAGTGCCTGTTGGATTGCGGGGTGTATATCCCTAGGGAACAAAGCGTGTCCCTTGAGTCCTTCATACCATGGAGCTTCGTATCCATGGGTGGAGCCAAGAGGTCAGGGCCTTCAAAGGGGAGGTCTTGGATAATTTGCTGCATCTGTGCGGATAGGCCTGAGCCTTGGAACCAGCCCAACTGACGCATGATGACTGCAGAGGCCATGGTACAGGCTGCTTTATCCACTGCGTCCCAGATTGCCGCCAGAGCATCCCTGGATGCCCTCTCCCCTTCCTCTAGCATTGCTTTGAAGTCTCTCAGGTGCTCCTCAGAGATGGTCGTGCGAAAGTTTTGCATGGCCTTCCACAGGTTAAAGATGTAACGTGTCATTAAGGCTGAATGGTTAGAGATACGTAGCTGAAAGGCCACGGAGGAGTATACCTTCCTCACCAGGAAGTCGAGCTTCTTTGCCTCTTTGTTTGTGGGTGTGGAGCTCAGCTGGCCCTGTCTCTCTCTTTGGTTTACGGCATCAACCACCAAGGACCCTGGGGTGGGATGATGAAATAAGAAAGAGAACCCTTCAGGAGAGACGTAGTATTTCTTATCCATGACCTTGGACACTGGCAGGATCGAGGACGGGGTTTGCCAGCATGCTTGGACGATGCGATATGCTCCCAAGTGTAAAGGGATTGCCACCCTTGCTGGAGGGGCTCTACTGCAAGCATTGAAAAGGGAGTCATCCTCCTGTTGGATTACTCCTAATTTCAATTTAAGGTTCGCCGCCATACGGCGGAGGAGGTCCTGCTCAACGCGGGGATCTCCCTCGCGGTCAGTGGACATGTTGATTAGACGCGTATCTGGTGAGGAGGAGGATTGGGCCCGGGATCTACTGCACTGCATGGAGTCAGGATCAGGTTCATCGTCGGAGAGATCCGAGGACTCCGGTGGAGGCGACGGGGCATAGCGAGAGGAGGTGTCATCGGTGGTTGTACTCAGCCAATCGAGGGTCCAGTCGTTATGGGATGATCTCACTAGAGGTGTAGGTGTGGTGGGAAGAATGGACACCTCCCCATGTATCTGTTGTCTTTTTGACCTCACTGAGCTCGGGGATGGGGAGCTCTTGCGAAGTCTCTTCCTTGAGCACTCGTCCTGAGAAGGGGAGGGGTGGTCCTCGGAGGATGATTTAGAAGATACTCCACTTGATGTCCGGGGACCCAGTACTGAGAGCTCTTCAGAGGACTAATGGAGAGAAGTTTCCCTCCCCTCTGTACCCAACAGTGGTACTGGTGGAGGGCTGGGCGGTGCCGTGCTGGGTCCCGGTGTTGGGTTAGGCACTAGTTCCTGGTTACAGATCGGTGCCGGGTTGGAGACTAGCTTGGAGCTGGATGCCAGTACTGGTGTTGGTGTCGGGCTGGTTGACGGTACCATGAGGGGCGGTACCATGTCCTGCGGTACAGATGAAGGTGGTGCCACTTTGATCTTCTTCTTGTTCTTCTTCTGCACCAGAGCTGGGTCATGGCACACTTGATGGGCTGTCAGGGGTGCCCGTGCCGGTACCTTTCTTGGTACAGCTGAGAGGCTACCCAGTGACTGATGAGCTCGGTACTGGAGCGGTACTGTTGCGGGTCGAGGTTTCGAGCCTGGTACCGATGATTGGTGATGGGGTTCCTGAGCCTGAGCTGATCAGGGGTCCAGTGGAGCACTTGTGGCCCAGCTGGTTTTGGGGCTGGTTGCCCCACTCTCCGAGATCAAGAGAAGGTGGCGCTCCCTTTCTAAGTGGGTCCTCTGCTTGAAGGACCGGCAAATGGAGCATTCCGCTGTGAGGTGGGACTCACCCAAGCAAGCGAGGCATTTCTCATGTGAGTCGTCCATTGGAAAAGCCTTGCAGCATTACAAAGCATGGCTTGAAACCAGGCATCTTGAATTTCGCATGAAAGACAGGCACTTGCATTTTGCAAGTTTACGCTGATCCGAACTGACGCTGATGGCGGAAAAGGAAGAGGGAGGGTCAGGGTCATGGTTACCTATATTGCCACGGTCATAGCGCGGAGGGGGCATTGGCCGTGTGCCCTGATGTGACAGGCTAACGCTAAAGACTTTCCGAGTTACCGTGCGCTGTGGCACGTAGACACCTGTAACTGAATGATGTGAGTAGTACTCGAAGGAGAAGTGATTATTCCCTTCTATTTGGCACTGGTGAGGCCACATTTGGAGTACTGCATCTAATTTGCCCCCCCCCAGCCACAGAGGGCATGGGCACATGGCAGAGAGTCCAGTGGAAAGCAATGAAAATGATGAGGAAACTGGAGCACATAACTTATGAGGAGAGTCTTGAGGGAACTGGGCTTGTTTAGCCTGCAGAAGGGAAGAATGAGGGGGGATTTGACAGCAGCCTTCAACTGCCTGGCTTTGTGGATGTGGGAATAGCCATTGACATGATATACCATGACTTTAGCAAAGCTTTTGATATGGTTTCCCTCAGCATTCTCGTCAGCAAGTTAAGAAAGTATGGTTTGGATGAATGGACTCTAAGGTGGATAGAAAGCTGGTGATATCATTGGGCTCGGCAGGTAGGGGTTAATGGCTCAATGTCTAGTCGGCAACCAGTAACAAGCTGAGTAACCCAGAGGTCGGTCCTGGGCCTGATTTTGTTCAACATCTTTATTAATGTTGTGAATGATGGTATAGTTTGCACACTCGGTAAGTTTGTGGATGAAACCAAGCTGGGGGAAATGGTAGATATGCTGGAGGGTAGGGATAGGATTCAGGGAGACCTAGACAAATTGGAGCATTGGGCCAAATGAAATCTCATGAGGTTCAGCAAGGACAAGTGCAAAGTCCTGCACTTAGGACTGAAAAATCCCATGTATTGCTACAGTCTGGGGACTGACCAGCTAAGTAGCAGCTCTGTAGAAAAGGACCTGGGTCTTATAATGGATGGCAAGCTGCCTATGAGTCAACAGTGTTCTCTTGTTGCCAAAAGGGCCAACAGAGTACTGGGCTGTGTCAGTAGGAGTGTTGCCAGTAGATCTAGGGATGTGATTATTCCCCTGTATTCGGCACTGGTGAGGCTGCATCTGGAATATTGTGTCCAGTTTTGGGCTCCCCACTACAGAAAGGATGTGAACAAATTAGAGTCCAGCAGAGGGAAACAAAAATGATTAGGGGACTTGGGCACATGACTTATGAGGAGAGTCTGAAGGAACTTGGCTTAGTTAGTCTGCAGAACAGAAGACTGTGGGAGGATTTGTTAGTAACTGTCAACTACTTGAAGGTGTGCACCAGAGAGGAGGGAACTAGGGCTATTCCCAGTGGTGACAGAGGACAGAACAAAGAGCAATAGTTTCAAGATGCAGCTGGGGAGGTCTAGGCTGGATATTAGGAAACAATTTCTCACCAGAAGGTGGTGAAGTGCTGGATGGGTTGTCTAGGGATGTGGTGGAATCTCCATCTTTGGAAACTTTTAAGACTTGGTTGGTTAACACCTAGGCTGGGATGATTTAGTGGGAGTAGTTCCACTTTTAGCAGGGAGTTGGGCTAGATGACCTCGTGGGGTCCCTTCCAACCCTATGATTCTATGATTCTATGTTTTCAATGGCAGCAGATGACAGAACTAAGAGCAATGATCTCAAATTGCAGAGAGGTACAGCACTGCCACAAAGGCTAAAAGCATAGGAGTGGTCCTTTCAGAACAGACACATGGTCTGTCCAGTCAGCTGGCCTGTGTCTAAGAACAGTCAGCCCTAGATGCTCCAGAGGAGACCTCTTAGTGTAGTCCCCCAATGACAGAGGATGTTCTGAACTCCAGAGATTCACAACTTCTGCCCAAGGCCAAAACTAACAGCCCTTCTCATTGTGCTGTTAGGTTGAACAGCAGCTACTGGTCCTATACATATCTAATCTTTTCTGAATGCTGCTGAGGCATCCTGAGACAAGGAGTTAGACAGATTAATTAGACAAGGAGTACAAATATTTCCTTTTGTCCAGTGTCATTTTTTTGCTCTCTAATTTCAGTCAAGCACCTGCTTGTTCTTGCTTTAGGGGGACAAGCTCTCAATTGACCTTTTGACTGCTCACCTTCTTAAATATATCTGAATTTCCTTTGATATTTCCTTGTCCCAGCCAAGGCCCTGAGCCTGCAAACACTTAGGCACATGTTTAACTGTAAGCATGTGACTAGTTTCACTAAAGTCAATCAGGCTACTCAGCTGAGTGAAGTTAAACAAGCAGGTAATTGTTTCCAGGAGCAGACAGCTGATCTTAAAAGCTACTCCCTGCAGCTAGACCCTGCAGTGCAAAAGAGCCCTGTTGAAGTCTCATAGGCTCATGGGTCTGTTTTCATGAAGAACATTGCCAGGCCTATGGAGGGGCAGTTTGGATGATATAAATAAGCAAGCAGTCTATGGGAGTCCAGTCAAGTCTTTACTGAAGCAGCTTTCAAAATTATACAACATATTGCTGTCTCAGCAATGTTCTCTCCATGATATCCCTTCCAAAATCTCCCTAGGTCTCTTTGCATTTAACAATATTTGCATTTTTTTCAATTAGCATTAAATCCTAATGAGTCTTAGGCTGGGCCAGATCAACACAGGGGCTTTAGGGGCTTGGTCCCTAAAGGGCCCAATCTGAGCCCCACTCAAGCCAGTGCAGCACTGGCCAGGCCTGGGGTGCACTGGTAGGGGCCCCAACAGTGCTGTGGGAATGGGGCACTGGGGCCAGAGACCATGCTCCATGGTGCTCCCTCCCTGTTCCCAGGCTGATTGGTCTTATCCTGGGAGTGGAGTGGGCCAGAACATGTCTGCTGTGCTCAGGGCTGCCCTATGGGGTAGCGGGGCCCAGGGCAGATCAGTTTGTGAGGCCCCCCCCCCATTTTAAACTTTGCAGCAATGTTCCCTCTAAGCTGATGATGCAGCTGAGCAAGTTCCCTGCTGGTTCTCCAGGCCCCAACAGGTTTCTTCCCTGCTGCCCACTGGCTCCCCACCTGCACCCATAACTTGTTTAGCTTCATCATCAGCTTAGAGGGAACAGCTTAGTGGCAGTGTCATAATTTTTCTTTAATAAAATCATAAATGTCTAGCCCTCAGGCTAAAAAGTTGCAGAGAGAAGCAGAAAAACATGATCTGACTTTATCCTAAAGGCTCAATACCCAGAAGTCAGAGAAAATAGCTCCCCCCCCCGGCATTTATTATTTCTTTAAACATCTCTTTATTTTGAAGTGAGTTTTAATGATATATTTAAGCCAGACTTGTGACTATTTTTCGATGTTTGAGGTCAGCAATACTGAATGTGTCCTGGTGATGTTTCATCAACCTCACAGCCAAATGGACAGGAGCATCTGGAGGTACTCTTCTTTGTGGTTCTGGTTTTCTGATCAAGATGGGCACACAATTTTACAAGTTTAATAATTTTTCTTAGATCAAGTTTTTGTTAAATTGAAAATTCAGAGTGAGAGATGCTATTTTTGGATGATATCAAAAAATAAATCCAGGTCCTGTCTCATCTTAAAGCACTAGATTGCAATTGTCTAATGTATGTTATTTCCTTTTTGCCTCCTCACTCTCTCCTTTTCCGTCTTATTTTAATATATGTATTCATACATTCGTCATTGCTTTGCAGGTGATCTAAGTAATGAAACTCAGGTACTGTTTGAGGATGAGAGGAAGAAACAAGGACCTTTGGCCTCCTCTCAGATACCCTGATGTAAAACAAACAAGGAGTCTTGTGGCACTTTTAAAAGCCAACAAATAAATAAATTTGTTAGTCTTTAAAAGTGCCACAGGATTCCTTGTTAGTTTTGCTAAACTAGACCCACAGGGCCATAGCTGCTTTCCTCTTTGCCATGCTTTGGAACTGCTGGTCTGACTGCAATCAATGACAATGGGGCATATTTACAGTTCAGAAGGAAGGAGTAAAAACCTTCTTTAATGTGTTGATTGATGGCCATTAACCCTAAAAACCCAGTATTTCCATCTAAGTGCTAGCATGAGGTCTTCTCTCTCAGGTATAATAGATCATTATCTGCACAGAGAAGTTTGCTCAAAAAGACATCCCTGAAGACTGAAAACTCTTGTTAAATGTAGAAGGAAAAAAGTTCTTTAATATCTCAAATGCTTTCTGGAGATGCTGATGTAAATTCAAAGAGAAGGTCCTGTTTTGTAAATGTTGGGGATGTGACATTGTCCTGACTTTGTCCCCATTTGCTTGACTGAGGCTGACTCCATAAGTTTTATTTCAGCACTTGCCCTTTCTCTTCCCCTCAGGGAGCAGCTGTGGGAAGGTTTACTTAAGTTGAGTTACTGTAAACAAATGCTGCCTGTTCAAATTCCCTTCCCACTTCCCTGACCAGCTGGAGCTGCTCCCTGGCCACAGGCTAGTCTTGCAGCTTGAAGAAGCTCCCTGCTCCCTTACTCCAGCCAGCTGTGTGGGACCCAACAAAAGCGTGGGGCCCCCCAAAGCACAGGGCCCCCCAAAGCATGGCCCCACCCAAAGCACGGGGCCTAGGGCGGTCACCCCTTTTGCCCCCCCTTAAGGATGGCCCTGGCTGCACTCCAGGGGCAGGGCTGCTCTGTGTATTAGCAAGCCCTGCCCCTGGGGGCACACCAGTTAGCTTGGGGGCAAGGCGGGAGTGCCATGGAACACGGCCTTTGACCTCAGGGTCCTGCCCCCCTCCACCTCCCAGTGCCAGCCACCCATGAACCGCTATGGTGAAAGGCTGGGACCCCCGGCCGAGGGAGTCCATAGTGGTGATGGTCCAGGGCCTCAGGTGGTGGTGAGGAGCATGAAAGTGAAGAACATGGGGCCTTGCAGTATCCTAATCCAGCCCAGGTCCTTGTGGTTGATTCTGTTTTCCTAAATGAGAAGTAGCTCCTTCTCAGGACAGGAAGTCAGTGCAACCAAAGTGTCATGAATGAGAAGAAGGATTGGACCTCCAACAGCTAGAGCCAATGGGAATTAGACACTTTAATGCAAGGAAAACAATGCAAAGATATACAGAAGTTGAGGTCAGCAGCAAAATAGGCATGACGTCTCTTTTTTTAACCAGATTCAGTTGAGTCAGGATGGTGATGGACTTATGTTCATTTCCTGTAAGCTTCAGAATTACAAGAAAATTTTGAGACCCAAACAAACAGACACAGTGGCAGGAATGCCTGTAATTCGCACTGGCTTTGGATGCAGGGAGAGAAACAGATTAATCTTGAAGATAAGCTACCAACGGACAAGGACAAGAAGCCACTGTCACCTAATATCATGCTTGGAGCTCCTTTCCCAAACCATCAGGAGTGATTGTGACCAGTTCTACTGGAAGGAGAGAAGAACAACTGTAAATATAAGCAATGTGAGAGATTCAAAGGTTACGTTCTAAAGGAACTGGAACCTGGATTTCACCTCCACTGACATCCTAACTGAAGGACTGGGGAAGTACTTAACCTTTGTATGTTTGTGGTTCTATCCTCTATCTTCCTATTATACACACTTCCCCTAAAATAAAAGGATTGTTTATGCTTAAGATCTGATTGTCATCTTCTCTATCAATAACACGTGTAGGGCCAAGGTAAAAGATTAAAATAGAAAAGAAAATTAGAAATGGTCGGACTGATGCCTAAACCTGGTGAACCAAACCAAAAGTGTAGGCCTGACCTGAATAACTAGTTAAATTGACAGGAGACAGGCTAAGGCAATCTGACCTCACAGAAATTAGCAAAAAAACAAGCTGCAGCTGCAGGAAGAGTGGGGTACACTTTGGCTCCAGACCACTGGGCTAATAAAGTTCCCACTAAAGACCTGAGCAAAAGTTATCCTCAAGTGTTAACCAAAGGAACACCTTCACTTAGAGTCACCAGGCTAATTCAATTACTGCTTACAGATCAAAGTCTGGCTCTAGATCACTGGGCTAATGGAGTCCCCACTTAGAGATCTGAGCAAGAGGTAAACCAAGGCAATGCTCATTATCAAAGAAACCAACACAATCTTTGTAGAAAGGTGCCTGTCTAAGCTTTATTGTAATGTAGCACAATGGCAAGCAACCTCATTCAACAGATCTGCTGGCAGCATTAGTGCTGTCAATGCAACAGAACAGCTCAGGCAGGGCTCTATGTCATCCCTTTCAGCTGCACGAAATCTAGGCTCTGGGGTTCCTACTTTTACATCCTGGCTGGACCTATTGTCTGGGTCCTCTTCGGGGTCTGAATTGACATTGATTAGTCCACATATCCCTTTTTTGATGCTACTCATCAATTTGATAGGTCCACGCATCCCCGAACTTCTCCATCTACCAAGGTGTCATTCAGTGGTTGCATGTGCCCTTGTACTGGATAGTTCAAAGTATCTTTTCTTATTTCCATGGTGGTAGGCTGACTGGACACCTCATACCTGCAAGGTCCTTCCCCACTCTTCCTGCAGGTTCCTTCTTGCCAATTTCTGTGAGATCAGACTGCCTTAGCCTGACTTTTGTCAATTTGTTATACTTAAAAAGAAAAGACTAGCAGGATCTTACTCAGAAAGGACAAGGCAATATGCCACATTTACTGTAAATGTAAGAATAGCAAAAAGCAGTCATACATACACACACACAAGAAGTTCAGCAAGCTGGTGTGATATAATTCCCAGTCCTTTCATGTGTTGCTTGAGCCAGTCTAGTGGCCAACTAGGCTGGGCTCAAGGAGAGAGCCAGGCTTCTGTCAGTTGTGAATCCAATGCTCCAAGATGGTAGTTGCAGAATGATACCCAAAGTTTTCATGGTCTTACCCAAATTTTATACCTGTTGTCTCATGTGAGTCTATGGGATTGCTGTGTCATGTTGCCTCAGTGTTCCTGTGAGATCATTGGTCACCAGTCACTTGCAGACTTGATTGTATTTTGTTCTTTTCTTTCTGGGATGGTTTTCTTCCTGCTGACAATCAGATGGGGAACCCCTCAGATTGACCTCTTCGCCACGGGGCAGAACTGCAAACATCCCCGGTTCTGCTCCCTCCGAGGCTGGGAGAAAGGTTCTCTCAGTGATGCCTTCCTCCTCAGTTGGTTGGGGGCCCTAATGTATGCCTTCCCTCCAATTCCCTTGATCCTGAAGGTCCTCATGGATGAGACACACATCATTCTGATAGCCCCGGACTGGCCCAGCCAACACTGGTTTCCCCTCCTACAGGACATGTTGGTGAGGACCCCTCTCCGCCTTCCACAGTGGGCGGACCTCCTGACTCAGGACTCGGGACGCCTTTGGCACCCAAATCTGGGCCTCCTGCACCTGACAGACTGGATGCTCTCTGACTCAGTGAGCAAGAGAGACACTGATCAGATAGGGTTAAAAAGGTCTTGGTTGGTAGCAGGAAACCCTCCACCAGGTCCACCTACATGGCAAAATGGAATCACTTTTCCGCTTGGTGCTGTGACAAAGACATAGACCCTAGCTCCGCACCAATTCAGGCAACTTTGGATTACCTTCTTGATGTAAGAGAGAAAGGCCTATCTCTGTTCTCATTAAAAGTCCACTTGGCGGCAATCTTGGCCTTTCACCAAAGAGTAGATGGGGCTCCACTCTTTTCATACCCCATCTGCCATAGATTCCTAAAAGGGGTAGAAAAACTTTTTCCCTACACCCATAAACCCACTCCACAGTGGGATTTGAACGTTGTGCTGCGGGGTCTGACAGAACCACCCTATGAGCCCTTGGACTCAGCCACCCCGCTCGTACTGTCCTGGAAGATGGCTTTTCTGGTAGCAATTACCTCTGCCAGAAGGTCTCAGAGTTACGAGCCCTATCCTCTGAACCCCCATATATGGTTTTCTTTTCAGACAAGGTGGTCCTGCGTCACCACCCCTCGTTCTTGCCCAAGGTTGCCACACCCTTCCACATGAATCAAGAAATCTGCCTGCCGGTCTTCTATCCAGACCCTCAGGTGACAGAGAACCAGAGACGGTGGCACACCCTGGATGTGAGGAGAGTGCTCCTAATCTATACTGAGCGCACATGATCTTTCCACAAGACCTCCCAGTTGTTTGTGGAGGTTGCTGAATGCATGAGAGGCTCTCCAGTATCCTCCCAATGCATCTCTAAATGGATTGTGAACTGCATTAAAGACTGCTGCAGAAGGTCAAACACACCTCTCCCAGAAACTGTGAAAGCCCACTCTACCAGAGCTCAGGCGTCTTCCACAGCCTTCCTCTCCAAGGTCCTGATCCAAGAGATCTGCAGGGCCGCTACGTGGTCGTCGATTCATACCTTCATGACGCTCTACGCCATTGCTCCACAGGCTAGAGATGATGCCGCTGTGGGCAAAGCTGTACTCAGTGTGCGTAGACTGTAACTCCTTCCACCATCCTTGGGTATGGCTAGCAGTCACCTGTAACTGAATGATGTGAGCAGTGCTCGAAGGAGAACGGTTGGCTACTCACCAGTAACCATCCTTCTTTGAGATGGGCTGCTAACTTACATTCAGGTCCCTCCCACCATCCCCGGTAACGGAGTTGGCAAAGGTATATGGGACTGGGGGGGTAAGGATCATGGTCACCTATATAGCTGTGGTCGCGGCATGGAGGGGGCATTGGCCGTGTGCCCTGACCTGACAGGCTAACACTAAAGACTTTCTGAGCTACTGTGCGCTGCGGCACGTAGACACCTGTAACTGAATGTATGTGAGCAGCCCATCTCGAAGAAGGACGGTTACTGGTGAGCAACCAACCGTTGTTTTATCTAAACCTACGTGGTTCTTAGAGGGAGTGAGTGAGGAAGGCTGGGCAAAATCCATTTCTTTGTTAAATGGACAGACTTTAGTGTATGGCGACTGGGAGTGGGTCCCAATCTCTGTAGAAAGCGGCTCCTGGTACCAGCGGAGGGAAGGATGGAGGGAGCACATGCTTCCCCCCCCCCGCCAGCACTATGGGGGCTACAGCGCAGCCGCTGGGCTGGCTCGAACTCATGTGGTTGTGGTGGGAGGGGGTGGGGAAAGGCTCTTCTGCCCTTCTGGATTACCGACCCCTGAACTAGAGCAACTGCTTGTCATCTTTACTAAAACCAGCTTTTAGGATCTTTTGCCTCCCTATTTACATGGAAAGTTTGTTGGGGCTTTGTGTTCTGCACCATGATTAGGGTGTTGAGGCACTGCCACAACACAGGTAAATAATAGTACTGCCCTTTGTGACTCACTGAGTGTGAAAGTCTCCCCTCTCAAGTGGTGGCTCCCCCATCTCAAATCCTCTGCCCTCTCAGTCTCCCTTGTGTTTCTGTGCTTGGTATGGTCAGTGTATCAGTCAACTAGTTCCTCCTCTTCTGACAGATACCTGCCTTGCTGTGTGGATCAATGCCATCATGGCCCCATCTTCCATTTCTTTCCTTCTCTCTGCTACCGCAGAACATCTTTCCACTGAACCTGTTGTATTCCCCATCTCAGGGAAATGACTTAGGCGGAGAGTTTCCGTGAAAGGATTAGGCAAGAGGGAGAGAATGGGGTTGAGGATCAAGCCCAAAACTACAAGGCAGGACACTCAGATTCTAACCCCATTGTGTGACTTTGGGCCTTAATTTCTCTCTATTTTCCCCAGGTTTGTGAGGCTGTTTTATGAAGCACTCTGAGTTCTCATTGGTAGCAAAAGCAAGGAACTACTGGTGGGAAGGGAATAACACTGAGAACTCAACTAGTCATGTCACAAACTGCTGTAGAGCTGTGGGCCCTGTGGAGTGGCAGGAAAGGTTTCTTTCACAGGCCATGATATGAAGTCACTCTATACAGGGGTGGCAGGAAAGGGAAGAGTCACCGTTCGCCAAAACATCCAGTATTGGCCACTGTTTGAGCCCAAACTAAATGACCCAAAGATCTTGGGGAAAACTTTCCTGTGATGTAAATGGGAGTGGCACCATTGTTTCAGCAAGCATGAATTTAGCCTTTGATCAGGCCATTCAGTCTTCACAAGTACCTGTTTCTGGGAAGCAGTCACTTTGTTTTCTTTGCTGGTGCATGGGATCTAGGGTGCTGTCACAGCCAGGGCTCCTAGGTCCCCAAACTGAGGCCAACATACCACTTGAGTAGTGCTGTATCTGCCATCGCCGTTCAACCAGTGACACCCTGGCCCAGGGAGTGAACATGGGGTTGATCTAAGATGCCAAGAGTGGGGAGCAAGTTTAGTGCCCAATCCTGAGATCTTCCCTGAGTGTCTATTCCCTCTTTACAGGTACATTCTGAGGTCAGTGGGAGTTCCAACTGTGTACAAACTGAAGGTTTTGGCTCAAAGACTGTACTTGTACAGAATAATATTTAAAATAAAAAAATATAACAGGGCCAGATTTGGTTCTCAGTAATTTTTCTCAAGTAATTTTTCAGAGCCCCATGGGGGGGGGGGGGCAAATTTAAGCCACAGATAGTCAAAACTGCCATTGTGGCACACCCACTGCAGGCATCATTAACACAGATGCTCATCTCTGTGCAGGGTTCCACAGCTCCTAATTAGCCACACAGTCAGCATAGTTGATGCCAAAGGCAGCACCAGTGTCTGCTTTAATAGCAGGCCTTTATTCCCCCTTCCTGGTGGAGGGAGACCTCTCTACTGACCCTCAGAACAGGAGAAAAGAGATGCAGGCCACTGCTCCTGAACTCACCTGGGCCCTATGTTCCCTCTAAGCTGTGTGTGTGTGTGCGCACGCACACAGGTTGTGAAACCTGCACATGCAACAAAATAAAGTGTGTCCAAAAGAATTCAACTGTCCTAATATTTTTATACTACTTTAAGAAGGCGGTTTCAAATAAGGTTTTGTAATTTATAAAATCGGTTACATCACCATATCAAAAATAAAACTTAGATATTATTTGTATCATACATTTGCTGCTCTGCGCTCACAAGTTTGACCATACTTATTGGAGTTTGCACAAATTTGGACACTGGTCCTGAAAATTTGCACAAAATTTTTTTTTTGTGCACACAGCCTATGAAAAATTAGAGGGAACATTGCCTGGGCCTGTTCTTTTTGCTCAGCAGACTCCTCCTTACACCTCAAAATTTCTCCTAGCTCCTTAGCTCGCTTCTTCTTTTGATGCTTTTAAAACAGATTTTGACAGGTAAAAAAGGTCAGCCCTGCCTGCCGCTTGTACCAGCAAAGATGCTTACCTTCTGGTTACGAGGCCTAGAATGATACAGCTCACTTCTGAAGGCTGAGGCTAGTTTCCATGAAAACAGATGCTGAGTTGTTGGGCCCTGCCAGATGTCCAATGGATTGGGAGAACTGCACTGCCCAATGATACAATTTGATGGGACATGATGTTGTACTTAAAAAGAAAAGACGTACAGGATCTTATTCAGGGGGACAAAGCAAAGTTCTGCAAGCTGGTGCGATATAATTATCAGTCCTTTCAAGCATTGCTTGAGCCAGCCTAGTGGCCAACTAGGCTGGGCACAAGAAGGGAGCCAAGCCTCTGTCAGGCATGAATCTGATGCTCCAAGATGATGACAGCTGCAGAATGAGACCCAAAGTTTTCATGTTCTTATCCATCTTTTATACTTGCTGGCTGTCATGTAAGTCTATGGGATTTGCTGTGTCATGCTGCTTCAAGGACTCCTGTGAGGTCATTGGTCACCAGTCACTTGGAGGCATCACTTTCATCTTGTCTTGATTGTATTTTGTTCTTTTCTTTTCTTTCTGGTGTGGATCCTTCTTGGTTCTCAGGAATATGTTTGTATTGTTCCATCATTAAAGTTGTACTTGCATTTCATCAGAACAGGTAAGTGTCAGCTGATCCCATCACACACTTTTCATTCACACTTTGAAATGAATTACACAGCATGGAGCTAAACCAGGTTTCATCAAGTATACAAAATAGAATACAAAGTTTAAACAGGGGTTCCAAACTGAATATGGAGTCTTGTTGGACATTGGTTATAATGTCTATTAAAAAGGGTTACAGAATTATTTTACTTGTGATACTAAAGAACAGATACACAACATTAACTAACATATACTTTGAAGGTAAATTCACTTCATTATCTATCTGTGCCCCTATAGTGACAAGAGAGAAGAAAACCAGCTAGATCTAAACATATTCCAAAGCTGCATTTGCAGGCAGTTGTGTGCAAATCCAAATATGCCTGTCTCCATGCATGAGAATGAATGGTGTGGTGTAATGCCTTAACACATCATGAGTTTGGGTTAACCATGTTATTTGCTTGTAATAATATGGTACTGCTGTGCTTCAGTGTTATGGTATGCTTGCTCTGTGAGGGATAGGAAGGCAACCAGCGCATGTTATTAATTCCTCCTCAGTCCAGGATCAGTATGAATGGGACACAGGAGATGGCCTTGTGAAGACAACTTGGGTTTGGGGATAAAATCTGTGCTGCTGATTCTGTTTTTAGTGCCCTCAGCAGTGTGGGACGAGGCTTGCTGCAGATTTGTCTGCCAGTTCCTCCTTGAGAGCCATTCAGGAAAAGAGAGATTGCTGGGAAATGTAGTCTCTGGTCAATGACCATAGTCCTACCCTGGAGCAAAGCATGCTGGGACTCAATAGGCCTGTATAAAGTATTCCAAGGGTAAGGGGAGTGATGGCCCCTTACTGAAACTGAGTGTGCCTTTTTGATTGGCCCATTCCATGGGGCACCAGGCTCCTGAAACAGACAGCACCCAGAGCCAGTGGGGAGGTCAGTTTTCCTGATTGACAAGGTAGATAAGCCAATGAGAGAGACAGGAGAGTGCTCCACTGCCCCTGAGCTGAAATTGCTGGCGGGATGTGCATGGGTGGGCAAGCCAGAGTGGGGCTGAGCTAAGGAGGAAGACAGGTGCAGCCAGCAGCTGGGAGCCACTGAGAAGCCAGGCAATGGAGATGGGCTGAGCTGGCCTGTGCAGACCAGACCCACAGCAAGACCAGAGGGTCCCGAGGAGCATTGCAGAGAGCAGAGCCACACTGAAGCAGAGTGACACTGGGAGTCAGGAGCAGTCTGGAGCTAGGTGCAGTGAGCAGCTGGAGACAGTAAGAAGGGGGTAATGCTGAGGAGAAGGCCCCTCCCCCTAGAGCCTGGGGATGTGTAGCCACTACCAGAGCCAATGTTTCTGACTCCCTGAATCACTGCAGTGCAGCCAGGCCTGGGCAGAGGGCTTGAGATGTTTAAAAGCCTATGAATGGGTGCGTCTACACTATGTGTTTAAGTCGACTTAAGGGCCCTTAAGTCGACTTAAATAGAGCCCTGTCTACACTACAGGGCAATAAAGTCGACTTTAGGGTCCAGTAAAGTCGACTTTACTGTTAAGTTGACTTTATTAAGTCGATTTAAGGCAATGTGGACTAAGTTGACTTAATAAAGTCGCCTTAGTGCAGTGGGACCATTAATTCGACTTTATTAAGTTGAATTAAGGCATGACACCCATTTAAAGTTGACTTTATAAAGTTGACTTAATGTAGTCTGTACTCACTAAGTTGACTTAATAAGGTCTACTTATGGTTAACTTTAAGTAGACTTTATTAAGTCGACTTAATAAAGTCGACTTAGCTTTTACAATGTAGACATAGCCAATGTTCCTTACAACCCAGAAATGCTGTATGTGGAGACCTCGTGCCTGGGGACATTGCTGGGTGTTTAATCTTTTTCCTCTTTCCTTTATTTTTATTTGATTTTTTTAATTGCTGTTTGTTTAGAAAATTTTATTACTTTAGATTGCATATGGTTATCAGTGGGCCGCGGAAGCACTCAGTGCAGTCAGCACCCCAGAATGTAGCGCCTGCCCTGAATGACTGCAACAAGATTGGTGGTTGAGCCCCCAGGAACTCTGGGGCCATTCTTGTTGGGGTTACAGGGATTCTGCCATGTAGGAGAGTGGGAGGGAAGCCCTTGAGGTCAGGCAGGCCTCTGGGTAAAGGAAGTGGGAGAAAGCACGCAGATGCTGTTGCTACCCACCTCTACTGGGGTGGTGTAAAAGCCAGGAAAGTTCCCCACAAAAGCAGGTCCATTCCCCTGTTTACACAGGCAATCTGGTAGAGACATAGGAGAAGTGGGTCATGCTGAGAGCTGGTTCTGGGACTAAGCCTTTTTTTTTTTCTTCTGCTTTTTGTTTTTAATATGGT
The DNA here is from genome assembly GCA_007922195.1 of Podocnemis expansa. Lineage (NCBI taxonomy): Eukaryota > Metazoa > Chordata > Testudines > Podocnemididae > Podocnemis > Podocnemis expansa. The sequence continues at coordinate 311,005 of ML682104.1, forward strand.
TTTGTGTTTTATTTTGTGTAGGCTTTGAGGGGAGGGCCATTTCACAGAATGCAGAATTTCATTAGGTTCTTTACTGTCTATATCAACCTTTCCACCAGTCCATTTGATTGGTGGTAATTTGGACTGGAGGCTTCATGATAAAAATCCCAATCTGGGGCAAATTGCCTAGATTCTACATCTGAAAATTGTGGCCCATTGTTGCTGAAGATTTCATTAGGAATTCTATGTATGAAAAAAATTCCTTTCATGCCAGCAACCACTGAATTGCTGTTAGTACTGTGCAGTGTGTAAACTTCTGAATATAAAGAGTAATAATCAGTGACTATTAAGTAATCCTTTGAACAGCAGGTAAATAAATCCCCACCTAACTTTTCATAAGGCCTCTGTGGAACAGCATGTGGTTTCAGTGTCTCTGCCTGTTGGCACAGCTTGTTTTTCAGGCATGAAAAAAAGCAGTTTCTTACCACATTGATGATGTTAGTGTAACACCCATGTGGCCAGATAGAGTCTGCCTTGCAGGCGGCTCTGGCCAGAGAAGGGTGTGCATGGGGACACAGCAAGGAGAGCCCCTTTGCCCCAGGGGCACCTGTTCCAAACCCCCAGTGACCACACACACACTGGGATAGCGCAGGGATTATGGGAATGGGGAAGGTTTATTTACAGAGGTGCAAGGGGAAATCAACAGGGGAGATGGGGCAGCAGTAACACAGAGTAACGGCTAACACAGGGCCCTGTAAGGCCCAACAATGCAGCAGGCTGGAGGCAGACGTGAGCTCTGTATCTACATCATGAGTTCAGGAGTCCCAGCACAGTTCCAGTCCAGTGTTCAGTCCAGCAACTCCTAGTCTTTGGCGCCAGCACTTTCCCAGCAAAAGAAAACCCTCTGGTGCCTCTTCTGCTGCTCTCTGAGAACCAAGAGCGACACCCTCCCCACTTAACTAACTACAACCTCCCCCCTGAGTTCCAGGTGCTGTACTCATGGCCCCATAGCTCCAGATGGCCAGTCACTGGATCCCGCTCTGTCCTTGGGCGACTCTCCCCAGCACAGTGTCCTTCTGTGGGTGCTGGCCTGGCACCCCAGGTTAGCCGCTCTGTCTTCCCTGACTTCCGGCAGGGCCGCTCCCCCTGCTTCCTTCCCAGGGCCTCCAGCTCCAGCCCCCCTCCTCAGCTCCACACCTTAGTTCCTCTCCCACAGGGCAAAGATTTAATGGAATCATGCTCCTTAAAACCTCAGTGGGGTTACATTATGATTGATCCACAGCCAATACATAACCTCTTGTGCTCATTCTTTACACTTCCCAATTCCTAAGTGACCTTCATGGATCTTCTGTAGTGTTTCTTTTTGGAAGCTCTGTAGAATTACAAGCTTACCACCTTTGAAAGTCACCTCATCTACTAGAGTCAGTTCATGTCTGCAGTTCCAATATTCTCTTATACTTAGACAGCAATTGCTTATTATTTCAGGCCACCCTTTAATTATAACTTGTTCAAGGATTCCTAATGGTTCATCTTTCTCTGTCTCTTCTTTTATGTGTTGCAGTCTCCTGTTAGTTATGGGATTTGATCTCACAATCATATCTACATAGGCTTGCACCTCTGTCTGCAGTGTCTTCTCAGGTGCCATGGGTGCTACTGCTCTGGAAAGTGCATCTGCTGTAAACATAAATTTGCCAGGTGTGTAGGTCACCAAATTGTATTTCTGCAATTTTATCATCATTCTCTGAACCCTTAAGGTACAGTCATTTAGCGGTTTGCTAAATAATGCAATCAAGGGCTTGTGATCTGTTTCAACTTCCCCTCTCTGTCCATAAATATACTGACTGAATCTCTCACAGGCAAATAAGATTTCTAAAAGCTCCTTCTCAATCTGTGCATATCTAGTCTCTGTATGAGTGAGTGATTTGGATGACTATGACATGGGTTGCCAGCAATCTTCATGTTTTTGTAAAATCACTGCATCCAACCCAGACTGTGATGCATCCACTAAAATTTTAATGGGCCTCTCTGGAGCATAAACTTTCAATCCTGGTTCTTGTATCAAGTGTTGTTTTAAACCTTCCCATGATTCTTCCTGTGCCACATCCCAGCACCATTCATTTTTGTCCTCTAAGAGTCATCTCAATGGCACTGCCTTGGCAGAAGGATTGGGTATGAGTTTTCCTAGATAGTTAACCATTCCTAGGAACCATTGGACATCTTTCTTTGATTGGGAACATGGCATTGTTTCAGTGGGTGAAATCTTCCGCTTACCCAGTTTTACACCTTCATGGGAAACAATGTTCTCTGTAAAAGTCAGTTCTTTAACTCTTAACACATATTTGTCCTTATTTAGTTTGAGGTTTTCAGCTCTAGTTGCATCCAACACTTGCCAAATCCAATGATCATGCTCCTCTTTTGTAGAGCCCTGGATGATGATGTCATCCGTGGAGGTGTCCACACCGCTAATATGTTCATGGATAATGTGTACAGTTTTGTGATACATCTCTGGTGCTGAAACTATACCCAGCACTGTCCTTAGGGTACGTCAAATGGGACATTTGACATGGGCCCCGCGGGGCCCGCCCCCCCCCCCCATGGCAGGGATCAGCACGAGCCCCACCTCTCCCACAGTGAGCCCTGAAAGTTTTTGGCCGACAGACACAGGCTCACTCAGAGGCTGCTCTGCTGATGAGTAGCTGGGCTGCCTGCTGCCCCTCTCCCTGGAGCCTCCAGCTGAGCAATTAGCTGGAGGGCAGAGAGAGGTTTCTCCTCCAGCAGACACTGCCAGCGCCGGCCCAGGGAACACACAGCCAGGTAAGTACTGCGGGGAGTCTAGTGGGACCCTGAGCCTGAGCCCCGAGGGGGACAAAGGTGCTGGGGATCCAAGACTCTCCCTGGGCCCCAATTCACATTGGGCTAGTAGGGGGCAGGTAGATCAGGGATCATGCTGTGACAGACTGCTCCCCACAACCCATTCAGTGTGCTGCTGTGACCTCCCAATTCCCAGTCCTGAACCCTGATTCATCTCGCTTTGCCAAGTGACCACTCACTCCTGAGTCAGTCCACACCAGCCTCTTACATGCAGTCAGTCCCAGGCAATGGGTGTATGCCCCCTGGCTACTCAAGTGTGGGTCCCCCAGCGAGCACCCCTGGCCCCCGTTACTACACCAGGAGCCACTGTCTACAGAGATTGGGAACCACTCCCAAACACCACACACTCAAGTCCCTCTATTTAACAAAGTAATGGATTGTACCCAGCCTCCTTCACTCACACCCTCTAAAGATCACACAGCGTTAGGTAAAATAACTACTAGTTTATTGATCAGATTATAATTCTAAGTGAGAATATGGCCAAGCATGGCAGAATCACATTAAAACTAAGTCAGGAGAGGCCACAAAAAAACAAAAGGCAAACCACACATACTAACCTAATACTTCTACTTAAACTAACCTCATAGTCCAAACAAGTTTAGCTCAGGGTGTTTGGCTGTTAGCTGTTTGCACAGCTAGTCTCTGCCTGAGGCCAGCAGGGCCCATATCTTGCTTGGAGTTGTTTCAAGATGGAGAGTACCAGCTTAAAAAGCCTTTTAAAACTTCCAGGTCTCAATTTCCAAAGGGATAGCCGTGTTAGTCTAGTCCAGCCACGGATGAGTTTCGTGGGAGAAAATCACACCTCGTCAGATGCTTGTCTCAGTCTTTGTTTCCAAACCCCTCAGCCTCTCCCTTTCAGGGCTGAGGTGATTCTTTTGTCTCTTCACAGACACCTCCATTAGCTACCATTGTCTCTGTCAGGCTCACTGCTGCTGGGAGAGACCTCTGTCTCTTTCCTTATCCCTGAGCCATAGAAAGCATGTTATATGTTTGTTCACATGTATGAAGTTGTAGGAAACATATCATGTAGAATAGGTTATTAGCATCCACACAGAAACATTGCATGGTGTAATTGACAGCAAATCATACAATTCCAGTGTACAAGTGAACAGGAAAATCATGTAGGTCATAACCCAGGGTGCACACTGTCAAACATGCCCCTCTGGGCCCCGGGTCATGCTGGGTTGGTGGCCAGGCAAGAGGATGGCAGGCAGGCCAAGCCAAGGACTGCCCCCCTCCCCCCAGGCCAAGTGGTGAGGCTGGAGGGCAGGCTGAGCCAGGGATCCTGTGTGGTCATTGATCACCAGCCGTTTCCAGACAGGACTTTTGCTTTGTGTTTTCTACTTTTCTTTCTGGGGTGGACCCTCGCTTTTGTGGGAGTTGTTTGCATCACTTAGCCACTAAGGTAGTACTTGCATTTCATCAGGACAAGCTGGTATTGACTGATTCCATCACATACACCCTTCATTCACACATCTTGTTCACACATTTAAATGAAATTCCAGAGGATACACCTAAAAGAAGTTTTATCAAGAATGCAAAATAGAGTTCTAAATTTACAACATCAAGCTTTGTTGGACATTGGTTACAATGTCTATTAAACTGAGTTAGTTATTTCAGTTATCATATTAAAGAACAGATACGGTGTTGCCTAAGAGATGCTTTAAAAGGTACATTCATTTACTTTTATCTCTGTCTCGCTACATTGTGGCTACAGAAGCCTGCTACACTAACACGAAGAATACAGTTAGGGAAAAGAATGCCTTGAGTGGAGTATTTGGTATTAATTTATACAGTATTGCCAGTTTCAAGAGATCAAAAATCACAAGAATGGCAAAAATAAGTCCTTGGGGGGGGGGCAAGATTATACTGTGTTTTTAAACTAATCTCTTGATGTTTGAATTCCCCCTACCCATCCCAGGGTGAGTAGGTGACAATTAGTGTTGCCTGCTCTTTCTACCACAGATACTGGGTAAGTTTTTGTCTTTTTACCCATCTTTTATGTTTGCTGACTCTCAAGTAAATCTATGCAACTTCCTGTGTCTTGCTTCCTCAGATCTCCTGTGTGATCATTGTAAATGGCTGGTGATCAGACATGACTTTCATTTTGTATTTTGTTCTTTTTCTTTCTGGGTGGATCCTTCTTGCTTTTCCCATCCTGAGTGAAATGGACTTGTTTGCCTCATGGGTTCCCTAACTTCCCCCACCTGGTTTGCATGCACCTGTAAGCTGGGACCAGGTCAGAGCCTTTTTAAATTTTCTGCCCTGCAGCATGTCCAGGCATTTGGCCTAGGGCAGAAACAGCATGGGAAATTGCAGATGCTGTGCTGCCTTCCCTGGTGCCTGCCACCCAGCTGCACTTCTCTTCCTCTCCTGACACCCCACTTTATCTCCCCTGCTTCCCACTCTTATGCTGCCACTCAGAAGATTGGGGGGAAGGCAAGGATCACAGCAAAGATCATGGGAGGGGCAGGGCTGGAAGTCCCAGGCACAGTATGATCCATCACCCTCCCTCCTGCTCCTGTTTGGGGAGCTACTTGGCTCCTGATAATATTCAGCAACAGGAACCTGGAGGAGTTAGGGAATGATGGGCCTTGTAAGACACTCTCCTGGGCGGGCTGGCCCCTCCCCCCCTGTGCTGGGGTAGGTGGGGGTCCCGCAGAGAGCGATTTGCCCAGGGCCCCACACCTCCTTAGGGACGGCCCTGACTATACCGAAGGGTAAGCATAAAAATCTGTATCTTCTGAATGGAGTATTAAATGTGCATAATTTCGAGCTTTTCTCTGTTAATTTTACCTGCCAAAATCCTGAGGATGCATCCAATTTACTGAAATATCAAGCATTTGCAAACTGAGTCATAATCTCTTTAGTTGGCAGTCTGAAATGTTTTCTTTGTATAGCTCTGTTGAGGTCTCTGGGCTCTAAGCATATACATAGCTGGCCATTACTTTTTCCGCTATGACTAGGGAGCTCACCCATTCTGTTGGCTCCTCTACTTTTTGTAGTACTTGCATTGCTTCCATCCTTTCATGCTCACCCTTGAGTTTATCATGGAGTGCAAATGGCATCTTTGTACATGGATGAATAACTGAAAGGACTTTCTTGTTTATGTGAATTGTATGGTCACCTTGCAAGCAACCCAATCCAGGAAACAGGGCCTGACATTCCTGAAAGAGTGCCTCATAGCCAGAGGCAGCACTATCTTGTAGTGAGAGCACATTTTTTACCAGATTGAGTTTCTCACATGCAGCCAGGCCCAAAATCAGTGTCACCTCCTGTGTAGGGTTACCAGCTACCAAAGCATGGAAAGGAGGACAGGGAAGTACAAAAAGGAGGACGTTGGAGGACACATGGAGATAATGCACTATTAATGTAATATTCTTCTATTTTTAGGGGCCCTGGAACGCTTCCCCCTGAAAATAGGGTGTTCTGGAGCATTCCACCATACTTTAACCCCTGTAACTAAAAAGCCAGACAAAATCATGCATTTTGAAAATGTCTGCTGGTTGGAGGACATGAAGGTAAAAAGGAGGACATGTCCTCCTTTTGCCTGACATCTGGTAACCCTACTCCTGTGGCACTGCAATGAAAGGCGGCCTGTATATGGTGTTCTTATAGTTAACGCTAGCAAAGCAGCATCCCTGCATGGGTGTATGTGTTCCAGAATATCCAGTTACTTTTATGTTTGTTGGTCCCAGCTAAGGTCTTATTCGCAGTCTCTCATCATCTTGTGCAGACAGAATATTAACCTGAGCACCTGTGTATAGTTTCACTGGAATGACTGTTCCATTCACTGTCAGAGGCAGTATCCAGTCCCTCTCATTAGGTTTGCTTGATCCCGGTATATCTACAAAGCACTCCTCAGTCTCCTTGGCTATGCCTACACTAGAAAAAGTTAATGCAAATTTGTTAATTCAAACTAATAAGTTTTGAGTTTAGTTCGATCTCAACTTGAATTTCTTAGTTTGAATTAACAGAGTGGACTAATTCGACCTAACGTGAAATCGAATTAGTCCTCTTTGTTAATTATAACTACCTGCCCTTAATTTGAATTTGTTAAATTTGAACTAAGGATTAATCCTTAGTTCAAACTAAGCAGCAGGCAGGGGCGTTGCTGGGGGGGTGAGGGACCCAGGGCACAGGCCCAGGCCCCGTCCCCGGTCCGCAGACCCTGCCGCCAGCTGCAGGCCCCGCCCCTTGGCCGGGGAAAGGGCCGCGCGCTGCTGCGCTGCCATGGCTGGCTGGCCCCGCATCCCCACTGGGGGATGGGACCACCGTGGCCGCCAGTGGCTGGGCCCTGGATCTCTGGCCCAATTGGGCCAGAGATCCGGGGCACTGGCGCTGGGGCTTGGGGCATGTGCCCGGGCATGCCCACCGCCAGCGAGGCCCCTGGCAGCAGGTCTTAGTAAGTCAAACTGAGCTTTCTTTAGTTCAAATTAAGGAAACCCTTAATTCAAACTAGTGAAAGCCTAGTGCAGACAAGTACTAAGTTAGTTTGAATTAAGTTTCCTTAATTCAAACAAACTTGCAAGTGTAAACATGCCCATTGTCAGTAACTAAATGCACTTGAAAAACAAATAAACAAGGAGTCCTGTGGCACTTAAAGACTAACAAAGTTATTTTTTGCGTGAGTTTTTGTGGGAGAAAATCCCACTTGGTCAGACGCTTTGATTTTCTGCCTTTAGGATCTGCAGCAGTTTGCAAAATGGTTGTTTCCCACAGCTATGACAGAGTTTCACCATAGGCAAAACACTGTTTGGGACCATGCTGTGATCCACTCTTTCCACAAGACCATCTGGACTCAGTCTTCCTAATAGCAGGGGTTGGTGCCACATTGTGATTTGAGCCACTCTGGGTGTATGCTATTTGTCTAAGTGCATGAACTATCCCTTCTGGTGAATTCAGCTCTGTTACTTGTGTTTTTACAATTTCAGTGGCCCTACATATGCGGAGGGCTTCATTCAAAGAGATCTCCACCGCTCTGATTAGTCGTTCTCTTAACACATTGGCTATGTCTACACTTATGAGTTATTTTGAATTAAGGAGGCTTAATTTGAAATAACTTATTCCCTGGCCAAGGAAGCATTTTATTATATCGAATTAAGCAGTTCCTTAATTCAAAATAAGGAACCACTAATTCAATATAATAAAACCTCCTTTTACTTCGAAATATTGCTTACTTCGAAGTCATTCAAATTAAGCCATTTTAAGTCATGGAATAGGCTTAATTCAAACTAATTTCTCTATTCTTTTGCCTTCCTTCCCCTATTTCGAATTAGAGAATCTAGTGAAGACTCTCTACTGCGAATTAATAAAGCCCACTTTATTCTGAATTAGAGAGTCTTCACTGGACTCCAAATTTGAAATAACAACTTCGAAGTAGTGCTAATTTGAAATAATAACTTCAATTTAAATTTGAAGTAGTTATTTCAAATTAACTACTTCTAATTAATTTTGTAAGTGTAGACATAGCCCTTGTCTCTAATGCCATGAACGAGTCTGTCTTTGATCAGAGACTCTGTCAAGCTATCAAAGTTACAGCTTTTACAGAATTCCAAAGGGGCAGCTGTGTTAATCTAGTTCAGCAAAAAAAGCAAGGAGTCCTGTGTCACTTAGACTAATGGATTTATTTATCGCAAGAGCTTTCACAGGAGAAAAAGTGTCTGATGAAGTGGGATTTTCTCCCACTAAAGCTCATGCAATAAATTAATCTGTTAGTCTTTAAGTCCTACAGGATTCCTTGCTTCTGTATCTATCCAGTGCCTCCTCCCCAACAACATGCAAAAAATACAGATAATTTCTGGTTTTCCTCTTTGTTCTGTGCTCCAGTGGCAGACAAATACAACAGAAATCACTGCCTAAACTTTATCCAGTTTTCTGCAACATTACCAGACATTTAGAGAGGCAAAGGAGCCTGTAAAACATCCATTCTTCTTTGAGTGCTTCTCACATTGTTCTGTTTCAGGTGTCTACTTGCTACAGCTCATGGCTGGCTGGAAGACTTTTGCCTAGCCAGTTGGCCATTAGCGGTGCTTGGGGCTGGTGCCGTGAAATGCACCTTTTAACTGAGAGGCTCTATTGAGCCACTCCGGCACATCCGGGGCAAAGCCCCATTGGCCCCGCCATAGTTATGGCCCTGGTGCTGCATATCACAGCTATATATATGATCCTGACCCTGCTCCTCTCCATTTCTTTCTTTCTGCCTTCAGCAACACGACCAGAACAGCCAACCCTTGCACTTGTGCAAGTGCTTGTCTTACCCGTTTATGTTCAGTCTCAAAGACTTATTTGCCTCTGTCACTCCTCCACGATCTGGTAGCACTACCGAGTCCACTCAGCATTCGATTGAACACTGCACTAGCTCACCTCAAACCATGTCTGGCTTCAAACCCTGCGCAGGCTGCAGCAAGGCCTTCCCATTGAGTGATACTCACAAGAAGTGCCTGAAATGGCTGGGTGAGTCTCAGTGGGTAGATAAATGCTCCATCTGTCGCTCCTTCAAGTGAAGACCCAAAAAGACAGAGAAAAGGCTGTGCAGTATGGCCCTGCAGCCAGTGACGAGTACATCAGGGGCACCAAAAGGCCCATTGGCACCATGTGCACAGTCTGCACCAGACTCTCCCTGGCGTTGCTCCCCAGGGGAGCCAAAGAAACCCTGCTTGGGGTCAGACTTAACACCAGCACCATACCAGTGCCATTCGAGTTCACCTCTGCTGCCCCCATCCTGGGGAAAAGGCCAGGAGCAGATGCCTATACCATCGATGCCAGAGGCCTTTGAGGCAGCAAAGGCCCTGCTGCAGCTCCCGACCCCCACGCCTCCTAAGCCCAAGAAGTCCAAGGGCAAGCTGGTCTTCTTATCCAAGGCATGAGCAAGCACAGAGTGTGAGACTCCACTGGCGCGATGCGCAGGGGATGACCAAAGCCCTTCAGCATCACCACACAGGGATACTCCAGCACCGGGGACCTCCCCAACTCCTCTCCCTTTGGAGCTGGAGCAGAAGGAAGAGGGAGAATACCCGACCTTCTCCCTAGAGTCCTCTCCTGAGTGTTCTGTCTTTCACTCACAGGGCTCCTAACGTGCGAGGTCCAAGTCCAGCTTGTCTGATGCCTCCGGCAGCAAGAGTCAGCACCAGGGATCCCCATTGCCATCAGCACTGGCCCTGTCAGCCTCCAAACCAGAAGGAAGTGTTGCCAGAAATGATCCTCAATGCCTCCACGACACAGGGATTCACACACCAGCTCCTAGGCACAGGCGGTCTCGGCACCAACATTGGCCCGCTCTGCCTCCCCGCCACCAACTAGAGGTGAGTGCCACTTCAAAAGTCACTGGAGCACTTCTGACTGACACTGCTGTAATGGAGGCCAGTCCCCATCATGGCGTGACTCGGCGCTGTGCTTGTTCAAGGACTGATCCAATCAGTGGTTGGACTGGCCAGCACGAGACAAGCCCATGACACTGGGCTCTTCCAGACCACCCACTCTAGAGCCTCTCAGTCCCTGGAACTGCCGACAATGGGTTCAAACCCAGCACTGGTCATGCCTGGAGCAGGACTTCAAGGGTCCTGTCATCTTCCTGCCCAGATGAGGACGCTTATCAGAGGCCTTTGGCCTACAGGGATGACGCCTGCACCCCTCAAGACCTCTTGTGGTGCATGGCGGAAAACCTGAACTTAGAAATAGAGGTGGTCAGGGAGGATTTCGACCCCCCTTTGACGTGGGCAATGTGGCCTCTCCTGCCAGGGTTACCATCCCCCTCCATGAAGGGGTCTTCAAGATTGCCAAGGCACGCTGGCAGATGCCCTTGTCAATCCCGTTGGTGTCAAAGACTGCCAAACGCAAATACCGTGTCCTGCCGAACAAATTTGGCTTCTTGTTCAGCCATCCCATGTCTGGTTCCCTAGTGGTGGATGCAGTGAACCAGAAAGAGAGGCAGGGACAACCGACTGCCATGCCGAAAAACAAAGAGGCCAAGAAACTGGACCTTTTTGGTAGAAAGATCTTCTCCAATTCAGCCTTCCAGCTCCATATCACTAACCACCAGGTGCTCATTGGGCAATACATCTTTAACCTGTGGAAGTCCATGGAGCACTTCTGGGATCTGGTCCCACACGAACATGCTAGGGACTATGAGACCATGGTGGAGGAGGGCCTGCTGGGTTTGCATGATGTGTTGATGACATCTTGGGATGCGTCAGACACAGCTAGTTGTGGCATGGCATCAGCAGTCACCATGCAGAGGGCTGCCTGGCTTCAAGGGTCTGGTCTGTCACCCCAAATGCAACAGGACATCCAGGACCCCATGCTGTTCATGGAGTCTACAGATTCCAAGCTGCATTGGATGAAGGACTCAAGAGCCACCTTGAAATTGTTGGGCATGTACACGCCTCAAGTGGGCAGATGCTCCTTCTGGACCCAACAGTCCCAGCAGCAACAGCAGCAGCAACAAGGTCGATGCCAGAGGCCCTACCAACCCTCCCAGCACCATTACGGGGGAACTGACAGAGACAGAAGCCAGGGAGGGAGAGGCTGTAGGTCTCAGAGGAGCAGCCAGATGCTCCACCAGGGGGTGAGCAGCTCCCTCTCCACAAACCAGAGGCAGAGATTTTGACCTCTTGCCTGAGGGCTGCGCCACACCTGCCTACCAGCACTCTCTGTTCTGGAACTGTCTAGGCCCTTTCTACCATCAGTGGGGCAACATCACATCAGGTCGCTGGATACTGGAAGCAGTGTCCAGGGGCTACTCCATCCAATTCCAATCCAAACCTTGGGACAGAAAAACCGCCCCCTCACTTCAGAATCAGGGATCCATCACATGAGCTTCTGCTGTGATGGGAATGCAGCAAAATGCTACCTTAGGGGCAATAGAAAAAGTCCCCAGGAAAGAGCAGGGCAGGGCTGTAACTATGGCGGGGCAAAAGGGAAAAAGCCCTGGGTGAATAGTTTTACCGGGCACCAAAAATCATGCTCACACAGATGAGTCTGGCAGCAAAGAAGTGGAGAATATTGTGCTCTGTTCCTCTCTAGGCAGGAGCTTGTGCTAGCCTGATAGGTTAGGTATTCTCCTGCCAGGACAACTTAGTGATTTGCACCCCTCTGCTACTCTCAATTCTCTTACAGCTTCTGGTATTGTCTAAGCCTCCCAGGGGGCATGCAAATCACTAAGATAAGTGTCAGAATCTGCTCTCAGCTCAGCCCTGCCCCAGACTTGCTGAGACACAGAGTAGCTCCTCTCTCTGTTCCAGGGGAAGAGAAGAGGGCAATTTGAATCCCCCTCCAGACAGGCAGCCTGTGCACATGGTATGGTTCTGACTGAGTTTTGCTTCCCAGCACGGGTGTAAGTACAAGGTACCAGGGCTCAGGGGAGGGAAAGGGAAGCTAGGGGGTGAGGTGGGTGGCAGGCCACCCAGGTGGCCTCAGGCCTGGTGTGGTGCCCCAGAAGACAAATCAGGGCCAGGGCAATGGGGGAGGGGCTGGCAGAGAGACAGTTTGGGGTGAGAATCTGAGCAATCTGATCGAGAGACCCGGATGGGACAATAGCTGCCCAGCTGCAGTGTTGTGGGCCACAGGGTGGGGAAATGGGTGCCTTTTGGGCAGTAGGGGGTGGGGAGAACAGGTGGTTTGGGGCAAATGGAAGGTGAACAGTTTTGTGGTGGGCTGGGGGGGGGTGGCTAGGAGGGCCTAGATGGGGCAATAGCTGTTCAGGGTGGTTTTGAGCCAAGTAGGGAACTGAGTTGTGGGGTGGTTTTGGGGGCAATAGCAGGGGGCTGTTTTGGGCCAGGTGAGGCATCAGCAGGGGGAGAAGTTCTAATTCCAGGCTCCCTGTAGTAGCTAGGAGAAGAGGTTGGTAGTGGGTTTTTGAGTTGGGGGGGCTGGAGCTGCTTTGGTTGTGTGAAGCTCTCTGAAAGAGGCTGCGCTGTAGGTTGCTGACTGTATCATGGATGGGCTGGAAAGGTGAAAAGCAAGTACCAGACTCCCTACAGTGGGTCTCTGGAGTGTCTGAAATAACTCAGGTTTCCAGCAGAAAAACAAGAAGGAGTTGTGTGGCACTTTGAGACTAACAGATTTATTTTTCGCATGAACTTTCGTGGGAGAAAATCCCACTTCATCAGATGCTTCGAAGATGGGTGAACTTACAGAAAGGAATGAAAATAAATGCAAGGGGGTGTAAAACATAGGATCAGGTCATACAGTAACAGCAAATCAGAGCAGGTGTTAGGTTCAAACCATGGGAAGCCTGAAGTCAAATTACCTTTTGTAATGGGAAAAGAACCCATAGTCTCCATTAAGTCCTGCTTTCACAGAATTTAGCTTGCATATTAATTCGAGTTCAGGTGTTTCTCTTTGAAGTCTTGATGTCCCAGCCACATCCCTGACGACAGTCGTTACCAATCTTAATCAGATACTCACCAGCAACTACAGATTTAACAACAGAAGCATTGAAGCAGGCACACACCCCTGCAACAAACCACGCTGCCAAGTCTGCCCATATATCTGCACAACAGATAGCATCATAGGCCCTAATCAAGCCTGCTACTCCATCAAAGGTTCATTTACCTGCTCATCTACTAATGTGGTCTATGCCATCATGTGCAAGAAATGCCCCAAAACCTTATATATTGGACAAACAGGACGATCGCTGTGTAAAAGGATGAATGAACACAGAGCTGATATCAGAAATCACAGAACAAAGAAACCAGTTGCTGAGCACTTCCATCTTTCTAATCACTTGATGAATGATTTGTTAACAACTGTCGTCAGGGATGTAGCTGGGACATCAAGACTTCAAAGAGAAACACCTGAACTCGAATTAATATACAAGCTAAATTCTGTGAAAGCAGGACTTAATCGAGACTATGGGTTCTTTTCCCATTACAAAAGGTAATTTAACTTCAGGCTTCCCATGGTTTGAACCTAACAACTGCTCTGGTTTGCTGTTACTGTATGACCTGATCCTATGTTTTACACCCCCCTTGCATTTATTTTCATACCTTTCTGTGAGTTCACCCATCTTCGAAGCAACTGAGGAAGTGGGATTTTCTCCCACAAAAGCTCATGCGAAAAATAAATCTGTTAGTCTCAAAGTGCCACACAACTCCTTGTTGTTTTTTTGCTGGACTAGACTAACATGGCTATCTCTTTGGAAATTATCCAGCAGAACTTTCATAAGAATAATTTTAAAAATTGTTTAAAAATACCTGTTCATAAAAATAAATGCTGTGCAATATAAGCCCTCCTGGAACATGATGCTGAAAAGAGACAGGGCTGGGGCAAGATGCTATTGGGGGTGGGGGAGAATGAAGAGGGCAAGTGCATTGGGGTGTGTGTGTAGGAGATGAATGACGGGTTGCTGGTGGGTGAGGTGGTTGGAAAAATGAATGATGGATGGAGAAATGGGATGGAGCCATGGCAGCTGGCACCTGGGGGAGAGAAGGAGGAATGGCATGGCTGGCTATAGTCTTAGTCATTTATAAAGAGTCTTTCAAAAGGCATCAATTTCTTGAAGTGACTGATTTTCCTCTGTGGCTGGCCTATGGATTTGAGCAATGGGGACACATCCTGCCATTGATAGCTAGCCGGGCAGATCCTTCTATTCTTGGTACCAATAGCCTGCTGCTACCAACAGCTTGCTACCAATAGCCTAATGCTCACAGCCTGCTATAATCCAAAGGGGTAGCCTTGTTAGTCTAGTTCAGTAAAACAAACAAACAAGGAGTCCTGTGGCAATTAAAGACTAACAAATTTATTTTTGCATGAGCTTTCATGGGAGAAAATCCCACTCTAGAATCCTTGCTTCTGAACCACTACCCAGTTTCCTTAGACACCTAGACCCTTGTGTATGTGCATGCAGGTAGGAGACTAATATTAACAAAACTTGGTGGTTTTATGCCAGGTCTTTTCTCTGCTATGTTATGTTTCACATAAGAATAAAGAAGTGCTTTGTTAGATGAGTCTGCAGCTAGTCTCCTGCAGTGGTGAGGCAGGATGCTTTAAAAACTTTCTTGATAAGACTGCTTAACATACACGTTATTGTAGCTGTCATATTTTAGGGGAACTGACTGGCTGCAGAGAGAGGTAATGAGTTATTGAACCTTTCACCTGTAGCTAGTTCAAATTCAGCTCAGATTAATAATGACTGAAGATAGTGAAAGTGCTGTGTGGTGGTGGTATGTGAAAAGAATTGTTAGTCTTACTCCATTTCCTGATGGACAGACTGTTACAGCACCAGGGCATAAATTAAGAGCAGAGAGAGCAGTGGATGAATGGACGGTGGAGACTGAACTACTAAAGTTTGAGATCAAAAGGGGTAGCTGTGTTAGTCTGTTGCAGAGAAACAGAGTCCTGTGGCACTTTTAAAGACTAACAGATTTATTTACTGCATGAGCTTTTGTGGGAGAAAATCCCACTTTCCCCTGCATTTATTTTCATCCAATTCTATAAGTTCTCCCTCTTCAAAGTATCTGATGAAGTGGGATATTCTCCCACGAAAGCTCATGCAATAAATAAATCTGTTAGTCTTTAAGTAACACAAGACTCCTTGCCAGAGGCAGCCTTAGGCAATTGGGGGCCCTAGGCGAAGGCCCATTGTGGGGCCCCCTAAAGGGCCCACTATTGGGCCCCCACTGCTACCTTCCCTGTGGCCTGAGTCACCCCTGCAGCCTTAACTGCCCCATATCACCCCCCAGGACTCCTTGTTTGTTTTGATGAACCAAACTAACATGATTATCCCTCTGGAACTTGTAAATTATTCTAGGGTATGGTATTTTTAAAGATCTTCCCATCATGAAGCTTATAAGTTGATCATCTTTCACTTAACATAAATCAGCTAATGCTGAACTACAAAGTTAAAATGAACACTTCTTATTTATTAATGCATGCTCATACTTTTTTTTAAAAGTTGAAGTGGTAACATTAATGATTGTCAAAAATAAAATACCACATTTAAAATTTTGGCAGTCAACTCTTACAAATTTTTCATGTAGGCTTTGGTTTGTGTGCACTAGAGACATTTAATACAAATAATTATAAACTTGAGTACTTCAGAGAATTTCATTGAAATTTGGTGTTTTTCATTTATAGCTACACAGTAGAAACCTCCTTTTCACTTATTTTTATTTATTATAAGACTCTGGCCCCCTCAAAAATGTTAAACAGTAAGTACAAAAGAAGCTAAAAAATTACTTATCAAAAGAAAGACGTACAGCGCAGACATCAAGCACAGGTAGGGTTACCAGATGTCCGGCAAAAGGAGGACAGGTCCTCCTTTTTGCCTTGCTGTCCTCTGTCCTGCAGGCATTTCAAAACAAAACTGGTTTTGTCTGGCTTTTTTGCTGGACACTGGGGTAGCAGTCTCAAATAGATGCAGGCAGGTGCCTGCTGAGCCGAATGTTGCAGTGGCCGGAAGTGAGCCTGACAATCCCTCTCCTCCTCTTCCCTCACCTCCTCTCCTCTCCTCTCCCTTCCCGTCATGGCACCTGGCATGGGGAAGTCCCATTCCCACTGGCCAAGACCTGTATGCAGAGCGTGTCCCCTCTTTCTGGGGCTGGTGCCATTTAGCCTCCAACCCCAGGCAGGCTCTGTGGCTGTGAGTTCCTGCTCTTGGTCCCTTGCTGCCCCTGGCCCTGCCCCTAACCCCGAGCTGCCTGTGTGATGAGGTTGTTTGGCTAGCTGCCCTGGCTTCCTTGCTGTCTATGTAGTAAGTACTGTACACCTGTGACCTGTCTGATCCTTGAGAGCTAATGAGGTACCCCGGCTGCAGCCACATATATCCTGAGATTGCAGTGCAAACATGTCCTGGGCTATGGTAAAAGAACCGAGGAGTCCAGTGGCACTTACAGACTAACAAATTTATCACATGAGCTTTTGTGGGAGAAAATCCCACTTCATCAGACACTTTGGAGATGGGGGAGCTTACACTCTCCTGCTTTTATTTTCCTCCCATTCTGTAAGACATGGCCAGGGTCACTCATGGGTTTGAGCCCTGTAATGGGGGGCTTTGACTTTTGGCCTGTTGCTCCTTACAAAAGGGCTAAATTGGGGGGGGGGAAAATAGAGCAAACACTAATAAAATGAAGGAAAATAAATTATACCATGAACAAAATTACTAACAGGGACCAGTTAAGTGAAACAAACAAAGGGACATATTTGAACTGGCTAGAAACAATTTAGGACAGGGTTGGCCAAACTTACAGAACTCAAGAGCTGCACAAGTCAATTATTAAAATTTCAAGAGCCGCACTGAGGCGTTTAACCACATATTTTTACCTACCCCAAAATTACTAAGCTTAAAATTCATTGTACACTTTAATTTGATTGTAAAAATAGGGCAAATATTGATCCTACTAATGTCAAATACTAATAATTATTTAAGGTTACCATGTAACTAGGCATATACAGTAAAAACTTAGCTGTCGCTAGATGTAGAACACTACAGTCTTATTGCAAGTTTTTTTTTTAAATCTGGAAAGTAACTTGTCAATGAAGTAGATAAAAGCTCTCTCAGATGCTGATCTCTAAATATTGCACAATGTTTTGAATTTCATTGTGGAATATGATGTTTCACAGCAGTAAGTTGTGCCAAAAACCGAAAGTAATTTACGTTCAGTTTTAAACTTTTCTTCTTTTGTATTTTCATTTCTTAGTATTCCACATCATGTTTAGAACTTCTAAAACATGATTTTATTTTAACAATGAGTACGCTGCATTAGGGCCTATGGAAAACCTAAACATGCTATGGCTTCTCTGACCATGTCACGCTTCCCTCCCCCACCCCATTGCTGCTTCACTGCAGCCTCTTACCACTCTGCTACTTCTCCGCTCTCCCCTACCATGACACACTTCTGCCCCTCAACCCTCCCTGGCCCCGACCATGCCCCTGCTTTCCTGCCAACATTTCTGCCAGTAAACTTGTTCACTAAAATGCTCATGGACAGTGAAGACAAAAGGTCTGAGGATTACATCAGACAAAATTAATTTTAAAATGAGAGTAATAGTAAGAGAAAACACTGCTCTCATCTTAATCCTGTGAAGGGATGCACACAGGGACAGATCAATGAGAATTTATGGGGACAGAAAGTGCAAGATCAGAGCCTGTTTCAGTAATTGCTTTGGAGTCCCTGAACAGAAGATACTATAGAAAAAATCCCATTGAGTTTATTCAGTTTGGGGTCAGGCCCTATATAAATTCTAAATATCAGTATTTGGTTTTTATAATACAAGGTAAAATCTTTATTGGTGAGAGATTTTTTTCAGAAAGTTTACAACACAAATTTTCCATCCTCAGCCCTTCACAACAATTACTCTCTTGTCTAATGTGCTCAGATACCCATAGAGTCATTCATGAAGACTGCACTGAAATATAAATAAATTTTGACTACTGGTATACAACAAAGAAGAATTAATACATGTTGAATGCTGAATCAGTGGAAGTATAGTGCTACTATTGAACTTTGCAGTGAATGTAAATTATCTTGGTAAGTGACAGTTATATTAATTAAAATTTTCATATAAAATAAATGTACTAGCAGTTCCTTCTGCAAACAGATGACATACTGATGTCTCAGGCACATTTGTTCAATGGACTTAAGGATTTTTTTTTCAAAAGCCAGTTTTCAGTAGTGGTGATTTATCCTAAGTCTAAATCATTTTGCATGCTAAATGAACCATGATCCATAATAAGTACTTGTAACATTCTTTAAAATAATAGAGGTTTTTTTTTTATAACCTTTTGACAGCAGTCAGTGGTTTTGGATGTAACACTTGTGTCAATTTTCAGTCATTTCTGATGATTCTTATTTAATTCTCAAAATAGAATTACAAGAGAAAACATTTTGCATTATCTTACAATATCTGGAAATGCCAGGTGATTTTAAAAAAAGAAAAATAATTTACAATTGCTTTTCAATAATAATTTACAGTTGCTTTTCAAGTTTAAATTGCTAGATTATCATCACTTATCTGTAGTTCATTGCTCTTGATCAATTTATGTTGCCAGTTTTAAAAATATTTACCCAGAAAACAATATCAAAAAAGAAAAGTATTTAAAAAATCATGCAATTAGTTAATTCTGCCTCTTTGTGCATGCAGTTTGTCCAATGAATGAAGCCTGTGATGTTGTAATTAAAGACTGTATCATAATGCATACAGAGGAGGTGGGTAGAATTAATATGGTTTGGGTAAACTGTAGAATCTGATATTTACTCTTTGAGTGCTTTGCACCTAACTGACCAGATTGCTTTTCCCTCCTGGCTCCCACAATGCTGCCCCTCCCCTCCTCTCCCAGATCTTACCACGCTGCTGTTTCCCTGCAGGCTCTCACAATGCTGTTCCTTCCCTCCCAGCTCTTACTATATTGATTTTCCCTGCAGGCTCTCACAATGCTGCCCCTCCCCCAACTCTGACCACGCTGCTTTTTTCTCCTGGCTCTGACAACGCTGCTTCTCTCCTGCTGGCTCTCACCCTGCCGCCGCCTCTCTGCTGTCCCTGACCATTGCAAATTTCTTGCCCCTGGCTCCCGCCATGCCACCCTTCTGTCCTGCGCTCTCTCGGGAGCCGCAATTTTTCTTTAAAGAGCTGCAGTTTGGACACGTCTGATTCAGGACAATTTTTTTAAAATTGTAAAATGGGCCGCTGTGGAAAATGAAAAACAGTGGCAAGTTAACTGTTGTGTTTGTTTTTGTGGTTTTTTAAAACTTTTTAAGGTGTTTTTCAAGTTTACATTTGCAAATTTTGTTTAACTTTTTCTAGTCTCATGCACATTAATGAAAGGGTCATGAAAAACTTTCATTTACTGAAAAAATCAAGTTTTTAGTAAAAGAAAACATTTTGGTAATTTCTTCTTCGAGTGATTGCTCCTGTCCATTCCCCTGTAGGTGTCTGCACGCCACGTGCACAGCACGTCGGAACTTTTTTCTCCTAGAGTACCCATAGGGCTGGCTGTAGCGCCCCCTGGAGTGGCGCCATTAAGGCACACTATATAGCCGACAGCCGGCCCGTCCGTCCTCAGTTCCTTCTCTACTGCCCTGATGGTCACTGGAACTGTTGCTGCGCAAGCAGCTCCCCTCCGTGAGTCACCTCGCAGCGCGTACCCACTAGTTTAGTTTAGTACAGTTTACTTAAAGAGTTGTTAGTTAAGTTAGTCGCCCGGCCCAGGCTTGGGTGCAGGCTATGCCCAGATTTAAGACTTGTTTCAAATGTAAGAGGCCCATGCCGATCAGCGATCCGCACGGCTCCTGTCTTCTGTGCCTCGGAAAGGCCCATCTCTCCGAACGTTGCAAGATTTGTCGCGGCTTCAAACCACGCATCCAAAAAGACAGGGTGCAGAGACTCAAACTCCACATGATGGAGGAAGCTCTACGTCCGGCCCCCACAGACACAGGTTCGAGCACAGCACCGTCGGTGCGGAGTGCACTCGCATCGTCGTTATTGGCTTCGTTGGCGCAGAAGCAGTGGGCCTCGAAACAGCACCGCGATCCAAGCGTCGATAGCCATCCTCGGCAGCACCGCTCATTGTCCCCAGGATCACCGAAGAAGCGCAAAAAGGACAAGGAGAGTTCTCTGAGGGTGAGTGCCCCTCTTAGAGAGCAGAGTTGGCCTGACTCACTCTCAGACGGCTCCGGCGGTACCGTCACAGAGACAGCCCAGCCCTGGCTCAGTCTCCTCCCCTACAAGGGACATATTGGAGGAGGACATTCTCTTACCGTCCATGCCAGAGGCTTACACAGCGGTGCAGGGGTTAACAGAGCACCCTGCAGTGGCGGTACCGGACCCAGGCCCTCTGGGACCCAGCAGAACAGTGCCATCGAGGGGGAAACCCACACAGCTTTGCGCTCTGCGACCATGTTCACCGGCACCAGAGTCGCGCACCTCCGGCTCGGCGACGTCACCACCGATGTGACATCGTTCCCCGGTACCGTCAGCTATAATAGCGGTGACAGGGGCGCCACGGTACCGGTCCCCAGGACCATCTACAGGGGACAGGTCCCCAGATCGCTGTCAGAGGCAGCAAGGTAGACGGCACTGTTCCCCAGCACCATCGGCTGCAGCGCCGCCATGGTCCCAAGGAGCACCCAGTCGGTGAGCTCAGTGGAGGAGCTCGAGGATCGGAGACCCCAGTGCGGTACCGCTCCCCCGCTGGCCCCGCCGTTTCACCCGCAGTGGCCAGGGTGGCAGCCCGGTCTTCAGTGGTCCTTTTGGACACCATGGGCCTATGGACAACAGCAAGGCTCCAGACCAAGTGCCACCAGGTTGGCGTCGGGCACTAGATCCCCACCGTCATCTACAATTAGTATTCCTCCTGGTGCTGGGGAGCCCTCAGACATAGAATCTGTAGTGGGCGATCAAGACCGGGCCAGTCTGATCAGTGGGAGCCACGGGGTGCCTTCCAGGTCAGAGGCCAGAGGCCCTGAGATAGAGGAGTCATCATCCTCACCCCTGGATGAGGCTGTGGTGGGGGCCAAACCCGTGGCCATCCCAGACGACACCAGAGCCCACCAAGAGCTCCTGCACAGGGTAGCCTGTGGGCTCAACTTGCGGGCAGAGGAGATCGCTGAGGATGCAGATCCCATGGTGGACATCCTCCTCCCGGAGGGCCCAAACCGCATTGCACTGCCATTCATTAAAACGATGCAGAACACTACAAAGGCTTTATGGCATACCCCAGCCTCGATTCCCCCCACGGCGAAATGGGTGGAGAGGAAATATTTTGTCCCTTCTAAAGGGTACGAACACTCTTATTCCCACCCGGCACCAGGGGTCTCTGGTGGTAGCGGCTGCCAACGAACGGGAGAGGCAAGGCCACCTGGGCCCAACGCCCAAGTCGAAAGACGCTCAGAAGCTGGACTTGTTTGGCCGTAAGGTCTATTCAACGGGGGGTCTCCAGCTGAGGATTGCTAACCAGCAGGCGATCCTCAGTAGATATGTGTTTAATGCCTGGTCTTCCCCTGAGAGATTTTTGGACTCATTGGACCAGGATGCTAGAGATGACATGACTGCCTCAATCAGAGAAGGCAAGGTGGTATCTAAGGCTCTACTTCAATTGGCCTTGGATGCAGCTGATGCGGCAGCACGCACTATGGCCTTGGGAGTGACGATGCGTAGGAGTTCATGGCTACAGGCATTGGCTTGCTGCAAGAGATCCAGACCACCATTCAGGACCTTACATTCGAAGGGCCTGAGCTGTTTTCTCACCAAACAGGCTTTCACCTCCAGACCCTAAAAGATTCTAGGGCCCTCATCAAGTCGCTGGGGCTCCATACGTCGGCACCACAGCAAAAGCCTTTCAAACCCCTGCCATCCCGCTCCCCCCCGGGTATACCATCGATGACTGGACTTCGACAGGCGGTGCAATAGGAACGGTTATAGGAGTAACGGTTGCCAAGGCAGCACTCAAGGAGGCCCATGTCACACATCCGCACCTAAAAAGATCTTTTGAGGATACGCCCGAGGTCGGCATTCCAATATGAACCGATCCAGCCCCCCCCCTTGTTCTCAAACAGATTATCCCATTACCTGCCGGAGTGGTGAATTATAACTTCAGACAGTTGGGTACTTTGAACCATTCAGGAGGGATATTCCCTCCAATTTTCTTTGTTACCCCAGTCAGCACCCCCTCACACCCTCCCTGCTGCCACAGACCCTACACAAGAGCAGTTATTACAAATAGAGGTCCAAACGCTACTACAAAAAGGGGCAGTGGAGGAGGTCCCACCAGACAGGCGGGGCAAAGGGTTTTATTCCCGCTATTTCCTTATCTCCAAGGCGAAAGGTGGCCTGCAGCCTATTTTAGATCTTCGGCGTCTCAATCGCTTTCTCAGAAAGATCAAGTTCCGCATGGTATCGCTGGCATTGATAATTCCCTCTTTGGATCCAGGAGATTAGTACGCTGCTGTCGACCTGCAAGACGCGTACTTCCATATTGCTATTCATCCCAAGAACAGGAAGTCCCTCCGTTTTATCGTGGGGCAGAGGCACCTTCAGTTTGCGGTGCTCCCTTTTGGCCTCTCAGCGGCACCGCGCGTTTTCACAAAGTGTCTAATGGTGGTAGCGGCCTCCCTCAGGCGACGGAGGGTCTCCCTTTTTCCATATCTCAAATAAGTGGCTGGTCTCGGGCCACTCAGAGTGGGAAGTGCAGTCTCACCTGGAGCTAACACAGGGCCTATTCGCCCGTCTAGGGCTTCTAATAAATACCCAGAAATCAATCCTACACCCAACTCAAAGGATAGAATTCATATGGGTGGTTTTGGACTCGGTGTCAGCAAAAGCGAGCCTTCCGCTCTCCTGCTTCCGAGCAATCAGCCAGTCTGTGGACTCCCTACTCAGTTTTCCCATTTTGGCGATCAGACCGTGCCTCAGACTCTTAGGCCTCATGGCGGCATGTACTTTTGTGGTGAAACACGCCTGCCTCTGCCTGCGCCCCCCTCCAGTTGTGGCTGTCCACAGTGTTCCACCCGATAAAGGACAGTCTGGACGCAGTGGTGTCTTTACCAGCACCAGTGAGAGAGTCCCTCAGATGGTGGACATCGGAGTCCAATATGTGCTTGGGGGTGCCGTTTCGGACAGTTCACCCATCAGTTTGCCTAGTAACAGATGCCTCGGACCAGGGCTGGGGCGCCCACCTGGGTCATCTCAAAATGCAGGGCTTATGGAATGGCAAGGACCTGCGCCTTCACATCAATGTCAAGGAGCTCAGAGCTGTACGGTTAGCTTGTGTGGTATTTTGAGGTGCCTTGGTGGGGAAAACGGTGACAATCCATACGGACAACACCGCAGCGATGTTTTATGTCAACAGGCAAGGGGGAGCCCATTCAAGCCAGCTGTGCAGAGAGGCAATGGAGTTCTAGGAGTTTTGCATTCGCCACCAGATTCACCCTGTGGCCTCATACTTACCGGGTGTCCAAAACCGTACTGCAGATGCTCTCAGCAGGAGATTCATGATGTATGAGTGGTCACTCTACCGAGAGGTGGTGGAGGTCCTCTTCCAAAGGTGGGGTCGTCCCCGAATGGACCTCTTTGCCTCCGAGGTCAACAGAAAGTGCAGGAAGTTCTGTTCTTTCTGGGGTCTGAGCCCCGGATCGATGGCAGACGCTTTTGATGTCCAGTGGTTGGGCCAACTGTGCTACGCGTTTCCCCCAACTCCACTGGTGCCCAAGGTGTTACAGAAGATAAGATCGGACAAGGCGAAAGTCATTCTAATTGCTCCAGCTTGGCCGAGGCAACATTGGTTCTCAACCCTCCAGAGACTGTTGGTGGGCACCCCGGTCCAGCTGCCACTGAGCCTGGATCTGCTGACGCAGGACAATGGCAGATTGCTCCACCCCAACCTAGAGGCCCTACACCTCTACGGGTGGATCCTCCGTGGCTAACAGCAGAGGAGCGGCTGTGCTCATCCCCGGTGTGAGAAGTCTTCTGCGGCAGCAGGAAACGTTCCACACGGACTGCGTACAAGGCTAAATGGCGCAGGTTCGCTCAGTGGTCCACGGATAAGGGTTGGGACCCCTTCGACCTCCCTATCCCGAGACTGCTGGACTACCTGTGGCATCTCAAGTGTCTCGGCCTCTCAGTAGTGTCCCTGAAGGTCCACCTGGTGGCGATTTCTGCATTTCATCAGGTACCGGGGCACACCTTGGTTTTCTCGCTCCCAATGGTCAAGCATTTTTGGAAAGGTGTTTCGAAGCTGTACCCTTCAGTAAGGTCACCTGGTGCTCAATGGGACCTGAACCTAGTCCTGTCCAGACTCACCAGGCCTCCACTCGAACCCCTGGCAACCTGTTCGTTGCTTCTGCTTTCGTGGAAGGTAGCATTCCTGGTGGCAATCACATTGGTAAGGAGGGTTTCGGAGTTATGGGCCCTGTCAGCGGAGCCCCCGTTTACAGTATTCTTTTAGGACAAGGTTCTACTGCGGACCCACCCGGCATTCAGACCTAAGGTAGTGTCGCAGTTTCATGTGAGCCAAGACATTTGTTTACCAGTTTTCCACCCCAAGCCTCACTCCTTGGACGAGGATAGATGGCTCCATACGCTAGATGTACGCAGGGCATTGGCCTTCTATGTTGAGAGGACAAGACTATTCCGTCAATCACCACAATTCTTCGTGGCTATTGTGGATAGAATGAAGGGCCAACCAGTGTCCTCGCAAAGAATTGCCTCCTGGATAGTGGTGTGCATTCAAGAATGCTACAGTTTAGAAGGCAGACGCCCTCCTGGGGTGAACGCCCACTTGACCAGAGCTCAGGCGGCGTCCACGGCATTTCTGGCGGGGATGCCAATTGCAGAAATATGCAAAGCAGCGACTTGGTCTTCCCTGCATACCTTTGCGCATCACTACGCCATCACCCAAGAGGCCCGAGATGATGCAGCGGTGGGGACGGCGGTGCTCCAGTCAGTACGCTTATGATTCCACCCACCTCCAAGGTAAGGCTAGTAACTCACCTACAGGGGAATGGACAGGAGCAATCACTCGAAGAAGAAGAAGGGGTTACTTACCTGTAACCAGTGTTCTTCGAGATGTGTTGCTCCTGGCCATTCCATTCCCTTGCGCCTCCCTGCATCGGAATAGGGGAGAAGGAACTGAGGAGGGACAGGCCGGCTGTCGGCTATATAGTGCGCCGTAATGGCGCCACTCCAGGGGGGCGCTACAGCCGGCCCTACAGGTACTCTAGGGGAAAAAAGTTCTGGTGTGCCGTGCACGTGGTGTGCAGACACCTACAGGGGAATGGCCAGGAGCAACACATCTTGAAGAACACTGGTTACAGGTAAGTAAACCCTTCTTTTTAAAAAAAAATTTAAAAACACATGACTTTCTATAGTTTTAATGCTGCATTCATTAATCATTACCTATTTTCCATGACATAATATGGTAATGACAATTACACTAATACTACATTTTCTCCATGTATCCTCTGATGTCCTCCTTTTTGCACTTTCCTGTCCTCTTTTCCATGCTTTGGTATCTGGTAATCCTACATACAGGTTTAATGTTTGCTGAAGGGAAGTACTGTATTTAAATATAGCATCCTATATGGACCTACCTGGTAATCTGAGCTAAAAAAAAGCCAAAGTAAAGGTTATCACAATGTCCAAGGAAATGGCAAAAGAACAGGTAAAAAGAAAAAGGCAGTATTTCACAAAATTAAAAATGGCAAAATAAAAGGCCACGCTGAGGAATTAAAAGCTGAGGCCACTGGAGAAGTTCCTGCTGTTGTGCTGTCTATTGCTTGCTCCTGCTTGTTTAGCATATCAGTGTGAAGGTGATGTGCAGAGAATGGTGAAATCTGCATTTCAGATGCAAGCTATCGTTAGGATCTGCCCTTCCTTGATCAGCCAATAGTGAAAAGTACTCAGGCTTCCACCCCTACTACCTCTGCTTGATGGGAACCATTCCTGTTTTCATTTCTGTCTACTGAATTGAAGACGGGGCCCCTTATGGCTTGGGGCCCTAGGTGGCCGTCTGCTTCACCTTAACCAAAAGCCGCCACTGCTCCTTGCTGTTTTTTTTGCTGAAAATTAAGTGTCTGATGAAATGGGATTTTCTTCCCAAAAAGTTCATGCTATAAATAAATCTTTAAAAGTGCCACAGGACTCTGTTTCTTTCTCTAAAGTTTGAGAGTTTGCAGTAAAACACAGATATGCAAGCAATAAATGCAGTTTTGTGTTTTTGTTTGTCTCAATTGTTTCTGCTTATGCATTGTGTTCAATTACATATCACGTATCACTGTGTTGCATTATGTTCAATTCTATATCACATTTTATTTAATTATCACATTGTTAATCACAATACTTATCGTGTTATGCAGTGTTTGCTAGTTTGTGACAATAATTAGTATAGACATAAATGCTATATAAAATTATAAATATTTTTCTGGAGTGATAACCGGTGCATATGGTGCTGAGAAATGGTTGCAAATGCCTACTTGCACTGGGGCCCGCAGATGCATAAAGTGGGTCTGGGCAATACGGGAAGGTGACCCATAGATTAGGTGGGTTCTGGGGCAAGTCAAATTATACTTTAACCACTGGGTATGCTCCATTCCTTTGCTGCCACCCCAGGACGGGCCCACTGGTGGTTGTGGGGGGAATGCCCAGCAGTTGGGGAGGGGCATTGGTTGGGAGACCCCGCAGTGGCAGCAGGGGACAGATCAGGCTTTGGGCTGATGATCAGCGGTGACTGGGGATGGATTCCGGCTCCACACCACCATCTGGAAGCGACGCAGTGTTGGATTAGGTTCTGGGCTGAATTGGGCCCTGGGTTAGGGAGGGTGCCTTTGGGGCTTCTTGCCCCTGGTGACAAAAAGTCTAATTATGGCCCTGGAACAGGGAAAGGGGCTTTGCTCCCGTTACTTCCTGGTCCTCAAACTAAATGGCAATCTGATGCTCATTTTGGACCTCAGGGCCTTGAACAAACTCTTAAAGAAAATAAAGTTGCGCATGGTTTCCCTGTCACAAATCATCCTGACCTTAGACACCGGGGACTGGTTCACGTCTTGGACTTAATAAAAGGGAGGGCATACCTGTCTCCGTCAAGGTTTCAATCCATGTGTACCATCATCTTGGAGCTCCACAGGACTCTGATCACCGGGGCCAGGCACTGTCACCAGCTATTAGGCTGCATGGCGGTAATAAGAATGGCCCACCTGAGAATGAGACTTTTCCAACTCTGGCTAGCCATGGCCTTTCATCCACAATAACATTCACTGAACAAGGCAATCCCCATCCACCCCCAGGGTCCTGGCAACACTAGAAAGATGGCAGTACCCTTGTTTTATCTTTGGGGAGGCCCCTTTCAAGACTGTCAACCACTGCCTCAGATCGTGGTTGGGAAGCCCATATCTTGAGGGGGCCTATCCATGCAGGGGGCTTGGTCAGTCGAGGACTTCCTCCTTCACATCCATTTAAAAGAGCTCAGGGCAATTCAACTAGCATGTTGGGCCTTCCTGGACATAGTGAAAGGCAGATCCTAACAGACAACACAGCAGCAATGTTTTACATGAATTATTGAGTGGGACCTGCTCCCCTGCATTGTCCAAGGAAGCTCTCAGCCTTTGGGAACTAGCCCTCATACACAACTTTACCCCAGCCACAGCTCACCCCCCTGGGACAAACCACGACAGGGTGGACTCGCTGAGCAGGGATTTTCTCTCATACCATGAGTGGTCCCTGCACTCGGAAGTAGGGAACTGCATTTTCAAACTTTGGGGCAAACCTCAAATGGACTTATTTGCAACGTAGTAGAATCGGAAATGCTAGTGGCTAGCACCTCTGCTTAACATGCAGAAGGTCCTGGGTTCAATTCCCAGGGGGTTGGACTTGATGATCTCATGAGGTCCCTTCCAGCCCTATGATTTGATTTGATTTGACTGGAGAACTCCCTTGTACTGTTCACTTAGGGGACAAGGAAGGGGCTCTTGGTTGGATGCCTTCCTACTATCATGGGGGGCCTGCTGCTGTACATGTTTCTGCTGATTCCCCTCATCCACAGGGTCCTGTTAAAGATAAAGAAGGACAGAGCAAACATAATATTGATAGCTCTGGCCTGGCCCAGGCAGCCCTGGTACTCAGCCCTACAGGACTTATCAATAGCCAACCCGCTACACCTCCAATAAAGGGCGGATCTGTTGTCACAGACCCTGGCAGCCTGCATCACAAAGACCCACGCATTCTACACCTAACAGCTTGGAGGCTGCCTGGCTAAATGAAACTGAGAGGCACTGCTCAGAGAGAGTCCAAAGGATATTGACTGGTAATAGAAGACTCTCCCCAAGGTCTACTTACACTGCTAAGTGGAAGCGCTTCTTCCTCTGGTCTAGGGAAAAAGCGGTGTCTCCAGAATCAGCCCCAAGCCACCTCATGTTTGACTACCTCCTAGATCTAAAAGAAGAGGGCCTTTCAACCCCCTCTCTTAAAGTCCATGTAGCTGCAATTTCGGTTCCACTTAAATGTGGTGCTCCAGGGCGTAACAGAACCACCATAAAAGCCCGTTGACTTGTGCACTCTATTGGTCCTATCTTGGCAGATGGCCTTCTTGGTAGCCATAACCTCAGCTAGATGGGTCTTTTTCCTCCAAACCCTCATATATGAAATTCTTTGTGGACAAGGTCCTGCTATGTCCACTCAAGCCTTTCTCCCTTAGGTGGCCTGCCCTTTCCACATGAACCAGGATATCTGTCTCCTGATGTTCTTCCCTGACCCACAGGGCATGGAGAACCAGAGGAGATGGCACACCTTAGAAATTAGGTGAGCACTCTAGGCTTATATTGATTGTACATGTGCACTTTGCAAAATGTCCAAAGTATTTGTGGTGGTCATGGAACAGAAAAGTGGCGAGCCAGTGACAACACAGTGTATTTAGTCTTGGATAGTGAACTGTGTTAAAGACTTTTACAAAAAGTCAAATACACCCCTCTCTGGGAGGGTCGGGGCACACTCAACACGAGCACAAGCATTGTCAATGGCCTTCCTCGCGGAGATCCTGATTCAGGAGATTTGCATAGCAGCAATGTGGTCGTCAGTACACATCTTCATAACGCACTACGCGATGGTCCAACAGGCATGAGATAATGCTGCGTTGGGCAGGACTGTGCTCAAAGTGGGAAAACATTAACTCTGCCCACCATCCTGAGTATGGCTGCAGTCACCTGAACCAGAATGATGTGAGCAGTACTCAAAGCAGGATGGTGGGTTACCTGCAGTTACTGTCTTTCTTCAAGAAGGGCTGCTCACACATTCTGATCCTGCCCTCTGTCCCAGCTACTTGGAGTTGGTGAAAACAAGGGACTGGAGAGGGGCAGGGGCAGAGTCATATATATAGCCACGGTATGTATCACAGAGGGGGCATTGGCCACTGACCCTGCACTGAAAGGATAGAGCAAAAGTTTTCCAGCCAACTGTGCACTGTGGCATATAAACGCCTGAAACAGAATGTATGTGAGCAGCCCATCTCAAAGAAGGATGGTTACTGTAGGTAACCCACCATTTTTAGAGCTTCTACTTACTTGAGAAGACTTCCTTTGGTTTCAGAAATCCCTGGTATTTGTCTGTTTTCAGTTTCAAATGCAGGAGTTATCCTCTATGTTTTTTAGTTTCCAGACTCATTCACCATCTTCTGACACCATGTAATGATCTTGAGGGCTCATTAAAGACCATACTACTGAATGAGTGAGGAATAGAACTTTAATCATACACACAGGTATCTAGGTGTGTAGCTGGGAGCAGCCATGTTAAATCTCCAGTAAGGCACATCTCCCAATGTACACAACACTGGCCCATGTTAGGGAATGTCTCTAAATTCACAACCTTCTACAAGCATCTCTCTGCAAGGGTGACTGCTCTTTCCATCTAGAAAACCAAACTGGAACCTCTTCTTGAGGATTTGGGTGGTTTGTGCTCATCATGAGTCCACTATGGGTATGTCCACACAGGGTTCTTATTTCGAAACAACAGAGGTTGTTTCGAAATAAGAACCAGCATGTCCACATGATGTACTCTTGTTTCGAAACAATGGGTTCCATCGTTTCAAAACGGCTGAAACCCTGTCCGTTTCAAAACGATGGTTATTTCGAAACCAGTGGTTTCAAAATAACGCCATTGGGACATGTTGTTTCGGAACAAACTGTTCCGAAACAATGTTTGACCTTTCTCCCCCCTCCCCCCCCACCTCCCAGGATGCCCTTCCCCTAACTCGAAATAGCAAGTCCACTGTGTGGGAATGCTATTTCAATTCCCCCTTCGAATTGGTTTTATGGTTATTTTGAATTAAGTCGTTTTGAAATATGGGCTTTATTTCGAAACAACTTGTTTCAAAATAACCTATTTTGAAGCAACACCCTGCGTGTGGACATAGCCTATGTGATCTGAAACACATTTAGATACTAGAGTAATGGGCACTATAGGAAACCTGAAGATAAATAGATGGCAGAGGTTAGCCAAAAGCAGCAGGAAGCAACTGTTGTATCCAGTACTGTACCTGATCTTTAATAATGAATCATGCTAATGTGCCGTCCCTTGATGAACATTTACCACCCAGTTATAACTCATTGGCATACTGGTGAATGGTGCAAGGGAATGAGAGAAGGTTCACTTGTTTGTGTTTCCGCCCTTGTTGGATTTAATTTTCCTCATGCAAGATGACGAAGAGATGCAAGGCCCTTCTGCCTCTGTAGGTTCACATCCTTAGACTCTAACAGGGGTCTGCAACTTACAGCTTCAAAGCCACATGTGGGTCTTTGGCTGTCCCCTTGCAGCTCCGCCCCCCCCCCCCCACTGGGGAACTCAGTGAGCGGCCTGCTCCTGGCTCCGCCGTCACCACTGGGGGACCCTGTAGGCGGGCACACTCCTGATTCTGGACTCTTCTCCACCAGGTAACCATGCAGCAGGTGCTCTGGCTCAGCTCTCCCTACCCCACCAAGAGGCTACACCCATTATGGCTCTCGAGGAGTATGTCCACACTTAGAATTTAATTTGAATTGATTGTCATCAATTTGAATTAAATTAAATGCATGGCCACACTCGCTTTCATCAATTCAAACTGAGGAACTCCTTAGTTTGAATTGAAGAAAGCCAACTGCAGAGTGGTCAAACCTAATTTCTCTTTGAAGTTGCGGGCAACTTGAACCCGTTAGTTCAAATTGACCCAGTGTGGCCATGTCAATTCAAACTAAGCATTAGTTAGAATTGACCATGGTTTGCTCTTCTCCTTCCCATGGTTCAAGGCACCAGGAAGGGAAGTGCTTGCAGGCACAGAGCTCCGCCCCCCCCCAACCCTTGCTGAAAGCCCCTGCAGCCACTGCCACGTGGCAGAGGGCAGTGGGCATGGCTGAGACTGATGCCAGTACCCAGGGCAGGTGCAAGTTGGCCATCTGGGGCCATCAGCAGGTCCTCTGTCTCCTGTCCATCTGGGGGACAGAGGATATCCTGTCCTTGTTGTAGGCTAAAGTAGCCAAGGCTCTCACCGCCCAGGGCCACCCCTGGACCACAGAGCAGGTCCAGATTAAGATAAAGTCCCTTCGCCAGGACTATGCCCGGGTCCAGGAGGCAAGGCAGCGCCAGGGACCAGAGCAGGGAGGCATGTGCCTGTACTTTGAGGACATGGCCCGCTTACTTGGTGAGGAAGCCATCCGGCCTGCCTGCCAGCACAGTGGACAGTGCTGAGGCGCCCACCATGACTGCCATGAAGGAGGAGGAAGCTAGTGACATCGATGTCAATGTTCCCAGCCTGGCAGCAGGCCACCATCAACCCGCTCCCCCAGAGAGCAGCCCTGACTGCTTTGCCACCATTGAAGAGGCACCAAGCACCCCAGAGGTGCAGGAGGAGGAGGGTGCGCCCCTTGAGGAGGACCCTGGCAAGGGCACATCCTGAAGGACAATGCCTGGACCTGGGGGTAAGTCTTCCCTCCATGCAGGTACAGCTGCATCTGCCTGGGACAAGCAGGGTGTGGGGCAGGGCCAGGGGACAGACATCTTGGGGGACACTGAGGCTGTCTGACGGGGTGGGCCGGAGGGTATCTGTGGAGCATCAGGGAAGCTAAGTCAAGTGGTGCGGGGGCCTGTGAGTGGGTGGCCAGGGGGGAACCCGAGGTACCAGTGTAGCGGTTAGACCATGGCAGTCCTGACCCCTGGCACATGGCCTCTGGCGATACCCAGGAGCCACACTGGGCTTAGTGTTGCCCTCCACTGCAGGCACCACACTCTACCTGGCCCAAACAGCACAGCCGCACATACCTTGTGGGCCCCCTTTTCACAGGACAGGGAGTGGGAGGCGTGAGGATGATTAGGGTCCAGGTGCTTGCTGCCCTTAGGCTGCACAGAGCCCCTTGGAAGTAATCCTCTTCTGTCCCCCTTCCTCCACTAGCTTGCACTGCGGACTGATGCCATGCGGTGGGGAGACTGCCATCCACCACCCGGCAGAGGAGGAGGGCATGCCATACCTGTGATGACCTCCTCCAGGAACTGATACAGCAAGGCCAGGGGGCCAAGGAGAGCGCACGGACCTGGCAGGGGCAGGCGTTGGACAACCAGGCATCTTCCCTGTACCTCCATGAGAGGGCTGTGGAGTTGGAGGAGTGCCACACCCTTGCTGAGGAGCACCAGAGCCAGGCCTTCAGACCACTTTGCGAGCCCTGCTGCCCCCAAACCTGCCTGATGGGCCTCCCTGCACCCAGGGTGGGCGCTGCGAGGGCTGTGGAGAACACCCCAATGGCACCAGGACGGCCCCCCCTTCCTGAACTCCAATTTCATCCATCCCCCCACTTCTCCCACAAGTCCCCTGTTCTCCCCCATGCCTCCAGTTCTCCCTCAAGTCCCCTGTTCTGTCCCATTCCCTTTTAAATTCAGATTTCTAAACCATTATTTAATTTCAGTTTGTTTATTACTTTGGGGGTGGGGTGTTGGGGGGTGTAGGTGTATGGCGGAGGCATGTGCGGGGTGGTGCTGGTGGGGGCATCTGGTGGCAGGGATGGGTCCTCAGGGCTCCTCTCTGAGGAACATGTCCTTGAGCACCTCCTGGATGCTGTGGGCTCTTTGCTGCGCCCGCTCCGGCTGCTGCCTAGCTGCTGGCTGCTGGAATCATGCAGAGAGTTGTTCGGCCTCAAACTCCCAGATGGTGGGGACTCTGTCACCCTGCATTTCACAGAGATTATGCAGGGCAACACAGGCACTGATGACCTCTGGGATTGTCT
This sequence comes from Podocnemis expansa, assembly GCA_007922195.1. NCBI lineage: Eukaryota > Metazoa > Chordata > Testudines > Podocnemididae > Podocnemis > Podocnemis expansa. Next base: position 344,520 of record ML682104.1, read on the forward strand.
TCTCTGCAAGGTGGAGGCATGTTAGAAGACACTGCCATTTGGCTTTGAGCCTCCCAAAGATGTGCTTCACCACCAGGCAACACTTGTTGAGTCTCCTGTGGTGGCCTGTGTACGTCTTTATAAGCCATGGGAGGAGAGGGTAGGCAGCATCCCCTACCAGAACAAGGGGCACCTGGACGTTCCTGAAAGTCATGTCATGTGGCAGGAGGAAGGTGCCTGCTTGCATTCGCCTGTAGAGGCCGGAGTTCCTCAGCATGTGGGCATTGTGCGCCCTCCCTGGCCAGCTGATGTAGATGTTCATGAAGAGGCCCCGGTGATCGACCAGGGACTGCAGGAGCATGGAGTAGTAGCCCTTGCAGTTCTGGTACTCCGTGGCTCAGTGGGAATGCCCACACAATTGGGGAATCCGAGGGCATGGAGTCCATCCAGGGTCTCTTGCAGGTTCCCAGGAGCAACCAGGCGGGCTAACAGGATGTCATTAATTGCCCTGCTGACCTGCAGGAGGGCAGCCCCCACAGTCGCCTTCCCAATCCCAAACTGGTGTGCCACTGACTGGTAGGTGTCCAGGGTGGCCATCTTCCATAGGGCAATGGCCACTCTCGTGTCCATGGGTAGGGTGCATCTGAGACAGGTGTCCATTCACTGCAGCTGGGAGATGAGCTCATGGACTAGCTCTAGGAACGTCTGCTTCCTCATCCGGAAGTTCTGCTGCCACTGGTCATTGCCCAAGGTGATCAGGATGACATGGTGCCACCAGTAGCTGCCGGTTTCACATGCCCAGAAGTGATGAGGCACAGAGGGCAGCAGGGTGGCTGCAGCAGTGTGGTGGTGGTGCTGATGCCTGCCTCTGTGTTGCCAGGGTCCAAGAACACTGTGGTCAAGGCAACCAGAGCACTGGTCAGGGTTGTGTGGGTGGTGGGCACCTCAGCGGCAAGCTGTGGGAGCTGGGCTTGGTTCATGACCTGCTCGCTCAGGGCAGGGGTTATTAAGCTGACTTAAGCACGTGCTTAAGTCAACTCAATAAATTCTAAATATAGCCCAGGCTTTGCTTAAGTTGACTTATGCCTGCTCCAGGCAACTTAAGCCCCTAGTGTAGACATAGCCAAAGAGCTTAAGTCATTTAGACTAACCAAAAGAAGGTTGAGGGAAGTTAAGACTGCTTTCTATGAACATGTCAGAGGGTTAAATACCAAGAAGGGAGAGGAATTATTTAAGTTCAGCACTTCTGTGGACATAAGAATTAATGGATATAAACTGACCATCGGGACGTTCAGACATGAAATTAGACACAGGTTCTGTCCATCAGAGCAGTGAACGTCTGCAATAGCCTTCCAGAGAGAACAGTGAGGGAAACAAACCTAGCTGGTTTCAAATATGTGTTTGATAAATTCACAAAGGGGATGGTTGTAACATTCCGTTCTTGCAAGCTGGCCTGGTGTGCCACTGTGGTCCCCAGTTCTCAACTATAGGGCCCCAGCTTACCCTGCCTTGCTGTATGAACCCTCATTGTTGGGTCAGTTCATGCCACCCTTTGACATGTAATTGATCTCTCATGCAGTGGAAGGGTGCTGTCACTATGTTATACGAAAAGAACACCCATGATCATTTGAAGAGGGAAAAGGCAATATGCCACATTTATTGTAAACAAGTAAGGTTAGCAAAAAATAGTCACACATACACAAACACACAGAAGAAGTTCTGCAAGCCAGTATGATGTAATTACCAGTCCTTTCATGCATTGCTTGAGCCAGGCTAGTGGCCAACTAGGCTGGTCACAAGGAGGGAGTCAGACCTCTGTCAGTCACCAATCCGATTCTCCAAGATGATGACAGTTGCAGAATGAGACCCAAAGTTTTCATGTAAATCTATGGGATTTGCTGTGTCATGTAACCTCAGGGTTCCTTGTGATATCAGTCATTTGCTGACTTGATTGTATCTTGTTCTTTTCTTTCTGGGATGGCTCCTTCTGTTTGCTTTAATCAGAGATGTCTGCATTGTGCAGGCAGTTAGGTGGTACTTATGCTTCATCAGGACAGGTTGGCAGTTGAGACTGGTCCCTTCGCACATACACCCCATTCATTCACACACCTTGTTCACACATTTAAATAAACTTATCCAGCATATGTCTAAACCAGGTTTCATGAAGTACGCAAAATGGAGTACACTGGTTAAGCAGGAGTTACAAACTGACAATATGGAGTCTTGCTGGACATTGGTTATAATGTCTATTTCACAGGGTTACAGAATTATTTTACTTAGGACACTGAAGGACATATACACAACATTAACTAACATATACTTTAAAGAAAAAGGCAATTCATTTTCTATCTGTGTTTCTACAAGTAGCCGGTCATGGGATGGTTCCCTAGAGTTTACCCCCGCACCCCTGGGAACTTCTATCTTGCAGGGATTAGTGCACTTCATTGATCACTGTAAGCCATTTAACAAATAAATTGATATGCAACAGCTTTTGCTCCCAGCCAGACATGCTAACTCTTAATATTTGCACTGTTTTTCTAAATGAACTTGTTTATTTAGTTATTACATCAAGATTTTTAAGTGAATATAAGGCAAATTATTATAAAATCAGCTGTTAGTTCAGTCAAGGAGATAATCAATAGCAAACAAACTGAAAAGTCACATTCTAACCGAAGATCACTGTTTTAGTCATGTTCAGCTTATCACACAGGCCTGGCTATGATGGTCTCTAGCCAAACGATGCTCTTGTGGGTAGGTTTTTGTCCTTGATGTTGCTTAGAAGTTGGAATCCATGGCAAATGCCTTAAACAATCTGAAGTGTGTCTTTTTTCAAACCACCTGAGCCCCAGCTTGAGCTGCATTGTTCTTGTATTCATATCTTCACTGGGTGGGTGCTAACCCAGCTCTGCTCCCACATGTGCCATTAGGAATACATTTGGGGACATATTTCATATCTGTACACATATATGATATTGCAGGACACATTCTACCATAGCAATAATATAGAATATGTCTTGAGCATTCAAAAAATGACACACTTGGCATTAGATAACACACAATTACATTACAAGGGTGGACAAGAAATATTTTACATATATTACATTGTACAGACTGTCATAACAGTGTTAATGGGACAGCCTAGTGTGGCAATTGACTGATCTTTGGCTCCTGGTGACAGATGTGCCAATGGAATGATTGACTGGGTGGGATCTGAGTTCTTACTGAGAAATCTTTCTGGGTGTCTGTCATGGGAGGCACAACTGTACATCCTTAGGCATGAAAACAGGCAAAGTTGCAAGCAAGCAAAGAGGCTGGTAAGGTGCGTAATAAAAGACAATGACACTAGGTAAGTGCCTGGGGCTTCTTTGTGCAGGGACTGAGGGGAAACTAAAAACAAAGAGAGACACTTTGAATGAAGTGAAGAAGCTGCTGGCTTTTGCCCAGAGAAGCACCATCTTGGAAGCAACAAAAAGATTTTTGGCCTTATCCACATGGTTAGGAGGGACTAAGCTGGCTAACCAGGAGCCAGTCTTACGGGTAAGAATAAGGAGAATAGTCTAAAGCAGTGGTTTTCAAACCTAGGGTCTGGACCCAGTACTGGGTCACAGGCTTTCCAGTACTGGGTCATGGCATCTCATGCTACTGCCACCAAAAGACTGGAATGCACTGTTCAAAGATGTAATTGTTGGGTCATGGGCATAAGTGATTTCAACTGGGTTCCAAGGAAAAATGTTTGAAAACCACTGGTCTAAAGCAGGGGTAGGCAACCCCCAGCACACATACTGACGATGGCACTCGGGCCCATTTGGAGCAGCACACGGCACCCTGTGTGGCACCACAGAAGTTGCTGCTCCTGCCACCAAAAGCCACTCCAGGACGTTTCTTTCAGGGGCAGCTGGGGCGCAGGGGATCCCCACCATGCCGACACCCCAGACATGCCACATAAAGAACCTGCCTGGGGTGGCAGCTCCCACAGTGTGCTACTACCAAAAGGAGCCATTCCTGGCAGCTTCTTTCCATGGCATGCCTTGGAACCCCAAGAGAAGCTGCTCCAGGCTGGGTGCCTTCTTTTCACAAGTGACTGCTTCTAGCAGAATGCCTGAGAAGTGCCCCTCCACACACACCCCACCTGTGGCACAGCTGAACTTTTAGGTGGCTGCCAAAAACAGCTGAGGGTCAGGGAGGAGAGTCTGGCACTGGGGTCAGCAAAGGTTGCTGATCCCTGGTCTAAAGAGTAGTCTTGGAATAAAGTTATTGGTTTAGCATGTGTCTCATACTTTTTATTTGAGTTGTGGTTACTTCTGACTGCTTTATTAAATGATTGTGTGTTGATTTGCTATATACTCACTTAAAATCATATTCTAATCAATAAATCAATAGTTTTTTTTATCTAAAGCCGAGTGGATTTCAGAGTGAGGGAGTCTTGGCATGATCCATTTCAATGTTAAATGGATGGACTTGAGTTGATGGTGATGGGGGTGGACCCCAATCTCTGTAAGACTAGATTTCCTAGTGTGGTATCTGGGGATTGATGGTGTTTGCTTGGGGACTGTCCCACAGGTAGCCAGAGGGAGCACTCCCAAAACCTGGGACTGACTATGTGCGGGCAACTGGTGTAGAACTGACTCAGGAGTGAGCAGTCATCTGTCAAAGCAGGGTAAGTTGGGGTTCAGGAGTGGAAATTGGGGGGTCATGGCAGCACACAGGACCAGATTTGGGGAGCAACATGTCACAGTTTCTAACTGACAAGTCTCGCCCACATGCTCAGGCTTTAACTGATCGTTACATTGGTGTTGGGAAGGAATCTCCTCTCAGGGCAGATTGGCAAAGGCTCTGGCTTTTTTTGTGACTTTCTTTGTATCATAGGGCATGACGCACTTGCTAGTGGATTCTCTGCACCCTAAAATCTTTAAGTCATGATTTGAGGACTTTAATAACTTAGAGGTTTGTTACAGGAGTGGGTGGGAGGTTCTGTGTCCTGCACGATGCAGGAGGGCAGACTAGATAATCATATTGGTCCCTTCTAACCTTAGAATCTATGGCTATGTCCACACGTACAGGCTTAATTCCATTTAAGTTAAATCAAAATAAGCTAATTAGAAATAAAATCATTAAATCAATTTAACTTAAATCGAATTAAGCAAAAACACCAAATCTAAATAACAAGTCCAAACACAGGACTTGCTATTTCAATTCAGTAGAGGGGCACCCTGGGAGGAAGAAGTGCAATCCATGCTGGAATTGAAACAGCCGTTGTTTTGAAACAACATGTCCAAACGGCATTGTTTCTAAAAAAAAATTTTGATTTAATGGCTATTTCAATTGCCCGGTAGGTTTTACCATTTTGAAATAAGGTTAGTTGTTTTGAAATGTCATTTCAAAATAATGAAACGTCACCCAGACATGATTTTTTTAAGTCAAAACAATGGTCGTTGTTTTGATTTAAAAGCAATGTGTGAACATAGCCTATGAGTCTATGAGATAGGGCTGAGGGGAGCCTGTGTTGGAACAAAACCCTGCTAGCCCCTAATGGCACAGGGCACACCTTTTCTTGTGTTTTGTAGTCTAAGGTCAGTGCTTTTAAGTGTGGTTCTTCTTTGAGCCCTGCTTGCATCATTCAGTTTTAGGTGTCTATGTGCCACAGCATATGATTGGCTGGAAACTTTTTGCCCTAGCCTGCCAGAGCAGGGTCGACAGCCAACACCCCCTCTGGCCACTCCCATGGTTATATGTTTGGCTGATCCTCCTCAGTTCCTTTTTCTGCCCTCAGCGATGGTTACAGAACAGCCCGCTCCTTGCGCTAGTGCAAGTGCCTGTCTATTCCGCTTTGTTTATGAGCCACCCATTCGCGTTTGAAAAATCTATTTGTGGTCATCATCCTGCCATGACCCAGTGCTCCTATTGGGTCCTCACAGCTGGAGCCAGAACACCACTCCCAACCACCACCTGCCATACTGGGGTTCGAACCCTGCACGAGTTGTGGCAAGGCCTTCCCAAGGGATGACCCCCACAAGAAGTGCCTTAAATGCCTTGGTGAATCTCACCAGGCAAGTCAATGTTCAATCTGTCAGTCCTTCAAACCGAGGACCTTGAAAGACAGAGACCAGAGGTGCTGTACGTTGGCCATGGAATATACACTGCAACCTACCCCCGGTACATAGGGGTCTTCTGTAGAGCCACCAGCACCGCATGCCAAATCGGCACCGGGGCCCTCTTGGTGGCACTCCCTTGGTGTAGACATTGGCACTGAAGCTCTCCCCGGCCAATCCCCTCTCGGGGGCAAGGCCTGGAGCTCATCCCAGTGCCATCCACTCTGGAGGTCTTCAAAGCCATGAAAGCTCTCTTCTGCCCACTTCCATGCCACCTAGGCCACCAAAGCCGAGAGGAAAACTAGCTTTCCTCTCAGGAAAGTGGGCTGCTCTGGAGCGGTGCCAGTCATCACTTACCCCAGTGCCACAAGCCTCCCTGCACCACACAGCACCAGAGTGAAGAGGTCCCAGGATCCTCTCTTCCCAGGAGATCTCTGCCTTCCCCAGCAGCGAGCCAAGTCATAGGCCCAAGCACCCTTGGAGGTGCTCCCCTTCTTCACCTCAGCACCATAGTGCCTCACCAGTACCATCCACCCCGGCACTGGCAATATTGTAATTCATGGCACCGACCTCATCTACCTGGCACCGAGGAACCTGTTCCCCAAGTCCCTGGGAACTGGAACCTCGCTCACCTGCCCATCCCAGCTGTAGGCGGGTTCAGCCTACACGTGAAGGGCCTCCAGCACTGGTTCCTCCCCAGTTCCACCCTAGCAGCCAGTCTCCTTTGCCTGGAGCCTCCGAGGAGGAGCCTTCCCACAGCACCGCTGAGCCAAGGGGTAGCACGCTGAAGTCACACCTGTCCTCATCCCCGAAGGAAGCCATGAACCCTCGGCCATGGTCATATAGAGAGGACACCAGCACCCACTATGACCTCCTCCACCAGATCACAGTGCACTTGGGCTTGGAAGTTGAGCCCCTTGGGTGGCTCTAGCCCCCCTTTTTGACCTGGGGTTCACAGAGTGTGCTGGCAGACACCCACCTCCATCTCACCAGTCTCTGAGGTGGCCGGTCACAAATACCAGGTTCCCCCAGAGAGCTTTTCCTACCTGGTGGACCTCCTGATACTGAGCTCTTAGGTGGCAGAGGCCACCCACAGATGGGAGGGGCAGGACCATCCAGACCCCTCTCCAAGGTTTAGGGAGGCTACGAGGCTTGACCTCCTGGTAAGGAAGACTTACTCAGCTTCCACCTTCCAGCTCCATATCACTAACCACTAAGTGCTGGTTGGCCAATATACCCTTCATCTTTGGGAATCCATGAGGTGCTTCCAGGACCTCTTTCCCCAAACACCTGGAAGACTATGACTTGGTCATAGGGGAGGGTGTGCTGGTCACACATGATAACCTCATGGCAGCCTGGGACACCTCGTACATGGCTAGCCATGGTATTGCCTCAGCTGTGGTCATGCTCCATGCAGCATGGCTTCAAGATTCGGACCTGCCCCAGGACTTGCAGAAAGCCATACAGGTCCTCCCCTTCAAGGGACAGTCACTCTTTGCTAGAGCCACTGTCTCTCTGCTGCATGGCATGAGGGACCCTAGGTCTGCCCTCAGATCTCAGAGCATGCACAAGCCGCAGATGCCCAGACTACTATCTAGCCCTCAGAAGCCCCTCAAGGATCCAGGGCAGTGGATCCGTCAAGGACCCCTCCCCATGTGGTGGTGAGGGAAAGCGGTCCACACAGGGTTCTAGTTCACCTCTACCTTCCATGACCTCCTGCCAGTGTGCAGAGCACCCCTCCACCCCCCAAATGAGCACCCCTTGAATTCCAAATGAGCGCTCCTTGAATCAGATACCCCCTCCCCCATCCATGCATCTAAGATTCATCTCTCCTCTTCCCCTGTGGACCCCAATGCAACAGCTCATGGGCTCCCAGAAGCAGTACCCAAAGATTGGTTTCATTCAAACTGCCCCCTCACAGTCAGTCTCGGGATTCCCTCTCTTTTCCTATGGCAATGCCAATCCGTTAACTCTTGCCAGACGACCCCAAGGGGACTATTGTCACAGGGCCAACAAGGGGTGAGAGAACGACGAGTTATTCTCACATGCACATAGATCTGTATATGCATGGACCTTTAGGACCTTAGCAGAGAACCTGGAGGGGATGGGATGGAGTAGGAGACCCACTGGTACCCCTCCTCGACCCTCAAACTGCATGTCCTGGGACTCCTCTTTGACAACAGTCTAACTAGAATGCACATGGGAAGAGAAACAGGACATCTTCTCTCTTTCAGCTCCAAGCCACCTCAGAATCTGGGGTTTGGCAGGACATACCACCCTATACTCTGATCCCGAGCGCTTGTGTGCCACTCAGATGCCCCCGCCCCCCCCCAATACCTGGATGGGTAAGAAAACACCTTCACCCCTCAGCTATGAAGGGATCGAGGGAAGGATTCCTGCTTTCCCCTAACACAAGCCTTGGGAGGAGACCTGTGGGACAGTGCTGCCGTCACTGTCCCCTATGAGGGTGCAGCTGCCCTTGCTCATCTTGTCCATATGAACCCTTACAAACCTCTGAAGGTTTAGTGGGGACCCCACTGAGGCCCACAGAAAGGAGTGACTCTTCTTCTTTAACTTTCTTCCCCCTGGGGAAGACCTTTCTTCTCCCATGAGTGGTACAGTCAATTAATGGCCCCCGTTCCTCAGGGTAAATCTCAATAGCCCCTGGCCTATGAAACATGCCAATCCCTGCCACTCCGACAACCAGGCAGAGAGGGTTTTTCCCTCCTCTTTCTGACAGCCAGCTGGCTGCTGCCCTAACCCTTCTCTATATGCTCCTGCTCAGGGCCCCTGCTTCATGGTTAAAAGAGGCTGAGAAACACTATTCAGAGAGGGTTAAAGAGTTACTGATGGGCGGTAGGAGGCCTTCCACTAGGGCTACCTACACTGCTAAGTGGAGATGTTTTTCTCCATCTGGTCCAGGGGAAGAGAAATAATGTGAGAGTCAGCGCTCATTTGCTCCACACTCTATTACCCCCTGCACTTTAAGGTTAGTGGCCTATTGACCCCTTTCTCAAGGCTCACTTAGTGGCAATCTCAGCCCTTCTTGATAAGGTGGAGGGATTCTCAATGTTCTGTCATCCCACCTCTGCCAGGTCCCTGAAGGGTATTGGGAGGATCTACCCACAACCCAGAGATTTACCACCCAGTGGGACTTAAATGTGGTGCTCTACAGTTTAACAGAGTCACCCTGTGAACCCTTGAACCCTGGTATGCTGTTGGCCCTTTTGTGGGAAATCCTTCAGCCTTCAGGAAGTGGTCTGAGGCCCCTAGCAAACTAGATGGGCCTAATTTACTGTAGGTAGCATGCCCCACAATGGGTTTCCCTCAACACTCCTTGCTCCGTTTCAACGGATGCAAGGAAACAGCCTTTTGCACCCCTTCAAGAGAATTATGATGTCTCTGGTTTCTCCCTGTATTTCTTTCCTGTCTGGGAATATCCCTTACTTTCTGACCTGCTATTGGAATACATGGTGGGGTTTATCAGGGGAGACTATCTTCCTCTTGTGGAAGAAGGGATGTGCACCTTCCCCAAACGTCCCTGAGAAACCCCTTGATACATGGAGGGGCAAATATGGGTGTCATACTGCTGATCCCAGACTGCCCAAGCAACCAACAGCTATAGCCCACCACCTCTGACACAAGACAGTTTGCTTGACTCACAAGAGGCTTGCCACCTTACTTTTTACAGGTTGGGGCAGAGGACAATAACTGGTCACTTCGGAGCCACATGCCTTCCAAGCACCCCGCTGCTAAGACAAGTGGCCATGTATGGCTAGTAGTCACCTAGAACTGAATGATGCAAGCAGCGCTTGAAGAATAGTGGGTTACCTGTGTAACCGTCCTTCTTCAAGATGGGCTTCTCACACACATTCAGGTCCCTCCCTCTGTCCCCACTACTCAGCATTTGTGATAAGAAGGGACTGAGGAGGGTCAGGGTCGGGGCCATATATATAGCTGTGAGAGCAGCCAGAGGGGCCACTGGCCACCGACCCTGCTCTGACAGGCTAGGGCAACAAGTTTCTCGCCAGTCGTGTGCTGTGGCATGGAGACACTTAGAATGGAATGTATGTGAGCATCCCATCTTGAAGAAGGATAGTTATACAGGTTATACACTGTTCTCCCTCTTTTCATATCTCTCAGCTTTTCCAAGCTATGTGGGAGTAGGGCTAGCCAAGTAACACTGGGTTATCCTGCAGACTACCTGAGAAGTAACCCGTGTTCATTCTCACTGCCTGAGACCAAGTGTTTCCTGTTCCTCAGCTGGAGCCCTGGGAGAAATACTGATGTGTTGTCTCAGTCAACTGGGCCCTAGTCTTTCTTGGCTAAGTACGGTCCCTGAGAGGTGTGGCTTCCTGGAGGAATGACCTCACATCTTACAGAAGGTCACGACAGCTTCTTAGCCCTTGATACCAGCTGGATCCAAGGCACTCCAGCTTTTATCAGCTGGCACTGGGCTGTCAGAATCTATATGGGTCAATAACCCAGCCTTCATGCAAAGGATTTGTGAAGGCTCATTAATTGCTACTTGTTAAGCGCTGGGGCTCTTTATGGGGAAGTTCTGTCAAAAGGAAAAACAACAAGTGTCCTGTGGCACCTTATAGACTAACAGACTTTTTTCAGGCATAAACTTTCATAGGCTCCAACCCACTTTGTCAGATGCAATCCCACTTCATCAGATGCTTTGAAAATGGGGGAACTTACAGAATGGGAGGAAAATAAATGTATTTATTAAGCGTCTGACAAAGTGGGATTTTCTCACAGGACAGCTCATGTGATAAATAAATTTGTTAGTTTTTAAGTGCCACAGGACTCCTTGTTCTTCTTCGAGTGCTGCTTGCATCATTCAGCATTAGGTGTCTATGTGCTGCAGTGCTTGACTGGCCGGAAACTGTTTAGCCCTAGCCTCTCAGAGCAGGGTCAGTGGCCAACTCCCCCTCCGGCCATTCCCGTGGCTATGTATATGACCCCAAGCCTGATCTGCCTCAATTCCTTTGTCTGCCCTTAGCGATGGTTTCAGAACAGCCCATTCCTTCCAGTTATGCAAGCACCTGTCTATTCTGCCATGTATGAGCTGCCCATTCAGCTTTGAAGATCTGTTCGTGAACATCATTCCACCGCAAACTGCTGCTCCCACCGAGCTTATGAACCTGGAGCTGGAAGACTGCTCCCAGCTGCCGCCAACAATGCCAGACTCCAAACCTCCTGAGGGATGATCCCCATGAGGAGTGCCTAGGTGAATCCCACCAGGCTACCGATTGCTCCATCTGTTGGTCCTTTAAACTGAGGACCCTGAAAGACAGGGAGCAGAGGCACCATGTGTTGGTCCTGAAGCAAGCACAGCAGCCTTCCCCCGGAGAATCAGGGTTTTCTTGGAGCTGCTGGCACCGCATGCCAGATGGGTACCGGAGTCCTCTTGGTGCTGCTGTCTTGGGGAGCACAAGATGACACACTTGGCATCTACCTTAGTGCCAAAGCACAGGCACTGCTCCAGCTCTCCATGCCCAGTCCACTCTCGGGACCAGGGCCTGGAGGCCATGAAAGTCCCTCCACACCGGAGGCTTCTGAGGCAGCAAAAGCTCTCTTGCTTTTGCCTACACCTCTGCCACCCAAGCCTCAGAAGCAGCAAGGAAAACCAGCTTTCCGCTCGGGGACATGGACCGCTCCAGCGCGGCACTAGTCCTCGTCCCCCATAACGGCACCAAGTCCCCCGGTGCCGGAGTCAGATGGAGTCTCTCCCTACTCCAAAGGGCCCACCAGTGTCTGGGCCCTACAGCCAAGTGCCTCAGAGGGCACTCTCCTTCTCCCCGGCACAATAGCACTGCCTCGTCGCTGGCGCTGATCGCCCAAGCCTTTTCTCACACTGGTAGTGAAGCAAGCTAGACCTGTCAGCACTAGGAAACAACATGCTCTGCAAGCCCTTAGGAGGTAACCCCCTCACACAGGGGCAGACAGGCCCCTGAGGGATCGCTGGCACTGGGCCCCTACCAGTACCGGCCTTGCAAGTGGTCCCCACCACAGGAAGCCTCCTCAGAGGAAACCTCCCATGGCACTGAAGGACCCAGGACCATGCCACCATTGCCCACAACCCCTGATAAGACTTTAAATCCCAGACCATGGTCCTACAGGGAGGACACTACTAGTCACTACAACCTCCTTCACTGGGTAACAGCACATGTGGGCTTGGAGGTCAAACACATAAGTGGGAATCAAGACTCCCCTATTCAATCTGGGGCTCACATCTCCCCCAGACACGATTGCGGTCCCCTTGCACCCTAGTGTATACGCCCTTGCCAGGGTATGCTGGCAGACCCCCCACTTCAATTGTTCATAAATACCAAGTCCTACCGAAGAGCTTCCCCTTCTTAGCTGACCACCCAGCACCGAGGTCCTGGGTGATGGAAGCTACCTTATGGTGCGTGAGCCAACCTTCCCCAGATCCCATGCCAAGATCCAGGGAGGCAAGGGGGCTGGACCTCATGGGCTGGAAGGTGTACTCAATCTCTGCCTTCCAGCTCCAAATTGCAAACCACCAAGCACTGGTAAGACAATATACCTTAGACATCTGGGAGTCCATGAGGAGATTCCGGGATCTCCTCCCCTGGGAACATTGGGAGGACTATGACTCCATTTTGGAGGAGGGTATGCTAGCATCCCAAGATGCCTTTTTGGCAGCATGGGATGCCTCAGACACTGTGAGCCATGGCATAGTGACAGCCGTCATCATGAGACACGCAGTGTGACTGCAGGAGGCAGACCTGCCTCAGGACATGAAGCATGCCATCCAGAACCTCCCTTTTGAGGGATGGTCTTTGTTAGTGGAGGCACTGGACCATCTGCTGCACAGCATGAGGGAGCCAAGAACGGCCCCCCAGACGCTTGTGCATGTTCCCCCCACAGGTGCCCAGTCACACTCCTAGCCCTCAGCAGCAGTGTGGGCACCAGTGGCAGAGGCACCAAGCAGAGCCGCAGAGCCTCTCCTGCTATGTGAGAGGGAAGATCAGCCCCCCCCATGGTTAAAAATCCCCTACATCATCTGGGGCACCCCACTAGAGTGCCGTGGCAACATGCCAAATGGGCCCTAGTGGCTCAACCCTCAACCTCCACCCACTTCCCTGACCCTCAGCATCCCCCCACTCCCCACCCCCGGAATCAGCGGCAGAGGCCCTGGCCGGAACCCCCTCCATGGCTAGAAAGGGAGGAGTCGTATGCCTGGGCTTCAAGACTCCTTCCCAGGTTGGAGTGTGAGGTGACCTTGCTCAAAGGGAAGTGTAGGACCATTACACCCTAAGGCCCCATCACCTTTCCTCCCAGCTACTGACAGTCCCTGGTCTGCAGGACTGATTCCCAGCTTCTGGCTCAAAATTGCTCCCCCCATTCTCCCGAGGTCTTAAACACCACCCTCACTGGGTACAAACTGAATTTTCTCCTCCAGCATTGCTCACGCTAAAGCCTGAGATATATGGGTGCACCAGGAGTTCTTTCTTTGGCGCCCAAATCAACTAATCTGTAGCCGAATTTCACTCCAGGGGACTTAGCATTCATTCTTTCTTTTGCCCGTGGTCCTTCTCACATGAGCTCCGTATCCATTCACACTAGAGCCTGAGTCAGCTTGGACACATACAGAAGTACCAAGTCCACTTTGAGATTCAGATGTTTAAACTCACTTCTTCACACAGGACTTAGCATCTACTTTTACTCGTTGGAGTCCTGTTTTTCATCCACACTAGAGCTGGGGTAGGATAACCCCACATGCCTGGGTAAGGGGGTAAACTCCTATCCCCCCAGCACTGTGGATGGGGACCCAGGGACCTCATCCCCCTGAACCCTGAGGTGTACAAGGGAAGAGGTGACAAAACTCCTTAAGTACTTTCTAAGTACTTGTGGCACACGATTGGGTTGCCCTATCACCACATTCCTAGATGGGCCTGCCCGGGGTTCCCCCATATGTTGTACAGACATGGAGAGAACCTGCCTTCTTTCCACAAAGGAGATGGGGAGCACTCTAATACTTCACTTCCCGGCCCCCTTCAAACCCAACTGAGGGAAACAGCGAACATGGGGCACTAGCACTAGTCCCATTGAGCCCCCTGTAGGGATGCCCCCCTACAAGGTCCTTCTGTCCCTCCTCCTTTCCCTCCCCTCATCCAGATCCTTTACAGACCTCTTGGGGTTCCTTGATCTCTTTGTAGACCTGTGCTGGGATGACTCTTCGCTCCCATGTGTGGCACTATGGCAAATTGAGCCTTCACCTCTCCAGGCCAGCCTATCTTACTACCTTGGCCATCTGGGGGGATCAACCACCATCACTCAAATGGTAATGCACATAATGCCTACCCTAACCCTAATCCTAACCCAATCTCCCACATGGGGACTGATGGCTAGCAGAGCCTTGCAGGAAATCCCTCACCCAGAGATAGTGGGGACACCTGCAATTTTCAGGGACAGCCTATAAAAGGGTCTCATCTATATCCTGCATGCTCTAACAGCCCATACCAGACAGGACAAACCCACCAAGTGGTGCCATGTGCCACTGAGGTCCTCAAACAAAGCAGACAATGTACCACATAGTTCACCCATAGACAAAATTTCCTTTAGTGGACAAGGACCTAGTTCTTGGGGGTGGTAACCCTCTCCTCTTTCCTTGCCAAGGGGGAGGACTCTCAACTCTTCTTTTGGGTACACTTCCCCCTGACCCTCTGCTATTGAATAAGTGGGGGGACACATTAGTGCTCCTCAACCACAGGGAAAATAGAAGCATACACCCTGTTTTTATGTCCCAGGGGAGATCCCCCAGTACCACAGGGCACTCACAAACTCAGAGAATACACGATTTTGCCTGGTTCACACAAGAGACTGAACCATACTCTGGTGTAGGACAGTTCCACAGCTTCGGGATCGCATCTCCTTATGTTCCACAGACTGCCCAAAGTATAATTAAAAAAGGTCTTGGAGAACCTACTTACCCTGCACACCTGTTACAGAGAAAAGGAGGGACTCCTACTAACAATAAAGATTGTCCCTCTTCTGGTCTCGATTCCCCTATCTTTCTCATATCTAGAGAGCAGGCAAGAGAAGGCTAGGAAATATGGGCAGTTGGGTCTCAAATCGATAGAGACTGACTAGGCCTGAGACAAACACCCTGATACCTTACCCCTACTATCCTCCATTCTTAGTTGCAACCACTAAAGGTTCCCTTTCCCTTTCTGACAGTTGGGATTTCTTAGGTTGGGACCCTACCAAAAGGAGGTCCTGAGATGAAGAACTTCCTCTTGATGCCAGAAATATAGATACAGGACATCTGCTTGGAGCCCTTCCTTCTCTCTAACTCGTCAGGCACACTCACCAGCCCACTCCCCTCAGGAACAGTCTATTTCCCCGGCGGGGGAGAGGAGACCATACCTGGGTCCACCTCAACCATGCTTGAACAGTAATTACACTTGGAAATTATGGATCTCAAACCAACAACACTGGTGTGTCTACGTTACTATTCTTTCCCCTCTCACTGAAGAGACTCAGAAGTCATGCTCGACCCTAGGACTGGTGGGGCACCATTACTGACTTTGCCTCCTCCTGGTTAATTAGTATCTGTCAGAAGGGGTCCAGACTGCGCCCACAAAGACATGATTGGTGAATACCATCCTTGATGCACTCTCAATGCCTTGCTTTTCTCGAACCAGCCTAGACATTCACATGTGAAAGTGTCAAACCCCATTACTGTGGAGAAGGTGGGTTTATCTTCCCCATTGTCCTCTGAGATCTGACAGTCACTCATTATACAGTGGGTAGATGAAGCATGGCCCTTCTTTTTCTTCCTTGCTTGTTTAACCATATTCAACACTGAAGGCATCCAAAATGAGTTAGGATGGCCCCATATGAATACTTCAAGTCTCCCAGGAAGGGTGACACACAACATCTCAGTGTTTTCCCTCACATGGTGTTTTCTCAGATAAAACCAAGGTTTAACAGTACATTACCTTATGTAGGATGAAAGGCCTACCATACAGGCTCCCTTCTATGCTTTGCTTCTGCTTTATAGGGGTAGCCATGCTGAAGCTGGGAAAACTCTAGTCCCCCCCACCATCCAAAGTACAGCTAGTAGTCACCTAATACTGAATGATACAAGCAGTGCTTGAAGAAGAATGGTAAGTTACTTACCAGTAACCATCCTTCTTCGAGGTGAGCTGCTCGCATACATTCCAGACCCTCCCATCGTACCTGCTATTTGGAGTTGGTGATTAGAAGGGACTGAGGAGCTTCAGGGTTGGGAGTGGCCACAGGAGGTATTGGCCACCAATCCTACTCTGACAGGCTAGGGCTAAAAAGTTTCTGGTCAGTCATGCACAGCGACACGTAGACACCTAGTACTGAATGTATGCGAGCAGCCCATCTCGAAGAAGGATGGTTACTGGTAAGTAACCCACTGTTTGTTTTGCTGAACTAAACTAATATGGCTATCCTTTTGGAATTTAACAACAATGCCTCCCTCATCTGCAAATCAGCCCTGGGAGTGATGCTGTTGGAGCAGTGGCTTTTAGATGTGTAAGGCAGGCTTAGGAGCTGTGCCTAACAGCTTCTGAAGGGGGCAACTAATTTACATAGGTCCTATATTAGCATAAGTACAAAAAGCACAATTAGGTATTAGCATAGTGGGTGCAGGGCATAGTGGGTAATGGTATTTGGGGTTAATCTGATCGCAAATTGTCAATATCTGTAATTCTACTGAAGAGAAATATGAAATACTGTCTTTTGTGATATGCTACTCTCTGATTGTTCCAAATCTGTTTGGGTTATTTAAAGGGTAAAAGCTACCCTTAGCTAAAAAGAGACATGTAAGAGAGGCCACTGGCTATTTCAGCCTAGAAAAGTTTAAGAATAGTGTAGGGTTTTCATAGCTCTTTCTAGACAGTTTGAAGCATTTTGCCTTACTTCATAGCCCTACTGTCAAATGATGGATCTGCTTGGGCTTTTCTAGCATCCTCTTCTTTGTTATTTTAATAGAAGTAGCTGTTTACAGCTACTTGAGATTTAAGAGCTGAAATCACTGAAAGAAACAAACTTCCTCTGAGCTGATGAGGAGCAGCAGGTGGATATAATAGATGGTGAGAAGCTAGCAGCAAGCTAGGCAGCATGAGTGATGGGTGGGTGGAGCTAGCAAACAGTGACAGCAGTAAGCTGGGTTGTGCAAGTGACTGGTGGGCAGAGCCAGTGGAAGGTGAGAGTGGCCAGCAGTGAGCTGGGCAGCATGAGTGACTTGTGGGTGGAGCTGGCGGGTAGTGGGCAGAGCCAGTGGATGATGAGAGCAATGAGCTGGGTGGTGTGAGTGACTGGTTGGTGGTGCTGGTGGACAGTGGGCAGAGCTAAGGGATTGTGCTAGTGGGTGTAGTGAGTAACCAGTGGTTGGCACTGGTGGACAGCTGGCATGAAAGACACTCCCTATCTACTCTAGAGTTGGTTGGGAGCCTAGGTAGCACTGATTCTCTAGATCAGTGCTGATTTTGCTATTAAGTCTTGTATGTTCTGTTGTGCAAGGTGGGTTGTTGGGAACCTGGTTTCCTAGATCAATGCTGATTTCTGTTATTTGGTCTTTTTATTCAGTTTTTACAACTACTAAAAGTTCTGTATGCTACACTCATCTCGTGCTTGCAAGTGGGGGAAGACTTACTCCTCTGGGGTGCCCAGGGAATAGTGCATGATTTCCCAGAAACCTGGGTTGGGGCTCAAGCCAGTTGGTGGTGATACAGCTAGTCCTCACTTAGTGACCTACTCGTTTAGTGACCCCTCAGAGTTATGACCGGCTCTCTGATGAGTTGGTATTATGGCGATGTACGAGAACTCGCATCAACTCTCTCAGATTACCTATATTTACAGTACACTATGCAAACTAAGTTCAGTACATTAGAGCTTAAAACATTTAAAATATATATTAAAAATGTTATAAATGATGCAAAGGTGACATTAAAACTATCTACCGATGGTTGAAAAACCCACTACCAGTAAAGTACATTATGCCTGAAATACCGGTAAGGGCTGCTCCTCGTTTAGTGACCAATTCGTTTATCAACCGGGTTTCAGGAACGGAACCCGGTCACTAAGTGAGGACTACCTGTATATTATTTGGAAACCCCTAGATATAGAACCCAGCCCTTGTCCTGCCATCTCGTCCTGGCAGAAGGGTTATAGATGCTAATAAAGGCACCCTCCCACACACCTTGCCTTACAAGCAAGTAGTCCTGTGGCACTTCTAAAGTGAACACAGCAAAAAGAAATCTGCTGCCCTGTACCTGCTCCCCCAGGCCCCAACAGCCATAGCACGAGCTACAAAGGCATCAGGCCAGATGAATAATTTCCTTCCAAATCTCAGTGACCGAGTTACAAAACTAGGGGGTGGGATGTGCAGTAAATGGTGGTGAGCTTGACTGACCAGGCAGAAGTGTTGGGCGGGGGCGGGGGCGGGGGCGGGGGGGGGGCCTGCCATGAGGTGTTCGGGAGCCTAGGTGGTGCCAAAAGTCCTAACTGATTAGGGAAAGAAAAGGGATGAAGCCCATGCCTGACCTAACTTGACCACCAATCAACCTGGCCCCAGCAGAAGCTAGGCACAGTGGGAGTAAAAAGTCCTGCCACCACTGTCACCTACTGGTTGGGGAAAATAGGGGGGAGTGCTGCCAGATGACTGAATCCTGCCCTGGCTCTGGCAGCAGCTGAGAGAGGGAGGTTAAGTCCCCCTGTCACTTCTAAGGAAACCACATGGGGGAGGGTGTGTGTGTGATGCTGACTCTTCTGGCACCAGCATAGCAAAAGCAAGTGTGTGGAGAAGCACAAGTCCTGGCTCCAGCCACCCCTGACTGGGGAAGTCATGGAGGGAGGAAATCCCACTCCTTGCCCAGCCCAGAAACAGAACCCAGGAGTCCTGACCCACAGTCTGGGTTTGTGGGGACTGCATCTCTGCTGCCTTTCTCTTTGTATTGGCATTGCCAGGGTGTGGAAGAGGAGAACCACAAAACACACACTTTTCAGACGTAAATAATGGCCTTGGATACAAGACAGAGATTGATCCAGAACCCAGAATAATAATTCTGATCTTGCTTCTGCCTGGTGTAAAGCAGGAGGAGTGATTCCACTAACATCAAGACTGTGACAACAGGACCAAGCCCAGTGGGACATCTCTGGGGTTGATGGGTGGTTCACACTGTGAACCTGCCTTGGATTTGAAAGCAGCTTTGACCTGGAAATGTGATGCAAATGCAACTAGAAATAACTGTGTGATGTCTGTGACTGATTTCACTCTTTTCTGGCCCCTCATCACTTTTATCTTCTGACACCCCATTCCATCCTGCTGACAGCCATGTCACAGATCTCCCACTTGGGATCCCTCCACTACACCACCACCACCATATACCACCAAAGTTCCCAAGCATTAGAAGCTCTTTCAGGTGAGACAGATCATAGTTTAGTTAGTGTGTAGGAGAAAGAGGAGAGAGGGATGAAAAAAATAGACCAAGGAGTAGAGTGTGGGGCTGGGTCTAATCCAGACTCTTGGATTCTATTTGCTGCTCTGAGTAGGGAGTGGGGTCTAGTGGTTAGAGCGGGAGGTGGGGGGGCTGAGTGTCAGGACTCCTGGGCTTTATTCCCTGCTCTATAATGGATGCAGGATATAACCTTATGGGAGGGAATTTAAGTACTTTCGATGATATGTGCCTTGGTTTCCCTATCCATTAAATGGAGACGATAGCTACATGGTGCAACATGGGCAGTGGGAACTTCCTAGCCCCCTTCTAACTCTGTGCTAGGCTCGGCTTGTGGAGAGCTCTGCCTGCTGCCTGGATCCGCTGCTAGCTCTATCACTGCACTGGGAGGCAGCTGGGTCAGGTTTCTGGCTCTGGACGTGGGCAGCCTCACTGGACTCTGTATGAGTGCTGCCCAGCCCTGCTGATTCTGGTTCCATCTGCTGAGCACTGCTTGGGGGGAGCTACCTGGCCCCTCTGTGCCAGACCCATTGGCTACTTTCTTGTGTCAGAAGCAGTGAGGGTGTCTGCCTGGCCCTGTGGTGTTGTGCTCCATGCCCAGCACAAAGGGAGTCTGTGTGTGTGTGTTGGGGCGGGGCTGCACTCCGTGCTGAGCATGGGCTTGGAGGTGGGGGGGGGGGGGCAGGCCCCTGTTGTGGAGCAAGCTGTACATGTAAATAGTTAAAATGTGTCACGGCATAGTTTCATAAGTGTGTCACCTGGGTTTGCTGCATGGGCGGTGGGGGTCTGGAAGTTCAGTCAGTCTCAGTAGCCCAGTGTTGGCCATCCTATGTTTTACACCCCCTTGCATTTAGTTTCATTCCTTTCTGTAAGTTCACCCATCTTCGAAGCATCTGAGGAAGTGGGATCTTCTCCCACGAAAGTTCATGCAAAAAATAAATCTATTAGTCTTAAAGTGCCACACAACTCCTTGTTGTTTTTTCACTGGACTAGACTAACATGGCTATCCCTTTTAAAATTGGGGAGAGGGGGGCCACCAAAATCATAGTTTGCTTAGGGTGCCAAAAAACTTTGCCCTGCTTACCCACAAACCCAGCCTGTGCATCTCACCTACTGCATCTGCTCCTAGAGTCTGCCATGTGACACTCCACAATGATCACAGAAGAGGGACCCGCCGACATGCAGTACACACCCTCTTGGAGGAAGGTCCAGTACTCAGCTCCCGTGCCTTCTTTGTAGGCAGACTGAGCAGATCTGTGCCGTACACCTGAATTGCAGACTGAATGACTAGTGGGGGATGCTGCAGCTGCTGTCTCCATAACACAAGGGTTCAGCAGTGTTCACCTTTCAGAATGCAGGGCTGTCCCGGGGGGTTTGTGGGGCCCTGGGCAAATCACCCTCTGCCGGGCCTCCACTCACCCCTCCAGCACTGGGGCTGGGGCTGGCTAGTCCCTGCCAGAGACTAGGCAAGCTAGGGAAAAGTAGCGGCTGGATTCAGCGCTGCTGGTCTGCCCTTCCTTCCCCCCGCCACGTGCACTGCTTTCGGCTCTGTGCCGGAGCTGTGGGGACAGGGCGGGAGGCAGCGTGGAGGGGGGTAGTGATATGGGGCCCGCACTGCCTCCCGCCCCCTCCCCACTGCTCCCACACAGAGCCAAAAGCAGTGTGTGTGGCGGGGGGGAGGGGGGACAGGAGATCGGTAGTGCTGAACTGGGCCGCTACTTTTGGGTGGCTTGCCCAGTCCCTGGCATGGGGGGGGGCAGCGGTGCGGGCCTCACAGGGCCCCTCAAAGCACAGGGCCCTGGGCGGCTGCCCATCATGCCCTATCCTAGGGACAGCCCTGTCAGAAGGGAAGGTACAATCCAGGGTGGCCTCCATCAGTATATCATACGTGTAGAGATAATTTGATGTATAACCTAGCAAAGCTAAGCTGAGCTAAGTGTGAAACCAAGCAAGGCCAAACCAGTCAAGCGAAGCGTACAGCTGTAGCCCATAGCAAAGCCATAGTGGAAAGCCAAAAGCTAAAATAACAGGAAAGCAGCTAAAATGCCAAGAAGCATCTATATTAAAAGCTTTAATTATGTTAACCACAAGCACCTGTTATAACCACCCTGCGACCCACTCCTCATTTAGGCTTCTCACCTACCCAGACATAAGCATAAAGGTCTTAGTTTTCCAGTAAAAGGTCACCGCTTCTAACCCACCCCCACAGTCTAACTCTGCGTAACCGCATCATAGATACATTGTTATCCAATAAGCTGTAGTTTTTCCGCGTGTAACCATTTTTGGAAACCTTGAATGTAACTCAATAGACTGTGTTTTGTAATAAATACAAGAAGAGGACGGTCCCAGGGGGCCGGCCGCACCTTGTAGCTCTGGGTGCTAATAAACTTGTAATTCTCCTCCTGCTGTCTGCATCTTTAATTGACCAGAACAGAGAACGAACCTTTTTCTCTCCTAACATACGGCAGTTGATGCTAGCTTGCATATCTCTGGTTGACCTCCTACCTTCTAATTACTGGGTGTCTTTGCCTTGCTGGCAAGAAAATGTGTCCTATTGGCACATCATTACTCTTTTTCCAAAGGTGGATTTAATGAATTGACTTCTGGTTCAGCTGAGCAAGTCTTCACTTCCACTCAGTGAGCCTGAAGAATCCATTTGCCACTGTCAGTGAAGACATACCCTTACTAACATCAGTGTTCACATGGGTCACAG
Organism: Podocnemis expansa; assembly: GCA_007922195.1. Taxonomy (NCBI): domain Eukaryota; kingdom Metazoa; phylum Chordata; order Testudines; family Podocnemididae; genus Podocnemis; species Podocnemis expansa. The sequence continues at coordinate 366,767 of ML682104.1, forward strand.
TCACTCCCGCCTCTGTAATCCGGAGGCTCAGACCTCGGTATCTGTCATCTGACAGGTTGTTCCTATGGTAGGGATGCTTCAGAGTGGCTTCTGTCTGTCTGTGGATGTCACCCTACAGGTCTCAGCAGGAAGCACTGGGTGCTCGTTCACCTCCACCCCAATTATATGCTGCAACTTTTAAAACTCTTGCATCACATAGCTGTTCACTGCACATCGAGGCACAGGCAAGGCTCCCTTTACAATGTGCTGGGCCCCATGGCCATCCCAAGGGACGAGGCTTGTGAAAGGTCCAAGGGAGCCTAGGTAATTGTGCTTTTAAGGCTGTCTCTGTATTATGCAACTATTAGGGCAGCTTTGCTCCAGAGGTGCTCGTACTTTGCCATGCAGAGAGTTACATTGGCAAAACTGCCAGCAGCCCCCAGGGAGCAACTAATTTGCATCTTCTTGTGTTAAATAGAAGCCCAGAATTGTAGTATTTGCTAATATTTGGATCATCTTTGATAGCTAGAGAGAAACTTGGCTAGCTGAATTCACCCTTGCACTGTATGCTAAATCTGCGTGCTAAAGTAATAAAGACAAAACATTAACTATTTATGTCCCATCTTGGAAATGAGCATTGAGTAACAAGAAAATTGCTTCCTGGCATGTGACCAGCTCTCCACAGGCCAATCCCTTTTATTTTCTTACATCCTATCCTCCAGTCCTCTTCACATCACTCTCCAGCTAGTTCTGGTATGTTTTGCTGGGGAAATCCTTCCTGGATCCTGAATAGCACTGACTTTTAGTGGAGTTTTGTTTAAGTAAGGCCTTGTCTACACCAGAAAAATAAGCTGACTTAAAATATATCAGTTTTCAGCCACTGCTATAATTGCATTGGTGGTCGATGTCCACACTGCTCTCCTTGGGTCACTGGAGTGTGTCCTCACCAGGAGCACTTCCACTGACCTAAGGCGCAACACTGGAAGCTGAGAGAACCTTCTCTCAGTTCCCTGCTGGGAGTCCACAGGCTCCCGGGCTCCCTGTGGGCTGCAACCCCACTCCTTGATCTTAGCTGGGAGAGTGGCTACAACTGCTATGTCCTGCCCAGAACAGGCTCACAGCAAAGAGCCATGCAACAGTCACCCACGCCCAGGCTCAGGGCCAGTGGCTGGGCTCCAGCCACCTGTGTCCTGGCTGGCAATGGGGGAACAGCTGCCCGATGCCATGTCCCACCCAGTCCTGGCTTTTAGCTGAGAACCGGGCTCCTGCTGCAGGCAACTTGCCTGATCCCAGCTCACGACTGACAGCTGGGATCCAGTGCCCTGTGCTTGCAGCAGCTGGGGCTCCTCGTCATGCTTTCAGCTGGGCCCGGGAACCAGCTGTCCTGGCTCTCTTGACAATATGACAACCCCTGCACTGCTGTTAGTGTACTGTGTACACTGACTCAGCCCCTACTTAGCTCTGCTGACAAAAACCCTATACCCTAACCCTTGTCAAAGTGGCTTTATTTTGTTGGAAAAAACAGAGCAGTTTTGTTGGTGAGGGGTTGATTGCTGTTTTGTGAGCAAAATCTGACTTTTGTTGACAAAACCCTCTAGTGTAGATCAGGCCTTAAACTCTGCAACATTCTGTATGCTAGCAATGGTGGGTTACTCACCGGTAACCGTCCTTCTTCGAGATGGACTGCTTGCATATGTTCAGTTCTAGGTGTCTACGTGCTGCTGTGCACAATTGGTTGGAAACTTTTTGCCCAAGCCTGTCAGAGCAGGATTAGTGGCTAACGCCCCCTCTGGCTGCTCCCACAGTTACATGTATGGCTACGACCCTCATCCGCCTCAGTCCCTTTTATTACTAACTCCAGGTAGCGGGGATGGAGGGAGGGACCTGAAGGTATGTGAGCAGCCCATCTAGAAGAAGGACGGTTACCTGTGAGTAACCCATCATTCTTCTTCGAGCTCTGCTTTCATCATTGAATTCTAGGTGACTACTAGCTGTACCTCGGATGGTGGGTGGAGTTTGATTTTCCCCACCATCAGCACGGCTACTCTCAGAACTGCATTCCCCAAACGTGGTTGGGTGACAGATAGCAGGCTGTTGAGCCTACGCTGGGTAATACATTACCAACCTGCAGGTTCATCAAATGAGGGGTGCCAAGATGTTGTATGCCACTTTATCGGGGAGACTTGAGGCTCTGGTAAGAGGGCAACCATAACCCGTTATGAAACACCCTCACTGTTGATCATTAGCTGATTCAACCAAGAAAGTTGCTGACAGTAGCAACATTCCGTTAGTCTGAAATGTGGTAAATGATTGTCATGTCCTGAAGAAAAAAAAAGGGAGAGTGGAACATGGCCTTTCCAATGTCAATGGCTTGGGATTAGTCACCTCTACATGTGAAGGTCTGATCTTATCCGCTGAGACTGGGATTCTGGTAGAACACACTAGAGGGAGGGGTTTGGATGTTCAAGGCCAGTGGGGAAGGACAGATGGGAAGACAGCTATGGAAAGAGTGAATGAGCTCTGAGCAGAGGGGTCCAATATCTGAAGGGAAGAAAAACCATGATCTGAGACCCATCTATGAGGTGAAGTCTGACCAGGAGGACCTTAGGACCTCTGAAGGGACCTCAGTAACCATGGATACCCAGAGAAGGGGGGGAGGGGGGCCTTCAGGAGGGGCCCCACCCAGAAAAGATCAATTTCCATAGAAGTCATTCCTTCAGGGGTGATGTGGCTGACCATTTGGGGTCAGGAGAACCTATTTTTTTAAGAGACTCAGTGGCCAGGGGGACCATAGGAGCTGATATGCTATAAAGGGGGCTGTTTCTATTTTGTTATGTTTGATGATGACCTGAGTGGTGAATCAGAAGCATATTTTGTTAGTGACTGGGAGACTGGTTTAAGTACCACCAGTCAGTGGTTTGTGGGTTTACACCTACGTTTTGCAACTTGCCCTGATTTTGGCACATTCAGAGGGTTATCCCAGGAGGCGCAGGTCACACTCCTCAAGCCCCTTATGGAGGGGGAAGAAAGAACTGTAATAAGAGAATAAAGTGTGTGTGTGGGGGGACAGGGGGAGGCAGCGAGGAAGTTGAGCAAAGTCCACTTAAAATTGTCCCTTATGTACGCAAGTGAGGAAACGTGTATGACAGGTGGGGAGATAGGGAGAATCCAATCTTAGGTCCTCATAGATATTTATGCGGAGTGGGTAGCCAAGTACCTCTTTTCCCTCACTCATTTCTTACGCAGTTCTTTGGGGATAAAAAAAGGAGATAAAGAACAAAAGGGGCTACCTTTGCAGCCACTGCTCTGGTGAAGTCACTCTTGTTCGTGCCCACCTTCCTTGGTAGGGGAGTGTTCAGCAGGCACGCGGTTCCCATTTGACCGGTTATTGATCCCCTACCCTGACCTGCAGATGATAAGGCGGCAAGCCTCCTTTGAGTCAGGAGAGCTGTCTTGTGTCAGAGGCAGCGGATTAGGGTTGTTGGCTGCTTGAGGAGGGTTGGGATTGACAGTATGACACCCACTTTTGCCCCTTAGTCATCAAGGGGTTTCCTGGGGATGTTTGGTAAGATGCGGAAGCCCCCTTTCCAGTGAAGGAACATGGTCTTTCTTGATGGAGCCACTATATATCCCAGTAGTCAGACTGAGAATCGGGTAATCCCAGGTTGGGATGGAGAGCAAGGGTAGGGGATGGGTTTGGGACCCAAAGACATAAAGCCCCTCTGATAAGGGGGTGAGGCACTAACCTTCTGTAAGCAAGGAAAGGTGGTGGGGTGCTACACCCATAAGACTAGACCTGTGGCTTGCTAGGGGCATTGGACCATGTCCCGAGGGCTAGGATGACCCTGCTCAGGAAGGAGAGGGAGGGGTTAGTATGTCTCCACATGAGTGAGTTTTGCACCATCGGGAGGTAGGTTTGCTGGGTTTAGGAATCCCCAGGGGAGGGGCAGTTTGGCCCCTGCACAGATTATCAGGAAAAGCTGTTTCTGGTGCTGAAGGGCCTGAGGGGAACTTTCCCTCACAGGGCCATAGATCTTGTTGGGCTTCCTGCTGGGGAGCCGGGGTCCCTAGCTGGTGAGAGAGAGGGCGCTTAGGGCAGCAGCCAGCTGGGTTGCCAAGAAATGAGGGGGAGGGACCTTTCCTGTCCAGTACCTTGCACCGCAAGGATGACATATCCCATAGGCAGTGACTATTAATGGGGCTTGTTGTGTGGAAGAGCAAGCCATCGGTTGACTTTACCATTCCTGGTGGGAGAACAGTTGGCCCTGGAGAGAGGGAGCCCAGGACCTTTCCTGCACTTCAGTGGGGGCCTGTGAAACCTGCAAGGGTTCGTGGGGGCTGCAGCGATGCAGCAGACCGGAGGGGGGGCAGGGCATCTGCACAGGGACAGTGAGGGTTAGCAGGACTGCTCCCTGTATCTTCCCCTCTCAAGGTCGGGGCTAGAGGGCGTAGCAGCTTTGTGGATGAAAAGGTGGGCTGTTTCCTACCCACCCTGATATAAGTGAGGCATCCATGGGCTCAGTTGGGATTGGTGCATGGGATGGCATATTTGATCCGACCACTGGTTCTAAGGTGGTTAGGTGATTGGAGAAAGAAAGGGAGTGGGGACCCATATGTCGTTCCTCCTCCCTTGTGCACCCCAATTAGCCCATTGTCTGGGAGAGGTCCCTGGGCATGCAATAAGTGGGTTAAGGAGGGGTGATGGTGGGCCTTTTCCTTTGTTTCATCCCTACAGGGGCTGTCCCACTAGAGTCACAGAGTACGTGTGAAGGAGATCCTGTATGACCTGCTTCAAGTCCTGGAGCAGGCCTATATCTTGGGGCCACATTGCATGCTGCATGATCACAGAGGAGTCAATCCCACAACTTGCCGTGTCTGAAGCATCACAGACTGCTATGAAGGCATCATAGGAGGCCAGCATACCTTCCTCTGTGACAGAGTCATATTCCTCCAGGTGTTCCTGGGGAAGGAGGTCTCTGAATCACCTCATAGAATCCCAGAGGTCCAAGGTGTATCAGCCCATCATTGCTTGGCAGTTAGCTATATGGAGATGGAAGCTGGAGGTTGAGTATGGTTTCCGCCCCAGGAGGTTGAGCTTCTTAGCCTCCCTAGACCTTGAAGAGGGGTCTGGACATTCTTGCATCTCCCATCCATAAGTAGCCTCTACCACCTGGGAGCTCGGTACCAAGTGGTCTACCAGGAATGGGAAGCTCTCTGGGGGGCCTGATATTTGTGACTGGCTACCTTAGAGACCTGTGGAATGGAGGCAGGGGTCTGCCAGTGAGCCCTGTTGAGGTCGTGTACACTATGGTGCAGAGCCATCGAAACTGTGGCTGGGGAAGCCACAAACCTGAGATCAAAGCAGGAGTCCAGGTCCCCTTGAGGGGCTTGACCTCTAAGCCCAAGTGTGCCGTCACCCAGCAGAGGAGGTCACAGTGGGTGCTAGGGTCCGCCCTATAGGACCATGGCTGAGAGTTCACAGCCTTTTCCGGGGATGAGGACAACCGTGATCTGGTCAAGCTGCCCCCTGGCTCAGCAGTGCCATGTGGGGGCTCCTCCTCAAAGACCTTGGGCGAAGGGGACTGGCTGGAAGTTTGGTACTGTGGAGGGGCTGGTGCCGATGATTCCTCATGGGCCAGCCGGTCCTGCCTGCAGCTGGAATGTGTGAGCAAGTGAGGCGCTGTTTCTAGGGACTAAGGGAGCCAGTTCTTCCTTGGCACCAGACACAGAAAGTCAGCGCTGCACTTGTGAATTGCAATGTCACCGATGCTGGGGTGAGTGGCATCAGTGAAATGCTATGGTGCCGAGGCAGTGAAGGGGAGCACTTCTAAGAGTGCTTTGAGTGCTTGTGGTGCTGGGGCTGCAGACTGGTGCCACGCCAGAGCAGCCCACATCCCCGAAAGGAAGGTTGGTTTTCCTCTCCGCTTTGGCAGCGTAGGCGGCTTGGGTGTAGGTAGAAGCAAGAAGGCCTTGAAGGCCTCCGGTGTAGAGGGCACCGGAATAGACTCCAGGCCTTGTCCCCGAGAGGGGGTTGGCTGGGCTGAGCCAGAGTAGCGCTGGCGTTTTGGCGCTGAGGTCAACGCTGAGCGCAGCTTCTTGTGCTCCTTTTGGGAGTGGCACCAAGAGGGCTCTGGTGCCAACTTGGCATGTGGTGCAGGCGGCTCAACGGGGATCCTCAAAACGTCTGTCTTTGTCTAAGGGATCAGAGCAAATGCAGTTATATCTTAGGGCTTGGCTGTAGACAACTGATTGTGTAGTGTGTTTTGGATGCAAGCTCGAGGGATGTAGGTAAGTATACCGATCAGTATGTTTCCAGTATAGGGATCTCTATCAAGCATTGTTAAAACTACAGGACCCACCTGGGGAAGTAATCAAACAAACTGACAGAGCCAGACGGGTACCCTGAAGTCACCTACTGCAGGAGAGGCCCCAAAAGGAAAACAATAGAATGCCATAAGTCATCACATACAACCCTCAAGTCAGACCTCTACAACAGATCATTAAGAACCTACAGCCTATTCTAAAAGATGATCCCTCACTCTCTCAAGCCTTGGGAGACAGACCTCTCCTCACCTACAGACAATCACCCAACCTTAAACAGATATTCAGCAGCAACTGCAGACCTAACAACAGAAATGTTAAAATAGGCACACACCACTGCAACAAACTACATTGCCAGCTTTGCCCACATATCTGCACAAAAGATACCATCATAGATCCTAATCAAGCCAGCTACTCCATCAAAGGCTCATTTACCTGCTCATCTACTAATGTGATCTATGCCATCATGTGCCAGCAATGCCCCGACACCTTATACATTAGACAAACAGGCTGATCCCTGCGCAAAAGAATAAAAGAACACAAAACTGACATCAGAAATCACAAAACAGAAAAACCAGTTGCTGATCACTTCCATCTTTCTAAACACTCCATAAATGATTTGTTAATGGCCATGCTCAGGGACTTCAGTGAGACTTCAAAGAGAAACAGCTGAATTGTAATTAATATACAAATTAGATTGTGTGAAACCAGGATTAAATCAAGACTATTGGTTCATTTCCCATTACAACAAATAATTTGACTTCAGCCTTCCCAGGCTTTGAACCTTAACAACTGCTCTGATTTGCTGTTACTGTATGACCTGATCCCATGTTTTACACTGCCTTGCATTTATTTTCATTCCATTCTGTAAGTTCCTCCATCTTCAAATCATCTGATGAAGTGGGATTTTCTCCCACAAGAACTTATGTGAAAAATAAATCTGTTAGTCTTTAAGTGCCACAGGACTCCTTGGGGTTTTTTGTTTTTTTTGTTGTTGTTGCTGGACTAGTCTAAAATGGCTGCCCCTTTGGAACTAGGGGACTGTGTAGCCTGAACAACTGTGGTCAGAAAGGAGTGAGATGTGACTCTCTGCCTAAGAGAACTTAGAGTGGGTGCCCTGGGTGAATCACAGAGGGAGAATACAAGTGTATTTGCCCTAAACTGTGACAACAAAGTTGTTGAGAAGTGTGAGTAGATGTAATTATGAGTCCTTTTAGCTGATGTAGCTTATTTCATTCAAGGTACTGATATAATTTATGTCAGCAAAAGCACCCAGTAAGCAGGTTTACTGGTATGGCTGTACCAACACACTCTTTCTAATGTGGACAAGCCTTACTGGCCACATTCACATCATCCTTCAGGTCCTAAGGCTTTCTATCTTTGATGTCACTTTAGACTCTTCTTTCTTCTTCCACTTTCCCCTCACCTGATACAGTTACTGATTTCTTCAGCTTTATATCTGCCCACTCTACTTTTTCCACCACATAAGGCCTCAACCAATCCCTGGTCCTCCTCCCTACTCATTACTTCAGCCTTCTCTTGGCTCTTTGGCTATGTCCACACACAAGGGCTTGTTTTGAAATGGGTCATTTCGCAACAAGTCGTTTCGAACAAATGGCCTTATTTCGAAACAACATTTCAAAATAACAAAAAAACCATTTTGAAATAAGGAAAAAAGTGGGAATCAAAATAGCATGTCCACACTGTGGACTTGCTATTTCGCTTCAGGAGCAGGGCACCATGGAAGGTGTGGCAACATGGCCACCTCCCTGGGCCATGTCAGTGGCCATGTTGGTAGCCAATCCTATAGTATAGTTGGTAGCCACGACCTCACTTCCCTGTCCACTCTGGCTAGCAGGACTCTGCAAGCGATGGACATTGCACGGTTGCCCAGACAGTGCCGTACGCCACTGAGCCCCTCTGCCTGCCTTCAGACTGTCCAGCTTATGTGGGACACACTGCTTGTGGACCCAGATGGTGCCCAGCCTCTGCCTGAGGCTCTCATGAACCTGGTCCACAGAGCAGAGCTACTGCCCCTGCCTCGCCAGCCCAGACTTGTGGGAGTGGGTAGTGCTGCAGACCTGGGGGGACAACCAGTGGAGGCGGAACATCTGCATGACCAGGGCCAGCTTCAACCTCCTGGTCACAGAACTCGCCCCGCTGCTGCGCTGAAGGGACACCGCCATGAGGCCTGCCATCCCTGTGGACAAAAGAGTGGCCATTGCCTTCTGGAAGATGGCCACTCTGGAGTTGCACAGGTCTGTAGCGCACCTCTTTGGCGTCGGGAGGTCCACCACTGGAAATATCCTCATGGAGGGCACCAGGGCCATCAACCAAGTCCTGCTGCAACGCTTGATGAGACAAGAGGAGCTGCAGGACACCATTCCTGGCATGGCCACCCTCAGCTTCCCCAGTTGTGTAGGGATCCTCAACGCCACGCACATCCCCATGCGAGCCGCAGTGCACAGAACACCGCAACTGCAAGGGGTACCATTCGATCATTTTGCAGGCCCTTGTGGACCACTGCAGCCTGTTCCAGAACTGTTATGGGGGATGGCCAGGGAGGACCCATGATGCCAGGGTCCTCCATAACTCTGCCCTGTACAGGGGCATGGAGGTGGGCACCTTCTTCCCCCCACATAACATCAATGTTGGGGGAGTAGAGGTGCCCGTCCTCATTGTGGGCGATGCGGCCTATCCCCTGCGGTCATATGCAGGGCCCCTTGATCCCTCCAGGCAGATCTTCAACCGCCGCCTGAGCCCCTGCTGCCAGGTGGTCAAGCAGGCATTCAGCCACCTCAAGGGGCGCTGGAGGTGCCTCCTCACCCACCTCCACCTCACAGAGAGGACACTGCCACAGGTGATCAGCACGTTGGTGGCCCTCCACAACTACTGTGAGCAGTGCGGTGAGCCCATTGCACCTATATGGGAAGCTGAGGCATGACTCCTCACCAGGGACTATGAGGAACTTCAACCTGTGCCCACACATGACCAGCCATCCCAGCAAGCCTTGTCCATGCACGATGCACTCAGGACCACCTTTGCCTAGGAGGAACTCTGAGGTCCAGGCATGCCCTGCCCTGCCCCACACCACCCTCTCCCCCCCTTTGCCCACAGCCAGCCCCCACCCACACGCCCTGTCAACTACCCCCAATAAAATCACTCAAAACCAAGAAGAAGTGCCACACTATTTAACAATACAGGAGTTGGAGCAAGGAAGGGCTGGGGAGGGTTATGGGATGGGACAATGTGGGGGCAGTCTGGGGGAGGGCCAGCAACTTGGAAGAGGGAGAGGGACTTCAGTGAGGGGGCAGCAACTTAGGGGGGGGAAGTCAGGCAGGGCCTGTGGGAGGGTCCGGGGGGGCTGGCATACCCCACCCTTGCCCACGGCTGCCCTCAGTCCAGCGTCGCCTCTGGGGAGGGCCACGTAGCAAACCCCCTGCAGGACGTGGCAGGGCCGTCTGCTCCGCCAGCTCCTGCACGTTGGCGGTGAGGGCCTTGAAGGCAGCTGGCAGGTGCTCACTCAGCTGCTCCAGGGCTGTGATTGCCCTGTCATCCACTGCTGCCAGCTGTTGCAGGACACAGAGGGCTGCGTCCTGGCACTAGGCCTGCTCCCATCCCCAGGCCTGGCTTGATGCCTCAATGTGCTCACCGAGCTCCTTATGGCACTCAAAAGGAGGCCAGGAAAGTACCCAGCGGAGGACATTGGAGGACACTGGGCAAAACTGTTGTCTGGCTGTGGTATTCGTTGGGGTTTAGGGGGCCCTGGAACACTTTCCTGTACAAATCAGTATTCTATGGGCATTCCAGGATCCTTCAACCCCTACAGTAAAAAACCTGACAAACTCCTGTATTTTAAACTGCCTGCCAGGCAGAGACTGTGAGGGTAAAAAGAAGAACAGGACAGTAAAAAGGGGACCATGTTCTCCTTTTGCCTGACATCTGGGAACTGTACCGTGGAGGCACACATGCTAGTGGTGCCCACAAGGGTGAACTGGACTCAGCCACGCTTTGCTCTAGGGGGTCTCTGAAGGCCACTTGCCAGTGGTGTGGCCTGCATGCTCTCTACCTTGCCCAAGCTGCAGCTGCATCTCTGACACCCAGCCCCTGTTAACCACCCCCAGGCACACAGGGGCCTGGGAGCCTGGTGCCACCTGTCTCTGGGACCTGCGGCTGGGGGGGCCCTCTGCACCTGCCAACCCTGTGCCCTATCTGCACTGGTGCCTGGCCCTGGACCCCCTCGCTGCCCGCGACCTGCTGGACAGGCCCAGCCCTGTGTGCCTCAGTAGGAGGGGAATACTTACCCACGGGGGCTCCAGAGGTCCGGCGTGATGTCCCGGGCTCGGTGTCAGAGGCCCCAGGGGCCAGGATAGTATCAGGCCCCTGGTCCTTTGTGCTGCTCCCCCGCTCAGGGCCAGCGAACAGCTCCGGGGTGCTTGGGGTAGCCTCTGCCGCTGGTGGTGCTGCACCTGGAGGCCCCCCTGATGGACACATGGGACCCGGTCCCCGGTGCCTCCAGGCCCAATGAGGGGCTCCGTTGGACTCCTGTGTCCAGAGCCTCAGCAGGGAGACCGCTGGGCTGTGGACCCAGGAATGAGTGGAGCACCTCAAAGTATGGGCAGGTGGCTGTGCTCCCTACCCCCTGGAACTCCCAGGCCTGGGCATGGTCTTGTCTGAGGGACTTGACCTTGCTCCGAACCTGCTCCGTGGTGCGGGGGTGGCCCTGCTTAGACATTGCCACTGCAATGTCTGAGTATATGTGCTGGTTCCAGGGGGTGGCCCGGAACCGGAACACGATCTCTGGCTGCTGCTAGATCCTGAGGAAGCAGCGGACCTCCTCAGGGTTCCATGCAGGGGCCGCGTGTCGCCCCTCTCCAGCACTGGTGCTTTGGGAGGCCATGCCTGTCCAAGCACCAGGGCACACTGGCTCACAGGCAGGCCCTGGCAGGAAGTTCCTGTTTCCCAGGGTCCACAGCACCCTGGGGAAGAAGGTCAGACCGTTATTTCAAAACAACGCTTGTTTCGAAATAACATGTCCGGACAATAGTTATTTCAAAACAAGTCATTTCAAAATAACTGTCATTTCGAAAAAGCATGTCCCAACAGGGTTATTTCAGAACTCAATTCGAAATAACTGTCGTTTTGAAACGGAAGGGGTTTAAGCTGTTTCAAAACGACGGCTCTTGTTTTGAAACAACAGAACCCGGTGTTTTGAAATGAGAGAGCATTGTTTGGACATGCCACTTCTCATTTCAAAACAAGCTCTGTTGTTTCGAAATAAGGAGCCTGTGTGGACATACCCTTCTTGACAGCAGTTGGCTCCCCTCTCAGCTGCCCAGTGCCACATGAGGACATCCATTGAAAAGGCCAAATGTGAGTGGCTGGGTTGCTGCTGTGCCATGGAGGACTCAGTGCTCCTAAGGGCATGTCTACCCTTCAAGTAAGGTGGCAAAACCAGAGTCCAGGACAACCAACTGGGACTTGCTACATGGCTAAAAACAGACAAGCAGATGCTTGGGCTGGGGCCTCCCCAAGGCCAGGTTTCAGAGCCTTCAAATATCTGCCTACACTTCTGTTTTCAGCCCCATCACATGAGGCAAGTCAGCTGACCTAGACACTGACACTCGCTGCTACAGCTTAAACAACAAGAGTCCTGTGGCACCTCTCCTTGTTTTTGCTGTACCCAGACTAACATGGCTACCCCTCTGGAACTTGTCACCATGCCAGAGCTTGTTTTTTTTGCTGTGCAGACCTACCAGTAGCCTAGTAAGTTATCAAAAGCTGGTAGAATCTTCCCTTCAGATGCCAGCTCATCCTCGCTCAGGGCCGTCCTTGGGGGGGGGGGGTGCAGGGCCCCAAGCAAATTGCCCTCTGCTGAGCCTCCAGTCCCCTCCTGGCACTGGGAGGAGGGGCAGCTGGCCAAGGGAGGGCAGGCCCCAGTGCTGGCCAACCTGTAGCAGGGCTCAGGCTGGGGCCAGGGCGAGCTGGCCAACAAGATGACCCCCCCCCCCCAGCCACACGTGCTGCTCTTGGCTCTGTGCTGGAGCAGCAGGGAGGGGTTGGGAGGCAGCACTGCTGGGGCACCGGGGCAGGGGCAGCGATACCAGCTTCACGCTGCCTCCTGAGCCCTCCCTGCTGCTCTGGCAGAGCTAAAAGCTGCACACATAGTGGGGAGGGGGGGTGGCCACCCATTTGGCCGGCTCACCTGGTCACTGGCATGGCAGGGTCAGCAGTGCAACACTGGGGGACCCCCCCAAAGTGCAGGGACTTGGGCAGCTGCCCCAGCCTCCCTACCCTAGGGATGGCCCTGTCCTTGCTCTCCCCAGTTTCTCTGACCCTGTCCCACTGGGTGGGACTATAGCCTGACTTCAGCAACATCCAGGTTAAGCCTCAAAGATTTGCTAAGGCATTGAGAGACATTTTTATTGTCCTGGACATCTTGCACTGTGTGGCCACCTTGTACATGTCTGTAATCCATAGGGCAGGGTGTATTCCAGGTCTGCTGGAGGGTCTTAATCTCACTGCTCCAGCTAGGAGCTTTAACTCTGGAAGCCCCCATATAAATGTTTGATGTACCTGCTCCCATCCTGGCAGATGCACGATGCCTTGACTGGGTTTCTTTGTGATGGAGAGGGTGCTGTCGGGAGGAGACAACAAGGTTAACGTTTAGGGGAAACCAAGAACTGCTCCTGAGTGATTCTATGGCCTCTCTCAATCCCTTCTTGTTCTCTCTCTCAGACAGGTGGGAGAAGGCAGCCATGACCCTTTTGCAGTATACTTACTCATTAATTTGTGCACAAAGCATGGCAGCTTTGAAGTGCTAAATACAATTAGTTGCTGACAAAGCCTTAGTTGTTTTCATGGACTGCCCCAGACTAGCAGGAGAATGCAGAGCTCCCTGAAGAGCCCCTCTTCCCCAGTGACACCAGCCCAATGCATGGAAAACACTGTGTTAATTGGATCATTTAATTAATGGTGATGGGCAGAGGAGGAATGGACAATTAAGGGAATAACACCAGTTGCTACCACTGCCACTGGCCATATCATCAGCAAGATCAACAACTGGTTTAAAGGGTCCACCCAAACTCATGATGCCTTTAAAGCTTCTCTCAGAGCACAAGCAACAACAGGCAGGTGTGGGAGGCAGGTGGCACAGCCGTGTACATTACTGCTGTGGCTTTTTCCCCATGGCCACACTGGCAGCAGGCACAATTGGCTCAGTCTGCCTACAGCCACAAGGGGAGCCGGTGCTGCATGTGTGGAGGGGCTGGGATGCTGGAAGCTAGCCCCTAGGAGCAGGGCCGTCACTACAGGGGAGTGGAGCCCAGGGCAAATCAGTTTGTGGGGGGCCCCCCATCTTAAACTTTGCAGTGCAATGTTCTCTCTAAGCCAGTGGTTCCTGACCTGTGGTCTGGGGACCCCCAGAGCTCTGCAGACACCTTTCAGGGGGGTCTGTGGAGCCTCTCCCTACCTGGGGCCAGAATCCAGCTACAGCCCTGATGCTCCCTGCCAGAGCTGCCTTTCCCCTTCTGTGGCTGTAAGCTGGCAGGGGATGGAGCCACAGCAGCTCCCCAGCATGGGCAAGGGCAGGGGCCCACAGCTCAGCTCCCTGGTGGTGTGGGCAATGGTGGTGGCAGTGCTGCTCACCAGCACTCCCACTGGTGTGGGCCAGAGTCTGCCCATACAGGCCAGATTACATAATCAGTGGGACGGGTCTGCAAAGATTTTGTTTGTTTGTTTTGTTTCAAAGGGGTCCCCAGCCTGAAAAAGTTTGAGAACCACTGCTCTAAGCTGATGATGCAGCTGAGCAAGTTTCCTGCTGGTTCTCTAGGCTCCAATGGAGTTCTTCCCTGCTGCCTGCTGGCTCCCCAATAACTTATGCACCCATAACTTGTTCAGCTGCATCATCAGCTTAGAGGGAACACTGGGCAGTGTCAATTTTTCTTTAATAAAATCATAAGTTTCTAGCTCTCAGGCTAAAAAGTTGCTGAGAGAAGCAGAAAAACATGACCTGACTTTATTCTAAAAGACTCAAAACCCAGAAGTCAGAAAATAGCTCCCCCCATTTCTTTAAGCAGCTTTGTTTTTAATTGAGTTTTAATGCTATATTTAAGCCAGACTTGTGACTATTTTTGATGTTTAGGGTAGGCACTACTGAATGTGCCATGGTGATGTTGCATCACCATCACAGCTGAGTGGACAGGAGCAGCTGGAGGTACTCCTCCTTGTGGTTTTGGTTTTCTGTTCAAGATGGGCACACAATTTTACAAGTTTAATAGTTTTTCTTAGATCAAGTTTTGTTAAATTGAAAATTCAGAGAGAGAGATGCTATTTTTGGATAATATCAAGAAAAATCCAGGTCTTCTCTCACCGTAAGGCACTGGATTCCAATTGTCTAATGTATGTTATTTCCTTTATGTTGCCTGACTCTCCCCTTTTCCATCTTATTTTAATATATGTATTCATACATTCCTCATTGCTTTGCAGGTGATCTAAGTAATGAAACTCAGGTACTGTTTGAGGATGAGAGGAAGAAACAAGGGACCTTTGGCCTCCTCTCAGATACCCTGATGTAAAAACAAAACAAGGAGTCTTGGGGCACTTTTAAAAGCTAACAAATAAATCCCTGAAGACTGAAAAAACTCTTCTTATATGTAGAAGGAAAGAAGTTCCTTAATATCTCAAATGCTTTCTAGAGATGCTGATGTAAATTCAAAGAGAAGGTCCTGTTTTGCAAAGGTTGGGGATGTGACATTCTCCTGATGTTGTCCCCGTTTGCTTGACTGAGCCTGGCTCCATAAGTTCTCAACACTTGCCCTTTTTCTTCCCCTCAGGGAGCAGTTGTGGGAAGGTGGCTACTTAAGTGAAGAATTACTGTAAAGAATTGATGCTGGTCTGAATTCCCTTCCCCGACCAGCCAGAGTTACTTCCTGGGCAGGGTAGTCTTGCAGCTTGAAGAAGGTCCCTGCTCCCTTACTCCTGCTGGTTGTGTGGGACCCCCAAAAGCATGAGGCCCAGGGTGGTTGCCCCTTTTAGCCCCCCTTAAGGATGGCTCTGGGTATGGGGGCACTGCTAAAACCAGACAGGACATTGACAGAGCACTTACTGGTTCTTGCTGCTGCTCTTCATTCATTCATTCCATATAATAATGTTTCTTCTGTTTGTTTTTCCTGCTACTGCATCTGCCTCACTGTCCCAGTTCTGGAAAGCTGCTTGCTTACCTCTCACATTTGGTCTATGCAGGCAGGTTGGTAGGGTTTAATCTGTAATGAATGAGGTGCTGGGACTCAACCAATTTTACATTCTTAACTGATGCAGCAGGGCCAGCAGCATCAGGGCTATAAAGTGCCAGACCCAGCATTACCAACTTTACCCACCAACTCAGGGTATGCTCATTTATTAGAGTTGCTTTCGCTATGGGGAAGATGGTACTTCTATTAGTGTGCTGCTTGTGCCACTTGTATTTCTATATAGGTGCGTCTGAGCAGACCGGGTCTATCAGCACTCTTAGCTGACCCCTTATGTGTCCCTGAACTCAGTAGACTGGGTCACACAGCACTTCTCTGCTGCTACCCTTATGTGCCCCTGTACTGCACCAAACTAGGCTTGATTATGGATCTTGAGCAGGCTGGGTCAAAACAGCACTTGTCAGCTGTTACCCTTATATGCCCCTGGAGTCAATCAGGCTACTATCCCTATCAATGAGCAAACCTTACAGGGTTATGGGCATTACAGGGATCTTTGGCTAGGTAATAGAAGCGTTGCTGCAAAGTGATATAAAGAAACCAAGACCACAAAGGAGAGGGAATGATGTCTTAAAAGAGTCTGGAAACTGGCTTAACAAAATACATTTTATTGCTAGGTATCTAACACTTGTACTACTAATAATAATTACAAAGGAGAGAAGAATACCCCAAAATACCCAGTTACAGCATTGATAACCATACAAGGAAAGAAGAACACCCAGCTACAATATTACCTAGATTCTACTGTATCAGGCCGAGAGAGAGTCATAATTAACACAAAGGGAGAGAGGTTGGGGGGGGGGGGTGTCTCACCACTGTGTAGCAGAAAGGTTTCCAGGTTGTGCAGATCAGGGTCAGAGGCTGGATGGAAACAAAGCTCCCACAGCAATCAGCAAGGAAGAAAAGCCAAATCCCAGTGGAAATGATACAGCTTTAGATCCAAGCATCAGGACTCAGGACTCAATCCAGATTCACACAGGATTCAGAAAGGACCCAGTCAGGACTTGCACAGGACACACACTACACTACTGTTCTGTTGGATGTGGGTAAAGGTTTTCTATAAGGACTTGTTTACATGGCCAATACACATTCCTGGCTGGGTGTAACGGTTCAGAGAAGCTCACAATACAGTCAGGCAGACTCAGTATTTTGGGTATCAATTATGTCTGACTAGAATGGTCTGATAATTGCTGAGTTTGTTCTTGCTGGTGTGAGATCCCCATCAGGCAATGCTTCTCTGCTTCTTCAATCCCAGAGTTCAGTACAGCTCTTGCTTCTTCAATCCCAGAGTTCAGTGTGGCTCCTGCTTTGGAGTCTGGTTCTCCATAGTCAGTGCAAATAAAGCTCCATTGTGCTGATGGCTTTTGGACATGGGTAGATGAGGATGGCTCCCATTTCCTACTGTTTTTGGTTTTCAGTTCAAGCAGAGGTTGGGGAATGTGTGGGGGGAGGGAGGCACAGGCTGGATACTATGCTCTGATTCCTCAGGAACAGAGAGCTAACACATAACACCAGAGGCTCTGATGTTACCAGATTTAACAATCACCTTGGGGTCCACTTTGGTTTACCTTCTCTGGTGGGCAGAGCTGTCCTTAAGGGGGGGCAGGAGGGGCAACAACTCTAGGCCCCATGCTTTGGGGGGGCCTTGCATTTTTGGGGATCCCACACAGCTGTCTGGGGTAAGGAAGCAGGGAGCTTTTTCAAGCTGTAGAACTAGGGAGCAGCTCCAGTTGGTCAGGGAAGGGAATTCAGACAGGCAGCATATGTTTACAGTAACTCAAGTAGCCACCTTCTCACAATTGCTCCCTGAGGGGAAGAGAAAGGGCAACGTTGAGAGAACTTATGGAGCCAGCCTCAGTCAAGCAAACGGGGACAACATCAGGAGAATGTCACATCCCCAACCTTTGCAAAACAGGACCTTCTTTGAATTTACATCAGCATCTCTAGAAAGCATTTGAGATATATGTAGAAGGAAAAAAGTTCCTTAAGAGTTTTTTCAGTCTTCAGGGATGTCTTTTTGAGTAAACTTCTCTGTGCAGATAATGATCTATTGTACCTGAGAGAGAAGACCCCAGGCTAGCACTTAGATTGAAATACTGGGTTTTTAGGGTTAATGGCCATCAACCAACACATTAAAGAAGGTTTTGTCCTTCCTTCTGCACTGTAAATAAGCCCCATTGTCAGCAATTGCAGTCAGACCACCAGTTCCAAAGCATGGCAAAGAGGAAAGCAACTGTGGCCATGTGGGTCTAGTTTAGCAAAACTAACAAGGAATCCTGTGGCACTTTTAAAGACTAACAAATTTATTTGTTGCTTTTAAAAGTGCCCCAAGACTCCTTGTTTTGTTTTTACATCAGGGTATCTGAGAGAAGGCTAAAGGTCCCTTGTTTCTTCCTCTCATCCTCAAACAGTACCTGAGTTTCATTACTTAGATCACCTGCAAAGCAATGAGGAATGTACAAATACATATATTAAAATAAGATGGAAAAGGAGAGAGTCAGGCAGCATAAAGGAAATAACATGCATTAGACAATTGGAATCCAGTGCTTTAAGGTGAGAAAGGACCTGAATTTATTTCTTGGTATCATCCAAAAATAGCATCTCTCTGAATTTTCAATTTAACAAAAACTTGATCTAAGAAAAACTATTAAACTTGTAAAATTGTGTGCCCATCTTGAACAGAAAACCAGAACCACAAGAAAGTGTTAGAGCACAAAGCTCTGGTAGTCCCCGAGTCGGTCCAAGTGGTCCCAAGACACACAAAGACAGAGGAGGTCACAAATGCATATATGCTTTATTACCTTACAGAGATCTCGTGGAGCTAGCTCTCCGAGGGGTACAATACAGTGGGTTTTATAGTACAGTTTACAGAAAAGGGGTAAGGCAGACACAGAGCCAATCATAATTCAGGGTCAGGGGCTGTATACCTTATATGTCTGGTCACCTCACCTGGGTCAGGGAAGGGTTATTTCCTAATATGGTGCTTCTGGGCCCATGCGACTAACCTGGAGATGGTGAGGACAGGTGAGATGTGACTACCCTGGGTCCCTGAAATGGTCTCAGGACCCAAAATGGAGTCTGCTGACTCATGCCCCTTCAAAAGAGTACCTCCAGATGCTCCTGTCCACTTGGCTGTGAGGTTGATGAAACATCACCATGACACATTCAGTATTAAAACAAGGAGTTGTGTGGCACTTTAAGACTAAGATTTATTTTTTGCATCTGTTAGTCTTAAAGTGCCACACAACTCCTTGTTTTTTCACTGGACTAGACTAACACAGCTATCTCTTTTAAAATTGACATTCAGTATTGCCTACCCTAAACATCAAAAATAGTCACAAGTCTGGCTTAAATATAGCATTAAAACTCAATTAAAAATAAAGAGATATTTAAAGAAATAAATGGGGGGAGCTATTTTCTCTCACTTCTGTGTTTTGACCCTTTAGGATAAAGTCAGGTCATTTTTCTGCTTCTCTCTGCAACTTTTTAGCCTGAGGGCTAGAAACTTATGATTTTATTAAAGAAAAATTGACGCTGCCCAGTATTCCCTCTAAGATGATGCAGCTGAACAAGTTATGGGTGCATAAGTTATTGGGGAGCCAGCAGGCTGCAGGGAAGAAGCCCATTGGGACCTGGAGAACCAGCAGGGAACTTGCTCAGCTGCATCATCAGTTTAGAGCAGTGGTTCCCAACCTTTTTCAGGCTGGGGACCCCTTTGTAACAAAAAAAATCTCTGCAGACCCCCTGGCTGATTATGTAATCTGGCCTGTATGGGCAGACTCTGGCCAGCACCAGTGGGACAGCTGGTAAACAGCACTGCCACCACCATTGCCCACACCACCAGGGAGCTGAGCCATGGCAGCTGTGGAGCTGTGGTCCCCTGCCCTTGCCCTTGCCCCTGCTGGGGAGCTGCTGTGGCTCCATCCCCCTGCCAGGAGACAGCCACAGATGGGGAAAAGCAGCCCTGGCAGGGAGCATCAGGGATGTAGCTGGATTCCAGCCCAGGGTAGGGAGAAGCTCTGCAGACCCCCTGCAAAGTGTCTGTGGACCTCTGTGGGTCCCTGGACCACAGATTGGGAACCACTGGCTTAGAGGGAACATTGTGCTGCAAAGTTTAAAATGGGGGGCCCCCTGCACAAACTGATTTGCCCTGGGCCCTGCTCCCCCCAGGGATGGCTCTGCTGGTGTGGGTGGATTATAATTCTATTAACATACTGGTTGTGTCATACATGCTTTATATGGAGCTTTAGTTTCTCCCTTCATGTCCCCTTCCACTGGAGCTACCCTGAATGACCTAAGCTTCTCAAGGGTGGGTTCCTTTGGCCCCATGCTTAAGTAAACACTTGCACTCATAGACACTCACCAATTAACAGTGAGTCTGAGCAGACAAAATCAGCACCCTCAGCTGATCCCTCTCAGCAGACTGGGGTACATAGCACTTTTCAGCTGCCACCTTTATATGCCCCTGGCACACAACAGAAAGTCTTGAACAGGCTGGATCAAACCAGCACTTTTTAGCTATTACCCTCATATGCCACAGGTTCAGCACATTTCTATCCTCACTCTTTTGCTACAATTATTCTAGTAGTAACCAGGGGTTAAAGTAAGATTTGGTGGGCTACAGAACCCTCCTAAATTGGCAGGCCCCTCTCATGCTAGTGTGGGCCACCCTCACACAAGTGCAGGCCCCTTTCATGCTGGTGCAGCCCCCCCCACACCCCACCTACTGCTCCCCACATGCCTGCCTGCCACCCCAGTTACTGCTCCACACACACACCTACCCCCCACCCCAGCTACTGCCCCTAGCCCCCAACTCACTGCTGGTCCCCCAACCCTTACCCCCCCATCATGACAGTCTTCCCCTGCTGCCCTGGGGCAACCCCTTCCCCTGCTCCCTTTTGCCACCAAGCAGGCTCACCTGTCCCCTAACAAGGGATATCCTCAACACCTTCCCTGTACTCCCTCCAAGTTGTCAGCTAGTAACAGTGCTATACCAAATTAGTGAGCATCCCTTACACCCCCCCCAAGCCTCCCCCCACACCCCCCCAGTTTCAACTCCTAGGGGGGATACTGCCCCCACCCCCCCCCCCCCACCCAGGGGGGCCCCCTTACCTGGCCACCATGGAGCCTGAGCCCAGGCCAAGGCAGCTCTCCTGCCTCCTGGAACACAGGGAATGCTGTTCCAGGGCCTGCTATTTTTAGGAGCTCATGGTTGGGACCCCTAAAAATAGAAAACAGAGCTGGAATGCCACATTCCAGGGCCTGCTATTTTTAAATGGTGGGCCCTGGAACAGAGTGTTCTAGCTTCATTTTCTATCTTTAGGGGCTGCAGAGCACTGAGCCCCTAAAAATAGTAGGCCCTGGAATGGTGTTCTGGGACATTCTGCTGTACTTTAATCCCTGGTAGTAACTCCTTAATGAGCAAATTCATGGGATTTTGGGGCATTACAGGTGTATTTGGCTTGGATAGAAGAAACATTGCTGCAGAACAAGATAGGGAAACCCAAAACATGAAGGAGTAAATGAGGTTTGGAGAGAGAGTCTAGCAACCACCTTGATTATAAGAGTAATTTTATTGCCAGGTATTTAGAGTAGTAGTCATACAAAGAGAGACCAATAAGCAAAAGATATATTATATGGGTTCAGCTGGGATACTGAGGAAAACTAGATCAAGTTTACTTACGAGTCAGGTTTAGAAAGTTATATCTGGAGTGAGAGAGTGTGAGCTCAAATTAGGTCTAAAGGGAAAAGTAGGTTCAATCAGAGAACAAGCAAGAGAGATTTGGTGTTTCACCACTCAGCACAGCATGAAACCAGTCAAAGGTTCCCAGGAGCCAGGCTGTTGAGGGTCTGGAGTGCTTAAGGCAGGCAGAGACCTCAGTATGATCAGTCAGGAAAATCTGAAAGCCCGGTGGAAGTGATGCAGCTTTTGCATCCAGGCATCAGAACAGATTTTGAATTGTTAGGGTTTTTATAAGGAAAAACATGACAAAAGAAGGTAATCAGGAAGAGATCCTTTCTTATCTGTCCATGGCGGGCTGTGATTTGGCAGCAACAAACGTGACTTAGGGTATATCTGCACACATCCTTTAAATTGAAATAATGCTGATTATTTCAATTTAAAGAAGGGTAGGTCCACACAGCCTTCCCTTATACTGAAATGAGGTGCTCCCTCATTTTCCTACAAGGGAAGCTCATATCAATCTAATAAAACTTCATTTTATATTGATATAACTGTTAAATCAAAACAATTATATCAATATAATACTGTGGGGACACATTATTTTGATATAACTATTACAATTTAATGCAATTTGACCTTCTTCCTCCAAGGGTGCATAGTACCCTGGAAGGAAGAGCCAGGGTTCAGCACCCTGGCCAGGGGGGGAGGAGGGATGGAAGGGACCCCCACCACCTAGCTCCTCCAGTGCTGGCTGGGTGGCATAGAATGGGACCCCTGCACCTGGCTCTTGGCATGCATTGTGGGACCCCTGCACCCAGCTCCCTGAGCACTGCCTGGTGGCAGGGAAGGGATCCCCATGCCCAGCTCCTGGCATGCATGCCAGGTGGTGGGGAAGAGGCCCCTGCATCCAGCTCCTGGTGCATGAGCCAGGTGGTGGGGAAGGGACCCTCTGAAAATCTGACCAAATCTGGCCCAATTATAAACCTCAGGAAGAAAATGCAGTTTGCACTCACTCAGTGAAGACTTGATTTTTGGCAGCCAAATTCTGTCCCTTCTTGTCATGTGCCAGCCCAGAGCGGAGTTGGACTTTGCCAGAAATTGTAGTGCTGCATTGCTGTGGGCTGGGTATCTGAACCAAGAACAGGGCACCTGTCGCTCCTGTGCTTTCAGTGACTCCCCTTGGGGGTTCAGGCAGGAAACTACCTGATTCTAATGCAGAGGACAAGAGCTAGATCTTCAAGGGGCCCAGATCTTCAAGGGGCCAATAATAATGCATATGCACATGGGGCTGAATTAAAGTTGCCCAGACAAGCTTAAATCTTACAGCTCTAAACTTCCAAGTGCTTGAGCTGGAAAGCTTTCTAAAGCTGTTTTAACATAAGTTTTTATTTGTATATTAAGTATTCTCAGCAGAGTTAGATAACTTTGGTGAAAAAGATGTTTATGTGCATTCACATCCCCTTGCCTTCCAAAATTTGGGTGAAGCCTGGGAAAACTCTGCAGCAGCTTTTACAGGAGAATTCATGTGTGTCAGAGGATGCACATCTGTGCAGCCTGGGTTATCATCTATATGGTTTTTCTGTTCACTTGTTCACTGTGATTGTATGATTTGATGCCAACTCAAGGGGGTGGAAGACAGATAGAACTCTCTCCCAGCAGCATGTAAACAACCAAAGCAAGCAAGCACCTGGAGGAGGCAAAACAAACAAGGAGTCCTGTGGCACTTCAAGACTAACAAAATCATTTATTGCATGAGCTTTTGTGGGAGAAAATCCCACTTCATCAAATGCTTTGAAAATGGGGGAACTTAGAGAATGGGAGGAAACACATGGATGGAAGTGTAAGTAATGGGATCAGATCACACTAACAGCAAATCAAAGCAGTTATAAAGATTCAAACACTGGGGAACAGAATATTAAGGAAGATGAGATCAAATCACCTGTTGTAAAGAGAAAAAATTCAAAGTTCCTATTAAGCCCCAAAACCTTGATCTGGTATTCATCTGTCTGAGCACTGCAATTAGTAAATCATCAATGGAGTGATCAGGAAGATTGAAATGCTGACCCACTGATTTTAGAATGTTGTGATTTCTAAAGTCAGATGTGTGCCCATTTATTCTTTTGCACAGACTGTCTTGTTTGTCCCATTGTAAGCAGGACCTCAGTTTGACCCACTGGGAGGGCACCCCCAGTGGGTAGTTTGGGGAGTTGCTGTTCAAATGGTCCCACAGTCCAGCCCTTCCCCAGAAGGAAGGGGAGCAGACAGTATGTCTTAGTCCTACAAGAGGACAATCATCAGTCTAGGCCCCAGATAGGGACAGTTCAGTAGTAGTCCCATGCCCTTAACCAGGTGCACAATCAAGTTTCTCTGCAGATGGGGTCAAACAAGATCAGGTAGCACAAGGGGTCAACATCTCAGGGAAGGGGAGAGAAAGATGGAGGACACAGGCCTGCCCTACTCCACTGTGTCCTAGCCCAGGGCCCTGATGGCCGCCAGACATTTAATCAGGGGGTTGGTGGGGATCTGGCCAAAACACACCAACCTTGGTAGGGGGTGTACCTCCCCTGGGCTACTTCCTTCCCCTTCTCCCATTGGTACCTGTTCTGCTCCTTGCTCAATGTCCTCAGGGTAATTGCTGAGAGGCAGAAAATAGAAGCCCTCCATGGTGTCTGGTAGTAGCAGGTCTGGAAGTTCCAGGGTGACCTCCATCTCCTCTGAGGGTAAATCTGGCAGCTCCACATGGTCAGGGGCAAGGGGCAGTTCCTCCAGCTCCTCTCCTGCAGTCAGTGGAGTCTGTTCCCTATGCTCTGGGCCCTCACAGAAACCAGGGGGTGCTGGGCTTCTGGCTAGCCCCACAGCCTGTCCACCCTACACAGAGGAGGCTCCTCCCACAGGACACCAACCATGGGAGGCCCAAGCCAACCATCCCAGTATAGGGCTATAGACCAGTGGATAGACCTGGGTCTCCTCTGCCAGAGAAAGGGCTAGGACTGAGGAGCCTAGAGGAAGCCATTCTTCCTCTCTTGCAGCCAGGACTGGATTGAGTGCCCTGGCCTGGTTTTTATACTTCCTGTCCCGCCCCTTACCTTCTGGCTTGATGGACAGCTCTGCGGCAGCCATCTTGCCTCTCCTGGAGGTAGCCATTTTGTCTCCTTCAGTGGCAGCCATCTTGCCTCTTCTGGAGGTGGCCATCTTGTGTCCTCTTTACACCCATATATAAGGCAGAGGGGCATTTTTGACACATGATAGCATAAATCACATTGGTGGATGAGGAGATGAATGAGCTTTTGATGGAATAACTGGCTTGATTAGGTTGTGTAATAGTTTCTTTTATGCAAAGTTGGTAGTGTGGTTTGTTGTAGGGGTAGGTGCCTGCTTTCATGTTTCTGTTGTTAGGTCTGTAGTTGGTGAGTATCTGTTTAAGATTAGGAGGCTATCTGTAAGCAAGGAGAGGTCTGTCTCTCAAGACTTGAGAGCGTGAGGGATCATCTTGTGGAATAGGCTGTAGACAGGGCTGTCCATAAAGGGGTGTAGGGCCCAGGGCAACGAGCCTGTGGGGGCTCCTCCCTGAAGTCCCCTCCCATGCTGGTGGGGGTAGCGTGGACTGGCCCAGCCCAGAGGCTGGCCCTGCACTCCTGCCCCTTCCCTGAGCCAGTCACCCTGCCCTTGGTAGCAGAGTGGGTCGGTCCAGGGAGTGGGTTTTGCTCTCCTGCCCCCACTCTGGCCTGGCCCTCCCCACCCCTAAGGAGGAACAGCTGGCCCAGGGGATGGGTAGAAGAGCAGAGCCTGGTCTCTGGGCTAGTCTGCTCCACTCCTGGGCTGGCTGTTCCCACCCTGGGGGTGTGGTGGGCTAACTGTGAGTAGAGGCCAGTTCCATACTCCTGTTCTCCCTCCCCACCTTTGGCTCTGCGCTGAAGGTGGAGGGACAGGACAGTGTGGCAGGCCAGGGGCAATCACCCCTCTTGTCCCCCCCCCGGGACAGCCCTGGCAGTAGATCCCTGATGATGTGCTGCAGTGGTCTGACTTGGGGGTTGTAGGTGATGATTAGTGGCATTCTGTTGTTTACTTTCTTGAACTTCTCCTGTAGTAGGTGATTTCAGGGTATCTGCCTGGCTCTGTCAATCTGTTTATTCACTTCTGCAGGTGGGTACTGTAGTTTTAAGAATGTTTGATAGAGATCCTGAAGGTGTCTGTCTGAGGGATCAGGGCAAATTTGGTCATATCCTAGGGCATGGCTGTAGACAAGAGATTGTGTGGTGTGTTTTGGATGAAAGCTCAAGGGATGTAGGTAACTATACCGATCAGTTAGGTTTTTAGTATAGAGTGGTGCTTATGTTTCCAACCCTAATTTGTACTGTAGTGTCCAGAAAGTGGATCTCTTGTGTGGAGTGTTCCAGACTAAGTTTAATAGTAGAATGGAAATCATTGAAATCTCTGTGGAAATCGTCAAGGGCATCCATACCGTGGGTCCAGATGATGAAGATGTCATCAGTGTAGTGTATGTAGAGGAGAGGTGCTTGGGGATAAAATTTGAGCATAAATTTGGACTAGGAAGTCAGTTTAGGTAGAGATATTAGTTTAGTATGTGTGTTTTATCTTTTATTTCTGTGTGGTCTCTCCTGATCCATTTATATATGTTTCTGCCTTGATTGGCCATATTCTCACTTAGAATTATAATCTGCTCAATAAACTAATAGTTGTTTAATCACAAGCTGTGTGATCTTTAGAGGTTGTAAGTGAAGAAGGCTGGGCATGATCCATTTCTTTGTTAAATGGACAGACTTGAGTGTATGGTGATTGGGAGTGGATCTCAATCTCTGTAGAGTGTCTCCCACTATGGTATCTGGGCTCAGGGGTGCTTGCTTGGGGACTTCCAGCAAGTAGCCAGAGGGCATACACCCTTGACTTGGGACAGACTGCATGTGAGAGGCTGGAGTGAACTGACTCAGGAGTGAGTGGTCACATGACAAAGCAGGGCAAATCAGGGTTCAGGAGTGGGAAACATGGGATTACAGCAGCACCCTAGACTACACCTGGGGAGCAGCCTGTCACAATACGCATGGATTTTTAAGGAGCTGCTAGTAGCCTTTTATGGGCCTTGAGGTCTAGAAGGAACATAATGTTTCATAGGCTGAGTGGGCAAAAATTACTTTTGTGCAAATTTTTGGAACCAGTGTCCAAATTTGTGTGTACTCCAGTAAGTGTGTTCAAACTTGTAAGCACAACAAAGCAAATGTGTGTGATGCAAATAATATCTAAATTTTATTTTGATATGGTAATAGAAATGATTTAGCACTGTTGAATTTTCTTGTGCACACTTTATTTTGTTGTATGCTTGGGTTTCATGACCTGTGTATGCATACACACACACACACACAGCTTAGAGAAGTGGTTCCCAACCTTTTCAAGTATGAGGACACCTTTTTAATGTCAAAAAAATTTTGTGGAGCCCCAAATGGTAACAGTTGTTATTGGGGACTGATTGCAGGCAATGTTGCTGCAGAAGGGCCTTGGAGGACCTGGTCCCTGCCTGCTCCCAAGGAGTGGGGAAATATCCAGAATGTGGCTGCTCACACCAGGCAAATACAACTCATTTAGAGCAGAGGTGTCAAATTTATGCAATGTGGGGGAGCTACATTGAAAGGCAGGACATCTAGTGTGGGCCAAGTGGCTAAATAGGCTCCACAACCCTTTCTCCCACTATGTTCAGAGGGCATGGGCTCCCTTTCCCCCTCCCCAGTCCTGCAGGCTCCCCCACACCTTTTCTCTCTCTCCTGCCCCATGGGCCCCCCTTCCCCACTCTGGCTCCCTGATCCCTCCTTCCCTTTTTCTTTCCCCTTCCTCTACCTCGTGGTGGGAGGCAAAAGAATCAGTCTCAGTCACACGCAGCCAGGCTGGGCTCCTGCCGCTCCCCTCCCACCAATCACTGTCAGTCATTCCGAATGCTGGCCTTTGGTTGGCTCAGTCCCAGCTGACCTTTGATTGGCTTATTCCCACATGAGCCCCAGCCACTTTTTCCATTTTTATTTGTGATTTTGTGCAATGTGCTGTCAATCAAATTAGCATGTTGACAGACTTACAGTGAATATTTGGGATGGGGGGTAGTGAGGTAGCTCTCTGGAGCCGGCCTAGCCTGCTGTGACTGAGACTCTGATTGACTAGCAGACTGCAGCAGAGCTGAGCTGGGATTGGCTGGAGCATTTCCTTTGTTCTTCCATGTTGTGACTTGGATCATGTTAGTGAGTCAGAAGCATGCCTCACCCTGAGCCTGTCTTTGCAGTTCTCTGCTGCAGATGGTTTCCAGGCATAGCCCAAGCAGCAGTTCATTGGCCAGATACAATTTGACGCCCCTGATCTGAGACCTCTTCAACCTGGATCACTGGCTGGCAGCGGCTAGAGCTAGATTTATTCATGGACCCCTTACAATAACTCTGCTGACTCCAGGTTGGGAACCATTGGCTTAGAAAGAAAATGGACAGGGACCCCTGAATTTTATTTTCACATCTGCTGAAGAAACTGTCCTTAATGTTTTGGGAATCAGTTACATTAGTTCAAAGATATCTGGGCTACATTTTTTAAAACTTTTGACTAAGGAACACCCAAGGACCATCTTTTATGCCTTCCTTTGGACTTTTCCTTCTGCTTTCACATTTCCTCTCCCTACTGTCTGTGCTGTCCCCCTGTTATTTGTAAAATATTGATTTATTTTATTGTTTAATAGTAAGGTTGCTAGGAATGGCTTCTACACACTATGTTAAACTGAAATTACAACATAATGGTTTGTGTTCTTTTTATACAGTGAGGTTTATATTAAACAGTAAAAGTTAATTTAAAAAAAATCTTTAAAAAGATGATCCTTTATACTGTGCTTTAGATATTATTTAATTTAAGCCTCATAACACCCCCACTGCAAGGAACTATTGGAGGAAATTGAAACACCAAGGCTATGTCCACACGCAGGGAGTTGTTTCAAAATAAGTTATTTCAAAACAAGTCATTTCAAAATAAAGCCCTTATTTCAAAACGACTTAATTTGAAATAACCAGAAACCAATTTGAAATAAGGGGAAAGCCCCAATCGAAATAGCATGTCCAAACACAGGACTTGCTATTTCGCTTTAGGGGAAGGGCACCGTGGGAGGTGAGGCAACATGGCTGCCTCCCTGGGCCATGTCGGCAGCCATGTTGCCAGCCAATCCTATAAAAGCTTGCACTGACCTCAATTCCCTGTCCATTAGCAGGAGACTGTGAAACGCAGACATGGACTCTGCCCGGCTGCCTAGCCAGCGCCGTGCAACACAGAGACCATCTGCCCACCTGCAGAGTGTCCTCCTGATGTGGAACACTCTGCTTGCAGGGACCTTGATGGTGCCCAGCCTGTGCCCGAGGCTATCATCCATCTGGGCCACAGAGCAGAGCTAGTTCCCCTGCCACCTTCTGTGCCTCGCCAGGTCTGGGCCCAGGAGTGGGTAGTGCTCCGAACCTGGGGGGACAACCAGTGGCAGAGGAATTTCCGCATGAGCAGGGCCAGCTTCAACCTCCTGGTCACAGAACTAGCTCTGCTGCTGCACCGAAGGGACACCACCATGAGACCTGCTATCCCTGTGGACAAAAGAGTGGCCATCACTTTGTGGAAGATGGCCACTCCAGATTCGCACAGGTCTGTGGTGCACCTGTTCGGAATTGGGAGGTCCACCACTGGGAACATTCTGTTGGAGGTCACCAGGACCATCAACAGGCTCCTGCTGCAATGCCTGGTCACCCAAGGGGAGCTGCAGGACACCATTGCTGGCATGGCCACACTGGGCTTTCCCAATTGTGCAGGGATCTTGGACATGACACATATCCCTGTGCGAGCTCCAGAGCACAGAGCCACAGAGTATTGCAATCACAAGGGATACTTCTCTGTCATCCTTGTGGACCACCGGGGCATTTTTCAAAACTGTTACGTGGGATGGCCAGGGAGGGCCCATGATGCCAGGGTCCTCCATAACTCTGCCTTGTGCTAGGGCACAGAGGCAGGCACCTTCTTCCCCCCCCCGCATAACATCAATGTTGGGGGAGTAGAGGTGCCCGTTCTCATTGTTGCCGATGTGGCCTATCCCCTCTGCCCATGCGTCAAGTGGGCGTAGGCGGGGCCCCTCGATCTCCGCTGACAGATTTTTCAACCACTGGCTGAGCTGCTGCTGCCAGGTAGTCAAGTGGGCATTTGGCTGCCTGAAGGCACGTTGGAGGTGCCTCCTTACGTGCCTCTACCTTGCAAAGAAGACAATGCCACAGGTCATCAGTGTGTGCATGGCCCTGCACAACTTCTGTGAGCTGTGGGGCGAGACTGGGAAGCTGAGGCACAACTCCTTGCGGGGGACTACGAGCAACCCAGACCTGTGCCCACATAGCAGCAGCCATCACAGAGAGCTGTGACAGTTCGGGATGCACTCATGAACACCTTTGCCATGGAGGAACTCTGAGGGCCAGGCCTGCCCTGCCCCACACCACCCTCTCCCCCATTCGCCCATGGCCAGCCCCCACCCATCCACCCACACTGTGAACTAACCCCAATAAAACCACTCACAACCAAAAATATGTGTGTAAAACTATTTATTTAACAAAACAGGGGTTGGGGCAGGGAAGGGTTGGGGAGGGTTAGGGGATGGGGAAATGTGGGGGGAGTCTGGGGGGGAGGGCCTGCAACTTGGAAGGGGGGGTGGGGGAGTCTGCGTGGCAGGGAAGTTCTTAGCTGGGGCCTGTGGGGGGGTCCAGGGGTGGTGGTGTTCCCTGCCCCTGCCTACGGCTGCCCTGGGTCTGGGGTCGCCTCCAGGGAAGGCCAATTGGAGGATGCCCTGCAGCAGCTGGAGGGGCCATGTGCTCCACCAGCTTGCGGATGCTGCCTGCAATGGCTTCGACTGCAGTGGGCAGGCGGTCATAGAGGCGGTCAAAGGCCTGCGCCTGCCGCTCGAAGGCCTGCGCCTGCTGTTCTAGTGTGGCGACCACGCAGTCATCCACAGCTGGAGAACATTGAAAGACACATGGGAGAAAATATAGTATGAATGTAATATTCTTCGGTTTTTAGGGGGCCCTGGAACACTTTCCCTTAAAAATAAGTATTCTATGGTATTCCAGGATACTTCAACCCCTATCGTAAAAAGCCTGACAAAATCCTATATTTTAAAATGCCTGCCAGACAAAGAATGTGAGGATAAAAAAGAACACGGAGGTAAAAAGACCATGTTCTCCATTTGCCTGACATCTGGTAACCGTACCCTGGAGGCACACATGCTAGTGGTGCCCACAATGGTGAGCTGGACTCAGCCACGGCTTGCTCTAGGGAGTCTCCCAAGGCCACTTGTCAGTGGTGTGGCCTGGATGCTCTCCACCCTGCCCAAGATGCAGCTGCATTTTTGACACCCTGTTAACCAACCCCAGGCACACAGGGGCCTGTGACCCTGGTGCCACCTGTCTCTTGGGTACTCGTCCACATGGGAGGGGGTCTGCACCCACCTACCCTGTGCCCTGCCTGCCCCAGTGCCCGGCCCCATACCCCCTCGCTGCCTGTGACCCGGACAGGCCCAGCCCTGTGTGCTTCTGCGGGCCAGGACAATTCACCCACAGGGGCTCCAGAGGTCCGGTGCGATGTCCTTGCATTAGGCTCAGACTCCCCAGGGGCCGGGATGGTCTCAGGCCCCTGCTCCTCCGCACTGCTCTCCTCCTGTGGGGCAGGGAACAGATCAGGGGTCCCTGGTGCAGACTCTGCTGCTGGTGGTGGTGCAGCAGGAGGCTGCCCGATGTCCAGGGACACCTCGGATTCAGTGTCCGCTGCCTCAGGGCAGGAGGATGAGCTCGGGTGCTGCCCCGTATTGACAGGCTGAGCTGGCAGGCCACTGGGCTCCGGCCCCAGGAAGGCATGGAGCTCATCATAGAAAGGGCAGGTAGCAGTGCCACCTGCCCCCTGGAGCTCCCGTGCCTCCCTGGGCTGGGCATTGTCCTGCCTGAGGGTCTTTATTTTTGAGCGTACCTGCTCGGTGGTGCACTTGTGGCCCCGCCCGGACATCTCTGCGGCAATGTCCGTGTAAATGTCCCAGTGCTGGTGGCTAGCCCAGAACCGGGACAGGATGTCTTCCCTCCTCCATATGCTGAGAAGGCACTGGACATCCTCAGCAGTCCAGATGGGGGCACAGTGTTGCCCCCCTTGGGCACTGGAGCCACGTGCTGTCATGCCTTACCAGGGCTGTCAGCATGCTGGCAGGCATGGGGGTGGGACAGCACTTCCTGCTTCCTTTGGGTGCTGTGCACCCTGGGAAGAAGGTCAGGACCATTATTTCGAAACAAGCATTGTTTTGAAATAACATGTCCAAACAACATTATTTTGAAACGGCTCATTTCAAAATAACCATCATTGCAAAACAAAAGTGGTTTAAGCCATTTCGAAATGACGGCTCTTGTGTCAAAATGATGGAGCCCGTTGTTTTGAAACAAGAAAATGTTGTGTGGACATACAGTTTTTTATTTCAAAACAACCAGTGTTGTTTTGAAATAAAAGACTCGTGTGGGCATACCCTAAGATGTTAGCTGACCTGCCCAGGAGCAACCAAGAAGTCAGGAATGGAATTAAGATATACTGTTTGCTTTTTTACCTCCAGAGCCATACCATGCCAAACCAACCACCATGTATCCACAGATTAGTCACTTATGGCCAGGTGTTCACAGGTAGTTAGGCACCTGAATTTATAGACAGGCAACTGGGCCTAGGTCCTAAGGTATTTAGGTGCTTAACTCCCATTGAAATCAGTGGGAATTAGGTGTCTTTGAGGATGTTGGCCCTGGTGTGGCTCCCCAAAGGAGCTAAGCAGATTGAAGCAACTGAGATTAAGGCATCTAAATCCTAAGGTGCCTAAATACCTTTGAATATCTGGCCCTAACCTCTCTCTCTCTCTGTTTCCTTATCCGTAAAACAGAGGCAGTTACTTGCCAACCTACATGGAGCCAAATTCTGCTTACCTTACTTACATTGTCCTACTGGAACTCTTGAATAAGTGAGATGAACAGGATTTGTTCCCAATATATGCCTGTGAACATTGCAAATCCCATATATTTTCCAGTGTTATCTTGGATGACTGTCAACATTCCCATTTTACAGATGGGGAAAAACACTTGCAGAACTAAATAGATGTAACACCCTGGTGGGTATCAATATAAAACAGGATATGTTTGTACTGCTGATACTTGTGAGATTAAAAAAACCTACTTTAGACTGACGCTATCAAATTTCTTCCCACATTCAGTACAGAAGGCACAACATTTTTGTACATATTCCTGAAAATCTGATGCATTTTTAAAAATAACCATCCATATAATTAATTTGCATTTATATGTATTTTACTTATTTAAATATAGCAGCTACTGCATCATTCTTCTTAATTTAGGAAGGCTTTCAGAGTTTATTTAAAGAAGTGATGCTCTCCCTTTAAGAGTACATCAGCTCTATTTAGGACTTTGAAAACCGTGACTGCATGCATTATACGCCATTGCACAGGGCACCAGGATAGATGAGTTGCTGTGTTTGTCTGAAAACTCAGGAACATACATGAATGTACCTGCTTCAGCAAGTTTGCTTCAAGTTGCCCAGTTCTGAGTTTCTCATAGCCGTGATGATAGATCTAGACTGATACATAAAGTCCAGTAGAACTTTTAAAATTTGCAGTGATTTTAAGAAAGTAGGCCTTCTATTTGGCAGAAAATAAAGATCAAAATCTGCAATTGAAAAACTAACACTTTAAACAAGAAAAGGAAATATTTTAGTCAGCTATAATAATGCTCTGTATCACTATAGTCCCTTTTATCTGAGGATCCCAAAGTGATAAGATCCAGCCTTTAGAAGGGTGGACTGAAGCAGACAGGTTAAATGACAGTGAATGACTGGCAGAGTGAGGTGTAGAATCCAGGAGTCTTAGCCCTAGTCTGCACTTCACGGGGCTTTTCAGAAGCAGTTGACAGCAGATACATAAGGCACGTAAAATACCTTGCATGTCTACCAGCGACTTTCTAAGCCACCAGGACACACTGGGGAAAGCTGACCACAAATGGCATGAGTTGGCTTTCAGCAACTCCTGTTAGAGGGCAGGAGTTGCTATGGTGACTTCTGGAGTGCAGCAGCCAGTTTATACTTGCTGCTGAATTGCACCCAGAAGGTCACACTGACAGCAGGGATTTTGCCGCCATCTATCTAGACCAGACGTGGCCAAACTGCAGCTTGCGAGCCACATGCAGTTCTTTAAAGAAAAAATGCAGCTCCCAGGACAGCACGGCAGGGAAGGGCGGCATGACGGGAGCCGGGGCGAGAAATCTGTAATCGTTGGGGACAGCAGAGAGGCGGCGGCAGGGTGAGAGCCAGCAGCGGAGGGGCAGCCTTGTGAGAGCCGCATGAAAAAGCAGCGTGGTCAGAGCCGGGGGTAGGGGCAGCATTTTGAGAGCCAGCAGGGAAAAAGCAACAAGAGTTGGGAGGGGAGGAGCAGCATTGTGAGAGCTTGGAAGGAAAAAGCAGCATGGAAAGAGCCGGGGGTGGGGGGCAGCATTGTGAGAGCCAGCAGGGAAAGGCAACCTCCTCAGTTAGGTGCAAAGACATGTCAGATTCTACAGTTTACCCACACAATATTAATTCTACCCTCCTCGTCTGTATGCATTATGATACAGTCTTTAATTAGAACATCACAGGCTTCTTTCATTGTACAAACTGGATGCACACAGAGGCAAAATGAAAGTAGCACGAGCAAAAAAAGTCTGACCTTCTGAGTGCATGATTTTTTAAATTCTTTTTTGATACTGTTTTCTGGGTAAATATTTTTAAAACTGGCAACATAAATTGATCAAGAGCAAGTCTACAATGAACTACAGATAAGTGATGATAATCTAGCAATATAAACGTAAATTAATTTACAATTGCTTTTCTCTTTTTTAAAAATCACCTGGCATTTCCAGATATTGTAAGATAATGCAAAATTTTTTCTCTTGTGTTTCTGTTTTGAAAATTAAATAAGAATAATCAGAAATGACTGAAAATTGACACAAGTATTGCATCCGAAACCACTGACTACTGTTAAAAGGTTATTAAAAAAAACCCTCTATTAATTTAAAGAATGTTACAAGTACTTATTATGGATCATGGTTCATTTTCAGCATGCAAAATGATTTAGACTTAGGATAGACCACCACTACTGAAAACTGGCTTTAGAAAAAAAATTCCTTAAGTCCATTGAACAAATGTGCCTGAGACATCAGTATGTCATCTGTTTGCAGAAGGAACTGCTAGTACATTTATTTTATAAGAAAATTTTAATTAATATAACTAAGTCAATTACCAAGATAATTTACCTTCACTGCAAAGTTCAATAGCAGCACTATAGTTCCACTGATTAAATAGCATTTAACATGTATTAATATTTCTTTGTTGTATACCAGTAGTCAAAATCCATTTATATTTCAGTGCAGTCTTCATGAATGACTCTATGGGTATCTGAGCACATTAGATAAGAGTGTAATTGTTGTGAAGGGCTGAGGATGGAAAATTGTGTTGTAAACTTTCTGAAAAAAAATCTCTCACCAATAAAGATTTTACTTTGTATTATAAAAACCAAATAATGATATTTAGCATCTATATAGGCCTGACCCCAAACTGAATAAACTCAATGGGATTTTTTCCATAATATCTTCTATGCATGGACTGCAAAGCACTTAATGAAACAGGCTCTGATCTTGCACTTTCTGTCCCCATAAATTCTCATTGATCTGTTGTGATTCTGAACAGTTGAAAAGGTGTCCCTGTGTGCATCTCTTCACAGGATTAAGATGAGAGCAGTGTTTTCGCTTACTATTACTTTCATTTTAAAATTAATTGTTTCTGATTGAGTCCTCAGACCTTTTCTCTTCACCGTCCATCAGTATTTTAGTGAACAAGTTTACTGGCAGAAATGTTGGCAGGGAAGTGGGGGCATGGTCGGTGGTGGGGTGGGGTGGGGTGGGGTGGGGTAGGGCATGGAAGTGCGGCATGGTTGGGGAGAGTAGAGAAGCAGCAGCGTGGTAAGAGACAGCAGGGAAGTGGCAGCAGGGGTGGGGGAGGGAAGCATGACATGTTCAGAGAAGCCATAGCATGTTTAGATTTTCTCATAGGCCCTATTGCAGTGTACTTGTTGTTAAAATAAAATCATGTTTTACAAGTCCTAAACATGATGTGGAATACTAAGAAATGAAAATACAAAGGAGAAAAGTTTAAAACTGAACGTAGATTACTTTCACTTTTTGGCACAATTTACTGCTGTGAAGCATCATATGCCACAATGAAATTCAAAACATTGTGCAATACTTAGAGATCAGCATCTGAGAGAGCTTTTACCTACTGCATTGACACGTTATTGCCCAGATTTTAAAAATACTTGACACAAGCCTGTAGTGTTCTACATCTAGCGACAGCTAAGTTTTTACTGTATAGGCCTAGTTTCATGGTAACCTTAAATAATCATTAGAATCTGACATTAGTAGGATCAATATTTGCCCTATTTTTACAATCAAATTAAAATGTACAATGAATTTTAAGCTTAGTAATTTTGGAGTAGCTAAAATATGTGGTTATATGCCTCAGTGCGGCTCTCGAAGTTTTAATAATCGACTTGTGTGGCTCTTGAGCTCTGTAAGTTTGGCCACCCCTGGTCTAGACATACCCTTAATCATTATTCCCTTCCCTTGCTCTAGCCACTGGATCACAGTCAGTTTCTAGGTGATCTCCAAACATTGATTAGTCAATCGGCTTAGAAAATATTACATATTGATTTGTACTAAGCAGTCCATTGGCTAAAGGATTTAATCACAAGGAATCTTGGCTCTCCTTAGAAAAAATAAAAGAAGGAATAATTAAAAATCATTCTTTACTGGAGCTACTGACAAACTGCCAGACAAAACTATAAGAAATCTTTTCCCTAGGTCTCAACTGAAAATCAAATACAAGAGAGCAGAGAAAATCTCTTCCTTCACATAGAAATATGTTCAATATATTCTGATTAGCATTAATCCTCATATGTTAAGAATGAAATACGGTTTCAGCAGTAACATTGCTACTGCTTATTCTATACAATCTAATTCAGAATAATTTAGGAGAAAAGTGGTAAAGCAACTAAAAAGCCAGTTATACCCTCAGCTACCTGCCTGTTATCCAGGGGTGTTGCTGGCGCTGGGCACTCCGGGGCATGTGCCCTGAACCCCAGTGCCAGTGCCCCAGATCTCTGGCCCAATCGGGCAAGAGATCCAGGACCCAGCCGCCAGCGGCCGCAGCGGCCCCATCCCTGGCCAGGCATCCGGGGCCTGGCCACTTGTGGCGGCATGGCGGTGTGGCGGCACCTGGCCCTGTCCCCGGCCAGGGGGTGGGGCCTGCAGGTTGGGGGCAGGGCCTGTGCCCCCGTCCCATGTCCCTCCCCCACCCAGCGATGCCCCTGCTGTTATCATTTTAATTTGCTCAGTCTGCTTTTATTTACTTTAGATGCATATATATAAAGTCTCCACATTAAAGCTCCCTTTTATCAGCTAAGGATAAGCCTTTCTAGAAGACTAATGTGTGAGTATCTTTGTTACTAACTGTATCACAGTGATAAATCTGCTCATCTAGAACAAAAGTTTCTGTTGTGTCTTTGAAATGAACTGCTGCTACCTTTCTCTGCCCAGGGATTCAGGGAATAAGGCTTGATGGCTGCTGATATTCTTTGCAGACAGCACAGTTTTTTGTCCCGTATTTTATTAACTAGAAAATGAATTCCATCTAACCCAGGATGCTCTGTATAGAGTGGGAGCCTTTCAATTGGCCTGTAGGTGAATGGCTCAAAAGGGATCCTTTAGTTCACAATTCACAGAGGGTTAGAGTAAGAATACAAGCACCCCCAAACCACCCTACTGACTTTTCTTTTTGGAACACGAGGAAAGATTTGTTTTGCAGTCATTAAATCAGCTGTCCTCAGTCAATATGGAAATGTCAGGCTTGCTCACACACTGTTTAGCTCCTAATAAAACTCTCACTGGCTGCATCTGTTCTGGGGTTCTTGGTGTTCTGCTACAGCATTTGGTTGGCATTGATTTTGTCTTAGGTCCAGCTGATGCCCTCCCATAGTGAAAGCAATGGGAGGGTTAAAGCGAGGTGGAAAAATCCATTACTTTAAAGCAAGGAATTTCTTCCTAATTATATAAGGCCAGTGGCTGTTGGCTCCCCTGGAGCTGTCCCGACCTACTTTGCTTAACTTCTGGGTTAATGTTGTACTCTCCACAGAAACCCTGTGGCTCTTGGAGGCTTGGAAGAAGCTTATGTCCTCTACTTCTCTATCTGTTCAACACGGCAGTTGTTCTGCTGTGACCAAGCTACCACTGGAGGCATACCCTTAGCATCTACATTTTTTTGCAATAAAAAGTTCCCAGGCCAGTGGTTCCCAACCAGTGTGCCACAGCACACTGGTATGACATGACAACACCCAAAATGTGCTGCAAGCATCCCCTAGAGCTGAAGTTAAAGTTCCCTCCCTGCTCAGCCCAGGCACATGGGCTGTGCTGGGCTGGGAAAAGGTAGTGGTAAAAGTAAGGGAGAAGGCACCAGAACACAATTCCAGGACCCCCTGTTTTTAGCCAGGCAGCATTCTCGCACCCCTAAAAATAGAGGAATGCACTGGGATGTGGAATTCCAGGGGTCCCCCTAAAAATAGCATGAACAGCCGGAATGCAGAGTTCTGGTGGCTCCACTTTAAACCCTATTCCACCTTAAGCCCGGCCAGCAGAGAGCTGCGGGAGGCTGGGAGTGTGTGAATCTCCCCACTGCAGGGCAGAGCAGCTTGTGTCAGCCAGCCTGCACACAGCTCAGGTAAGGGTTTTGGGGGGAGTGCTGCTGGGAGTTGTGTGGGGTAGGGTGTGTATGGGGAGTATAGGTGGGTGGGAGTGGATGTGTAGCTGGGGGTTTGTAGCTGAGGTTGTAGGGTGGCTATTTGGTTGGGGTTGTGTGTAGCTGGGGGGTGGCTGTGTGTGTGTGGGGGTGTAGCTGGGGCTGGAGGCCTAGTTCTTACCCCTGCAGTGATGGGAGAGTCCATCAGAGGCAGCAGGGGGCTGGGGGAGGGGAGGACGGGACCTGGGGTGGGAGGGAGCAGCAGTGGGGTGAGGATTTGCCCTGGGTGGCAGGGAGTCACTGTGGAGAAGGGGCGAGTGGGTGCTGTGCCATGCTCCCCTGCCCTAGCTTCCCACTCTCCAGGTTCCCTCTTCCCGCCCACAAAGCCATTCTTGTTCTCCTGTCCTAGCTTCTCTCTTGCCATCCTTCTGCTGTTCCCCACATAGTTGCCCTTGTCCTGTTTTGCCACCTCTGCCCTGCTCTGCTCCCCACACTCACTCCTGCCACTTCACACGACTTGTGACCTCCCATGTTTTCGCATCCCTGCTCTGCTACCCTACACAGCAGCACTTCTGAAACACTGTGCCATGGTTCATGAATGTTCATAAATAATTTCAGTTAATTTGAATATTCATGAGTTTTTGAATAGCAGTGTGCCTTGAAAAATTTGAAGGTATCAAGGCAGAGAAAAGGTTGGGAACCACTGCCCTAGGCACCTGCATTCCCATCTCTGTGCAGGCAAGTTGCAACCTCACTCTAGCTACCCTGATACCTATCTCCCATCGAGGATCCAGTGGAATACATGACTAAGGGAAAGATAACACTCTTTGGCCTAAATCATGTCTTGGAACTACTCCAGGAGACTTGCTGAGAGGCTGCCTCACTCCATGCAAAACCACCAAAGTGCAGGGGAGAAGAAGACTCCTTCAATAACTTTTATCTCAGCAGTTCAGATCAGTGGAGATGTAGAAGATATCCTAGTTCAAGTCTTCCTTTCCCACTGCTCTGCATAACAATCAGGAATTTAAACAGATATCTGCCACCTGAACCAGGAGTTTCCTGACATCCCATGTAAGTACCCTAACCACTGAGCTAAAGGACTTCTCCCACCCTTCTGCTTCTCCCTCACATCTCCCTATCACTCCCAAGTCCTTTGCATGGAGTTAGGCATCCTCTGTGCTCATCTATTGGACTGGTCCCTGTGTGCAATGTAGGCAGAAGAACAGGGCCATATGAGGTGGGGCAATTGGGGCAAAGCCTCTGGCGCTGCATTGTAGAGGGCATCAAACTGGCCGGCAGCTGCAGCCCCTGCCTGGCCGGGAAAACACATTCCTCTGGCCTCAGGGAGCTGTGGCCAGGCTGGGAGTTTAAAATCTCCTGCCCTGCCCCAAGCATGCTCTGATGAATACTCAGGGCAGCAAAAGCCTGTGGCCAGGGCAGCTCCAGGCCGGCCAGGTAAGGGGGCAGGCACAGCCCTGCTGGAGTGACTGGGGGACCAGTGGGCAGGCTAGGTAAGGGGTGGGGCATCAGGGGACTGGTGGGCAGGAGGTGGGGAATATGCTCGGCCAGCTGGGGATGGGGAACCAGCGGGCGGCTGGGGAAGGCACTCAGCCGGGGAAAGTGCTTGGCCTGGGCTGGATCTTGCTCCCCGTTGGAGGCTGGATCAGGCCCTGGGTCAGGGGAGGGTGAGTTTCAGGGTGCTTGCCCTGGGTGCCAAAATCTCTCATTCCGGCGCTACAGAGGAGCAGCTATCAGAGGAACAGTCAGTACAGTAGTGATAAACATGTCAGTGTCTCTTTGGCAGCCAGTAACAAGCAGAGGGTCCTAGGCATCCGTCTTAGAACTGTTTTTTGTTAAACAGATGATCTAGGGCAGTGGTTTTCAAACTTTTTTTCTCAGGACCCAGTTGAAACAAATTATTTATGCTTGTGACCCAATAATTATATCTTTGAGTTATGCATTCCAGCAGGGGCACTGCTATATATGAAGATTAGCTGGGACCCAAGCTCTGCCTCCTGGCACCAGCCCCGCCCCCTTCATCAGCCCCACCCCTTGCCCCAGTCCCACCCACCTGGTCCAAACTTAGTGTCACGGGATGCACATCTGTGCACCCGGGGTTATGATCCATATCATTTTTCTGTTCACTCATATGCTGGCATTGTATATTTTTATGTCAGTTACATCATTCTTTATGGATGCTCATAACCTATTCTACATGTTTATTATGATCTGTTTCCTGCAGCCACATGCATCTGTACAGATGTGTGGCATGGCTCACGGGGGTGGGAGCCAGGCAGAAGTCACTTCCTGCAAGAGGTAAACCACAAAAGCTGCAAGCAACTCAGCAACAAAGATATGCTGACTGAGGTGGCTCAATCCTCACCTCTCCCATTCTGGCAAAGGTGATTTCCTGTTGCTGTAGCATTGATAAAGAAACTTTGTATGGCATAACTGGCATAAAAACATACAATCACAGTGTATAAGTGAACAGAAAAAATCATACAGATAATAGCCTAGGGTGCACAGATGTGCATCCCATGACACTTGGGCCCACATGTCTGAAGGTATCATGCTGTGCCAAATGCGTTTACATATCTGAAACAATTTAATGTAAGTGGATTGAATTTACACGGTCAAAAATAAACAATTCTCATGTCAGCGGAGGTGGCAGCCATGATGGCCACCCCACCCCACACGTAGCCCCCTGGATTATGCTCCCTGATGGGCCTCCATCTCCGGGCCATCCAGCACAAGGGGGAAGAACGTTAAGTATCAATCTCCCCTGATGGCTCTCAGTCTCCTGTGTGAGTTTCTTCCTCCCTAGCTTTGTGTCAACAAGAAGGGGGGTGAGTTCCTATCCCCCCTGAACAGTGTCTCGGCACCCCCGTCACCACGAAGGAGGGGTCATTGTCTGGGGTCCCAGTTTTATCATTGGTCCTGACCAGGATCCCACTCCTAATTGGCTATTTTTACTCTGGCTGGACAAAATTCTATTAAAACCCCCTGTCTCAGCTAGCTTGTTGTTCTCCCACCCTCGGATGCTAAAGGGCATGTTGTGACCTGGTCGGACTGATCCCCCGACTGAGACAGGGAGTACCCACCCCCGAGACCCTCTTTTTTTTTGGGGGGTGTACACGGATTGCCGGCCGAACGATTAAGTGCTGAGATGCTGCAGCTGGTCTGCCTCCTCGCTTTGGGTTCTACTGCGGTCCTGGGACAGGTATTATAAATTGATATAGGCTTCCTACCTTCTCTTAATCATTCTACTTGGTACCATTTATATATAGTCTGTGATTGTAGCTTCTTCACCTGAGTTTTGCATAGTTTGTGTAGTTGTTATTATTTTCTCTGTATCCTGCACAATCTTTTTATGATATAGTTGTTTAAGGTCTAGCATAGTTTTGTGTTGTTAGTTTGCCAGGTGTTTTGTTAGTCATTTGTATTTTGCATCCTTCTTACTGTATAATTGTTCATTACTCTGCTTCTGCTCTAAACTGCTGGCCCCAAACTTCCCCAGTGTACACGGGGGGAGTGTGGGGGTTTATTTTTCTCTCATCTGACTTTTTTTCATTCTGCCGCCCACCCTTCTTGGCTAGCAAGGAGGAATGGCTTCCAGCCATTGGTAAATATGCGTCGGGTGGGCTGGTCAGTGCCTATACCGATGTTGAGGCAGTATGGCCACCCTCTTGTAGGTCATTAATCCATACTGTTATTTAACTATAAGTACTTTTGTAGGTTGTAAGTGTTTTGCATAGACTTACATGCTTTATCCTGTTGTTTGGCTGGAGGTGTTTTACAGGTGCTTTATATAGACTTTCTTGCTCCACACTGTTACTTGGTTATAAGTGCTTTGCATAGGTTTTTAGCTTTATATTGTCATTTAGTTATAAGGGTTTATTTAGATTTTGCTTTATGCTGTTAGTTGGTTA
Source organism: Podocnemis expansa (assembly GCA_007922195.1). Lineage (NCBI taxonomy): Eukaryota > Metazoa > Chordata > Testudines > Podocnemididae > Podocnemis > Podocnemis expansa. The sequence continues at coordinate 408,820 of ML682104.1, forward strand.
TAAGTGTCCTATATAGATTTTTTGCTTCATATTGTTAGTTGATTACAAGTGTTTTTGTATAGACCTCCTTCTTTTACACTGTTAAGTGGTTAAAGGTGTTTAAGGTGTCACTATAAAAGTAGCTTTTTTGTTTACTTGAACTGGTGTCTGTCTCATTGGTGGGTGTTGCCGGTCCATCCCAGTCACATCGCGAACCCGGGGTTCAACATCTCATATATGATCCACCCTCCTTACAGCAACCCTCAGTCTCTTCTTTATGCTAAATCAAAACAAGCAGGCATTGAGAATGAGTGCAGACATTTCAAAGAACCACAGTTACTGGGAAGTAACCACTGTTTTCTTCATGTCATTGCTGGTGATGTCCCTTCCCAAAAATGCTACATTTGTCTTTACAGGAATCAATTCTTTATTTTTATGGTACAGGTCAGAAATACAGCTGACACTGCTAATTTCTAGTGGCATTTTTAAAGACTAAAAAAACTTCCACTTTGTCAGATGCTTGAAAATGGAGTTGATCCACAAAAGCTCCTGCGAGAAATACATTTGTCAGTCTTTAAAAGTGCCACAGAGCTCCTTGTTTCTTTTGCTGCACTAGACTGACACACACTTTTCAATGAGAGAAAAGTTAACTTCGTGGCTTGCTGCAGTTTATAGGAGGGCAAAACTGAGGAGCAGAATAATTAAATTGTATTTCTAATTTGGAGAGTGGCACTCTTTCACTGAAGAGGTCTGATCCTTCAGTGTATTCAGTTTCTTTAGTGACAAAATTTAAAAATAAGGTTTTCCTGTTTGTGCTCCTGTTTGTCCTGCAGAGCCAACTCAAATTGGAGAGGGTGTTGGATTCTTTTCTCTCTTGTGGACTATTGACAGAAATGTTTACTAAATCCATCCTTTATGCATGTGAATGCAATGGGACCGTTCACTTGTCTAAATGCCCACTACTCTCTCTCTCTCCCACACCTCTCTAGACCCTGCTCTTTTCCATTCCTAGCCTGCCAAGCTCTCTGCAGTGTGTCCACACCTCACCTGGCTCCCAATAACTCTCACTCCTCAGCTATTCCCCCTCCTCTCCTTGCCACTTGGTTGACTCCCTCTGGCCCCCACCTCACCTCTGTCTAATTTTGATTCTCCACTTTCTTTTTCATCTTTAGAATTGTTTGTTAAATTGCAGTTGCACCTGTGCTTTATTTACCCACTGACAGCTATAGGGCAGCACTAGCACACTGGCCAGTGTTTGCTGAATTTGAAGACCATAGAGAAAGGTGTAAATCAAGGCAGAATTTTGCTGGTGCTGTGAGAAAGAAAAAAACCAGCTATTTTCAGATGTGGGGACTGGGGTTGCTAAGGGAAGAGTTTTTATTTGTTATCTAAGGAAAGTTGATACTGAAAACATTGTGACCTAAGGAACAAGGAGCCCCAGACATACAGGGTGTTTTACAGTGGGTGGCAGTGGCAGGTGAGGATGCTCAAGAGGTACCACTTTAAACCCAGAATGCCCTTTTTGAGGTTTATTTCAGGAATTCTGGCAAAGTCTTTGGCTGCTTTTCATAAACCATCTTTAATATGTAAGCTAACAGCCCAACACAAACAATAAAGTATTTATGGGTCCATTAGACTCCCTGTCCAGCTTTTAGTCAGCTATGCTACTTGCCTCTCTCATGACCTCATTAGACTTGTCCTCACCACAGTTAACTCCTTTTATAATTGGAACAGCTGCTAATGGCCCAGCTCTTGCACAAAAGTGCCCTATTGCACCATCTGGCCCCAAACCAACTCCCCTGGCCCATCCACTATTGGCCTGCCTGACCAAACCCACCCATCTCCCCCCTGCCCAACTATTGCTCTGTCTGGTGCCAAAATGGCCCCCTGCTATTGCCCCCAAACCACCCTCCAACCCCTTGCCCTGGCTGGCCCGAAACTACTCCTGATGGCTATTGCCCCACCTAGGTCCTGCTAATCCATATGCCCTGCCTGTTGTTGCCTCACCTGGCCCCAAGCCATTGACACCCCCACTATTGCCCCAAAACTACCTGTTCCTGCTACCCCCACTCTGTGCTCCACCTGGCTCCAAACTCTCCACCCCCCCATTGCCCCAGCTGACATAGACTATTGCCCCATCTAGGCCCTGCTAGCCCACCCCCTGCCCTTTACTGTCTCACCTGGTTCAAAACCATCCAGCCCCCACTACTGCCCCAAAAACTGTCTGCTCTCCCCCACCCTGGGACCCCCGTGGCCCAAAACCACACAGCCCAGGTAGCTATTGTCTCACCTGGGTCCTGCTGACTCACCCTCCTCCCTTGCTATTGCTCTGTCTCTCACCCAAAATTGCCTGCCTGCCCGCCCACCCCTCGCTCTTGACCCGGTATTCAAATAGTTATCCCTCCCTCTTGCCCCAGCCCTCACTCACCCTCTGGAGCACCACACTGGGCCCAGGACTCCGGGTAGCCTGCTGTAAGCTCACCTCCCCCTAGCTTCCTTTCACTCCCTATGCCCTGGGGACCCCAGTGCTTACCCTTGTACTGGTGGCCAATGGAGTAGAGCTGAATCAGGCACACAGAGCCCCGTGGGGGAAGAGGGGCCAGAATTTAAATCTCCCTCCTTCCCTCCCTCTGCACCAGACAGATGAGCTAGGTGCTCTAGGGGGGCGGGGCTGACTAGCTGCTCACTCTGTGAGTCAGCAAGCAGGCAGCAAAGCTAAACTGAAAATAAACTTACAGGCTTGATCTGCAGTGTGTGTGTCTGTGAGTGTGTGTGCCAGGGGTGGGGCTGGCAAACTTGCTGAGCTGGAGCTCAGCCAGAGCTGAGGGGGGCTTCAGCCCCTCAGGTCTTATGGCAGTGATGCCTCTGAATTCCAGGCTTTCAGCAACAGCAGTGGAGGGCACTGCCACCCATGGTTTGAAAACCATTGATCTAGGGCAGGGGTCTCAAACACGCAGCCCACAGGCTGCATGCAGCCCACAGAGTTACCTCCTGTGGTCCATGACAGGAGCTGGAATTCACGGGGTCCCAGCCCCTGTCCGGCTTTTCAGGTAGCCTATGCCTGCTGGCTGGAAGCTGGCAACCAGGCTGCGGCTGCCTGCCTCCCTCCTGGAGTCCTGCTGCTGTCAGCAGTACTTCTGGACTGGGCCATGAGGGCCTCCCCCTGCCCATGGCCGTGCTTCACCTTGCTCAGGGCAGAGCAGGACTGTTTTCCACAGCCTCCAGCCCAACCTCCCCACTTCCAGGGTGAAGCTGCTGATCAGGGGTAGGTGCACAGGGCCAAGCCTCTCTAGGTCCGTGCCAGCCTGCCCCACACAAGTTAGGCCTTGGCTGAGGCTGGCCCCCACGACTGAGTGGCCTCAGCCGGCTGAAGCACCGGCAGCGGTGCAAGGCCGGCTCCCAATGGCAGCTTGGGGTTCCTGGTCGCAGCTGGAAGTGTTGGATGTGGTGTTTTGGACTACCTAGGGTCATTGGGGTTTCCATAGTGATAAATGGGAGAGTCGTTTAGGTGCTAGGAAGACCTGTCTGTCTCCTCTCTTTCTCTCAGTTCTCTTTCAATAAAGACTTCTTATACAGCTCTGAATATGCTGTCCTCCTTATTGGATTATAATCTCCCTTAAAACTCTACATCTGGCGACAGAGGATGGGATATGTGATGGAGTGGCTATCCTCAACAATCCTGGCAACTCTGGAAAACCAGAATACAATGTAAGAAGCAAAACTATTTTACTGCTTGCATGGGGGTTGGGGTTGTAGCTGTGAAAGCTGATCTGTTTGCCTAAGGGCTAGCTGGCTATTCTGAAAGCTGATCTGCCTGTTGTTAAGCACAAGGAAGCGATAAGGCTGGCTGGCTATTCTGAAAGCTGATCTGCCTGCTGTTAAGAGAAGAGACAAACAATAACCACAAGAGGGCATCATGGCTTTACTTACTACAAACTTTGAAGCATATGATCATTCGGCAGCTTCCTGGCAGACATATACAGCCCAATTTCAAAATTTTGTAATAGCAAACAACATAACTGATGAGAAGAAGGTACCAGTTTTCCTAGTGGTCACTGGAGTTAAGACTTCTAATTTGCTATGTGATTTGCTTTATCCGGAGAAGCCAGAGCAGAAACCTTATGGGGACCTAGTGGAAGTTCTGGGAGCACATTTTCCCCCAAAGCCACTAGTAACTGCCGAGAGGTATAGGTTCTACCAAAGGAACCAAGAGGAAGGTGAATCAGTTGTACAATTTGTAGCAGCTCTGCGGAAGCTGGCAGCACACTGTGACTTCAAGAACATGTTAGAGGAAATGCTGTGTGACAGGCTGGTGTGTGGCCTGCACAGTGAATCAACACGAGAACGCCTATTGACTGAAGGTCAACTCACCTTGCAGAAGGCTGTGGAAATTGCAGTCTCCATGGAACGCGTCACCCAAGACATGCAACAGATCGGGGTCAGTGTCCGTAAAGTATCCCTACAACCTGCCCCCAGGGCACCGGGGAGACAACAATGTTACCGGTGGGGGAAGCAGGACCACCTCGCATCTGAGTGCCGGTTTAAGGAACTACTGTGTCGACAATGTGGCAAGAGAGGGCACATTGAACGTGCCTGCAAACAAAGGAAGGGTGAGCCAAACAGAACAGGCAGACCTGAGAAAAATGGGCTGTTGGTTTGGCGGACTAAGAGGGAAATTCTGCATGCAGTAGAGCAGAATACAGGTGATCATAGTGACACCCAGTTGGAACATGAAGATTCCCTCCATGTTTTGTCTATAACAGCTGGCCCACGTAAATTCTGGGTAACACCTGTGTTGGAAGGCAAACCTACACGCATGGAACTGGACACTGGCGCAGCAGTTTCATTAGTTTCTAACATTCTGTATGAGAAGGACTTTAGACATCTGCCACTTAAGCCAACAGTAGTCGTTTTGAAGACATATACTGGAGAGACTGTTCCCCTGTTGGGTACTCTTGATGTGAAAGTAGAACTCAATGGACAGACCATAAAGCTACCACTGCTTGTGGTGAAGGGGAATTACCCAGCCCTAATGGGAAGATCTTGGATCAGGAAAATCCAACTCGATTGGTCACAAGTGCATCAATTGACTAAAGAAGAAATGAATCTAGCAGCGGTACTAATGGTGAAGAGAGGCCGATTGCTTTTGCTTCACGCTCCTTGACTAAGGCAGAAACTAATTATGCCCAAATTGAACGTGAAGCGCTGGGCATTGTTTTTGGCGTTCGGAAATTTCACCAGTACCTGTGGGGAAAGAAGTTCACACTTCTCACTGACCATCGACCCCTGACATCAATTTTGGGGCCACACACAGGCATCCCACATTTGGCGGCTAGTCGGATGCAACAATGGGCATTGATACTTTCTGGATATACATATGAAATCAAGTACAGGCAATCCTCTTTGCATTGCAATGCTGATGGCCTTTCAAGGCTACCCTTACCGGCACACCGTCAGGATCTGGGCCAGGAAGGAATCTTTTACTTTGAACAGGTGGAAAACACACCCGTCACGGCTTCTCAAGTGAAGAAAGCAACACAGGTTGACCCAGTACTCTCACAAGTTATGGATTTCGTGATGCGTGGAACGTTCTTACCTGACTCTCAGGTCTCTCCTGACCTCCGTCCCTATGTGTCTAGGAGAACAGAGTTATCGACCCAATCCGGGTGTTTGTTGTGGGGTATGCATGTCATTATCCCACCTTCATTAAGACCACGTTTGTTGGAACAGCTCCATTCAAGTCACTGCGGCATAGTGCGCATGAAAGAAATTGCATGGAGCTATTTCTGGTGGCCGGGCTTAGAGAAGGCCATTGAAGAAACGGCTAGAGCTTGTACCTCATGCCAGAGTGTCTGGAATGCACCTCAGCTGGCACCTCTTCACCCATGGGATTGGCCCGAAAGGCCATGGCAACGTATCCATGTTGATTTTACTGACCCATTTGAAGGATGTATGTTTTTAATTGCTGTGGATGCCCATTCAAAATGGCCAGAAGTCTTGGTAATGCAGTCCACTACTACGGAAGCCACTATTCAGACCCTGCGTGGCTTTTTTAGTCGTTACGGTCTTCCAGAACAGCTGGTGAATGACAATGGACCACAACTCGTTTCTCAGGCTTTTGAAACTTTTATGAAGGCCAATGGAATACATCACATCAGGTCAGCACCGTATCATCCTTCCACCAATGGACTTGCTGAAAGGTTTGTACAGACTATGAAGCAAGCTCTAAAATCTGCAAAGGGACGTTTGCCTCTTCATAAGCGTCTGGACAACTTCTTGTTGTCCTACAGAAACACTCCACAGGCTACAACTAAGGCATCTCCAGCTTTTCTTATGATGGGGCGGCAGTTGCGCTCTTGCTTTGATTTGTTGAAACCACGAGACACACGGCAAGTGGTTCAACGCCAACAGCAGGACCAGGTCAGCAGACATTCACCAAGAACAAAGGGCCGCACCTTCAGTATTGGACAGCCAGTTCTTGCATGAAACTATGCTTCAGGAGCTAAATGGGTCCCAGCAACGGTCATTGCCCAGACAGGACCTGTTTCCTACTCTGTCCAGACTGCGAGTGGCCTAGTTTGGTGACGGCATGTAGATCAGCTGCTTCTCCATCATATCCACCCAGAAGATGCATCTCCAGCAGACATATCTGACTTCACCCTTACTGATGATACAACATCAGAGCATGAAACTACTATTTCTGTCTCTCCTGCTCCAGCCACGCCTTCAACGCCTTCAGCCTCCCTGGACCAACCGGACACAACATCCTCTCCGGTTCCAGCTACTTCCCCAGTACCTGTGATCCCACCACCATCAATACCACCTTGTGGGGTGGGCACACCAGAAGTTCGCCGTAATCCACCTCGCGACAGAAGGCCTCCTAATCGGCTGGATCTTTAGCTAGTGGTGACCCCCTCTTCATGGGGCAGAATAATTCCCCGGGGGTTCGGTGGAGACGGGGCAGTCTACCCTCATCTCCTAGTTTAGTTCTTATTCTTTCGGGGGGGGGGCTTTATTCTGGGGGGGGTGTTCATTAGAGGGGGAGGAATATGTGGTGTTTTGGACTACCTAGGGTCATTGGGGTTGCCATAGTGATAAATGGGAGAGTCGTTTAGGTGCTAGGAAGACCTGTCTGTCTCCTCTCTTTCTCTCAGTTTTCTTTCAATAAAGACTTCTTATACAGCTCTGAATATGCTGTCCTCCTTATTGGACTATAATCTCCCTTAAAACTCTAAAGTGGCCTCCCGATACGCAGCTGGGAACTGGGCTATGACTGCTTGCCTCCCCTCACGGGTTGGGGCTGCAAGCAGCCCTTTCCATTTCTTCTTTCTCTTCTTTCTTTGTCTTCCTTCTTTCTCTTCCTTCCTTTCTTTTTCTTTCTGTATTTGTTTCTCCTTCCTTCTTTCCATCCTTTTGTCTTTCCATTTCTTTCTTTCTTGTTTCCTTCCTTGTTATTTTCTTTCTATCTCTTCCTTCCTTTCTTGTTTCCTTCCTTCCATCTCTTCTCTTTTTTCTTTTTCTCCTTTTCTTTCTCTTCCTTCTCTTTACTTTCAATATTCCTTCCTTTTTTTCTTCCCTTCTTTCTTTCTTCTTTTTCTTCTTTCCTTTTTTCTTTCCTTCTCTCCTTTATTAAAAAAAACTTTTAAAAAATTTAAGTTTTCTAAAATTCACACAAATTCAATTAATTAAATCCAATTAATATATTCTATTTACAATCACTTTTAATTCAATTAATTACTTTTTAATTTAATTTAATTAAATAAATTGGGGACCCTGCTGTATGAAAAGGTTTCAGTAATGCGGCCCTCAGGCCAGTATCCTAGTCCTCATACGGCCCTCATGGTGATTTGAGTTTGAGACTCCTGATATAGGGGATGGAGTGACACTAAGCTGGGGAAGCTGAAGATATGGAGGAGGGCAGAGCTAGGCTACAGAGTGACCTAAACAAACTGGAAGATTGGGCCAAAAAAAAAATCTGATGAGGTACAAGGACAAGTGCCAAGCTCTACACTTAAAATGGAAGAATTCCATGCACTGCTATGGACTAAAGATCAACTGGCTAGGGAGCAGTCCTGCAGACAAGGACCTGAGGGTTACAGTGGACCAAAAGTTGGATATGAGTCACAAGTGTGCCCTTACTGCAAAGAAGGCTAATAACATATTGGGCTGCCTTAGTAAGATCATTGCTAGCAGATCCAGAGAAGTGAATGTTTTCTTCTATTCAGCAATGGTGAGGCCTCATTTGGACTACTGTGTCCAGTTGTGGGCCCTTCACTACAGGAAGGATGTGAACAAATTGGTGGGACTCCAGCAAAAGACAATGAAAATCATAAGGGGGCTGCGCTTAAGAGAAAAGGCTGAGAATTATATAGTCTACAGATGAGAAGGCACAGAGATTTGATAGTGGCCTTCAGTTACCTGAAAAGGAGTTTGGAGCTAAGCTGTTCTCAGTGGTGGCAGATGATGAAACTAGGACAAATACAGAAATACAGAGAATTTACTGAAGGCATGGGGAGACAGTGCCTCCCCAACCTCCCCTGCTAAGGCTGCCCACTAGCAGCATAGCCACTGGAGGCAACAGGAACCAGACTGGGATCCAGCTAGGATCTGAGGTCACCATTGGCAGCAAGATCTGCCCCCAGCCAGGGAACAGGAGCTAGTCCTCACCCTCGCCAGGGGAGGGACAGGAGCTGGCCCCGGCCATGGCTGAGGTCCTGGAGCTGCTGCCATGGTAGCAAAGTCAGACCTGGCTGGGGGGAGGGAACTGGCCCTAGCTCCAGCTGGAGTCCTAGGGCTGCTGATGCTGGCAGCAAGATCTAACCCCTGCCAGTGTCCCAGACATACCATCACCTGTGGACAAGGGGCAGGAGCTGGCCTGACTGGGGTGCAGAGAATATTTATAAATGAGTGCAGGGAGGTGGGATTTAAATCACCCACTTTGAGAGTGGTGTCTGAGAGCTGCTGCCACCACCACCAAGACCCAGCTCTAGCCCCAGTTGGGGTCCTGGAGTTGCTGCCAGAGGTGGCAAGATCTGTCCCTGAGCAGGGGGCAGAAGCTCACCCCGGCCCCAATTCGGGTCCCACAGCTGCTGCTGCTGGCAGCAAGATCTGGCCTCAGTTGGAGAGAAGGAGCCAGCCTCGGCTAGAGTCACAGGGCCACCACCAGCTGCAGGAGCCAGATTGGGCCTAGAACTGGTAAAGGGGCATGGCAGGGGGAGCAGTAGGGGCTGCCTGGGGCAGCTGTGGGGAGCCAGCTCCAAAATCCACCCATGGATTAGATATTAAGAAAAACTTTTTCCTTGGGTGTCTGGTGAAACATGGGAACGGGTTACCTAGGGAGGTGATGGAATCTCCATCCTTACAGGTTTTTAAGGTGCAGCTTGACAAAATCTGGCTGCGGTGTTTTCACTGGGGTTTGTCCTGCTTTGAGCAGGAGGTAGGATTAGATCAGTGGCTTCCAACCTTTTCAAGAGTGGGGATGCCTTTCCAGCAGAAAAAATCTTTGCAGGCCCCCTGGCCATCTGTACGATGAAGGTGCACCACTGCAAAGCAGTGGTGCTTCTGCAAGCAGAATCTGGCCCACACTGCCAGAATCTGGCCCATGCTGCTGTGCCCATGCCCGCCATCCCTGCTGGGCAGTGGGAGCCAGAGCGGCCATGGCCATGCCCCCCCATCCCTGCCAGGCAGCAGGTGCCACTATGGCCATGCCCCTCCCCTATCCCTGCCAGGCGGCAGGAGCTGAAGCCTCCATGGCCATGCCCCCCCATCCCTGCCAGGCAGCAGGTGCCACTATGGCCATGCCCCTCCCCCATCCCTGCCAGGCAGCAGGAGCTGAAGCCTCCATGGCCATGCCCCCAAGGGAGCAGAAGCCGCTGCGGGCATGGCTCTCTCTTCCTTCCTGTGCCAGTGGGCCCCCAGCCAGCCTCTGCACAGGAATGGGGACAAGCAGCCCCTGCATGGGAGCAGAGCCAAGCCACCACTGGCATTGGCAACCAACGAGCAGCATGGCATCAGGCAGCCTGCTGAACCCCCCCCCCATCCCCACCCGGGGGTTCGCAGACTCCAAGTTGAGAACCACTGGACTAGAGGACTCCCGTGGTCCTTTCCAACCCTAAGCTGTGATTCCTGCATTTCATGGATTGCTAGCAGAGATAGGCACCCCCTTGCAGTATGGTACTGGGAGTCAAACTCCAAGAAGGGTGGGGCTTCATGGGTGTCACTGGTGCTGGGCACAGGGGGCACAAGGCCTGAGTTCCAGTGCCAGTGCCCCAAGTCCCATTGGCAACTGCCCTGAGCTCTTGGATTGGAGGAGCTCAGGGCAGTCCCACTGCTGGGTCACTGGTGGTGGCAGGATCCTTCTGGCCCTGACCCTGGCTGGGGTCAAGCTGCTGGTGGCGGTGACAGGAGACCAATCCAGTCACAGGCTGGCCAAAGGCAGGATCTGGCCTGACCTCTGTGAGGAACCCAGGGCTGCCAGATCCAGTCCTGGCAAGGAACCTGGGTTGCAGAAACCATGGCTGCCAATGGTGGGAGGCAGATCTGGCTCCAGTCACAGCTGGAGACCTGGGGCCAATTGCAGCAGGAGCCAGATCCAACTCCAAGCTGGGGGACCCAGGGCTGGTGGGCTGGATTGGGCCCAGGGCCGCTTTGAACCACAGGGTCTCACTGGAGAGTGCAGGATTAAACCATAACACTTTTTGGGGTTCAGGGAGGGATTGCCCTTTAGGCAGGGCCATCCCTAGGGGGGTGCAGGGCCCCAGGTGAATCGCTCTCTGTGCCACCCCCTGCTGGGGGAGGGGCTGGCTGGCCCAGGGGAGTGTCTGACAAGGCACATCATTCCCTAACCCATCCAGGTTCCTTTTGCTGAATATCAGGAGCCAAGAAGCTCTGCAAATAGGAGTAGGAGGGAAGGTGATGGATCATACTGTCCCTGGGACTTCCAGCCAACTTACATAGGATCCCCTTGCACTGGGGAAGTTGATGGGATCTGGGTGCACAGCTGGCACATGGCTTCATGCCCAGCTGTGAGATGCCACCCTGCTGACCCACACCAGACACATCTACTGCTGTAGTTCTCAAGATTTTTAAATATATCCCACCCTTCCCATGAACTTTGCTATGATGCTTGCCTTCCCCACAACCTTCTGAGTGGCAGCATGAGAATAGGAAGCAGAGGAGGATGGAGTGGGGTGTTAGGAGAATAAGAGGAGAGGTGCAGCTGCATGGCAGGCAGCACAGCATCTGCAATTTCGCATGCTGTTCCTGCCCTAGGCCAAATGCCTGGGCATGCTGCAGGGCAGGAAACTTAAAAAGGCTCTGGCCTGGTCCCAGCTTACAGATGCATGCAAACAATGTTCCCTGTAAGCTGCGCCAGTGAGCGGTGGCGCAGCTGCCTCTGCTCACTGGCGCAGCAAGCACTGACCCCAGCGCAGAGCTGGGGTCGGGGCTGGCGGGGAGCAGAAGCGGGGAGCGGTGGGGGTCGTGGCTGGCGGGGAGCAGAGGAGCCAGGGCCCGGGCTGGCGGGGAGCAGAAGCCAGGAGCGGCGGGGAGCAGCAGGCAACAGAAGCTGGGAGGAGAGGAGCCGAGGTTGGGGCTGGCTGGTAGCAGAAGCAGGGAGCGGAGGCGCTGGGGCCGGGGCTGGCGGGGAGCAGAAGCTGGGACCGGAGACGCTGGGGTTGGGGCTGGCGGGGGAGCAGAGGAGCTGGGGCTGGGGCTGGCGGGGAGCAGAAGCGGGGAGTGGAGGCACTGGGGCCAGGGCTGGCGGGGAGCAGAAGCTGGGACCGGAGATGCTGGGGTTGGGGCTGGCGGGGTAGCAGAGGAGCCGGGGCTGGGGCTGGCGGGGAGCAGAAGCGGGGAGCGGAGGCGCTGGGTTGGGGGCTGGTGAGGAGCAGAAGAAGCGGGGAGCAGCAGGGGTCGGGGCTGGCGGGCAGCAGAAGCGGGGAGCGGAGCTGGGTTGGGGGCTCCCGGGCTGGGAGCAGATTAGAGGCCCAAGATAAGCTCATGGCACGCGGGGGGAGGAGAGGGGAGAGTTGATGTGTAAGGAAACGTCGTTTCCCTTTCAAGTCGTTGCTGCCCCATAGGTCAGTGGTTCCCAACGTTTTCTCTGCCATGGCACTCCTTGTTACCTTTAATTCATTTGAGGCACACTGCCATGTAGTTTCCAAATGAAGCCATATATTTTCATGAGCCAATCCAGAGTGCTCTGAGTAGTTTTTCAAAAAAATTTGTGACACACCTGTGTGCTGTGACACAGTGGTTGGGAAACAGTGGGCTAGGTAGACACAACACACACATTCCACCCAAGATGCAGAATAAACACAGAGAACTGTATAGAACCTTATGTTACTTTATTAACACCCAGCATTTCTACAGCACTTTCCATCCCAGGATCTCTCAATGGCTCACTATACTAGTCAATTCTAAAAGGGATAGCCGTGTTAGTCTAGTCCAGTGAAAAAACAACAAGGAGTTGTGTGGCACTTTAAGACTAACAGATTTATTATTTGCATGAGCTTTCATGGGAGAAGATCCCACTTCCTCAGATGCTTCAAAGATGGGTGAACTTACAGAAAGGAATGAAACTAAATGCAAGGGGGTGTATGACCTCATCCTATGTTTTACACCCCCTTGCATTTAGTTTCATTCCTTTCTGTAAGTTCACCCATCTTCGAAGCATCTGAGGAAGTGGGATCTTCTCCCACGAAAGCTCATGCAAATAATAAATCTGTTAGTCTTAAAGTGCCACATAACTCCTTGTTGTTTTTTCACTATACTAGGTATTCACACATGCTTGGCTCTGTGGTATCCAAGAGGCACACCCCACCTGTGCTCACATTCAAGTGAATGGACCTGACAATACATTATAGACAAACTACATGTGTCCTCCCATTTCGATATCTTTACCAAGTGCCGTAAACAATGGCTTTAGAAGGAGGTGTCCCCTCCATGTATTTTTAGCACAGCTCTGTTTTCAGTTGCAAGCTGGTAAAGGAACGTTCAAAGCTTGCAGACAAGAACAACACAAAACTGGTAGATGGGGATTGTAGCAGAGAGAGAAGGCAGCCTGATCTAAGTTTTTCAGTAAAGTGGAAAAACTGTCATTGACCTTAATTAACATTAGCTCAAGTAATATATAGGCCTGAATCAGGGTGACTTCTTTTAGCTCTATGAGTGAGATCTAGTCAGAATTGGCACATTCATTAGGAATCTCTAAAAAATAATAGAATTGTATTGGCTATCTGTGATCATCAGCTCTTATCAGTGTAATTTCTTACAAATTTTCTTTATGTATTTTCACATCCTCTAAAGGTAAGCTGAAATTACAGACAACCAAAATGTTTGTTGTTATGGAAAAGGTAATGGCTGGTACACTGAACACATTCTTAGATGTTTGTCACCTATACACTGACAGAAGATAAGTTCCCATTTCTGGCCCAGTTGGTTGATATATATGGTACGTTTCAAGCATCTAGTGCAGATGCTGAATGAGGCTTCAGTCTAATGAATAATATTAAGACAGAGCCTTATAACAGGTTGGATGTTTCTCATCTAGACATGCTAATGCGCATCAAGTTATATCTAAGTGCTGGATTCAAGGCTGACCTAGACTCTGTATATGCATTCTGGAAATGTGACAAAGACAGGCATCAAAAACTGAGGTGTAGAGGAGGCTTGATAGGCAGCATCATTGCTTCCTATTTGTTTAATAAAAATGTTAAACTAAAATACTGTGGTTTTATTCATTTACTAAAGTTTGAACAAAAAGACATCTATACAATGTTCCCTCTCTAAGCTGGTGATGCAACTGAGCAAGTTACGGATGCACTTGGGGAGCTGATGGGCAGTGGCTCAGGGGCCCGGTGCGGGCCCAGGAACTTGCTCAGCTGCATCCATAAGTTGCTCAGCTGCATCACCGGCTTAGAGGGAACACTGCATGCAAACCAGGTGGGGGAAGTTAGAGAACCCATGAGGCAAACAAGTCCATTTCACTCAGGATGGGAAAAGCAAGAAGGATCCACCTCAGAAAGAAATGAAGGAAAACAAACAAACAAACCAAGATGAAAATCATGTATGATCACCAGCCATTTATAATGATCACACAGGAGCTCTGAGGAAGCAAGACACAGGAAGTTCCATAGATTTACTTGAGCGTCAACAAATATAAAAGATGGGTAAAAAGATGAAAACTTACCCAATATCTGTGGAAAGAATGGGCAGGCAACCCTAATTGTCACCTACTCACCCTGGGATGGGCAGGGGGAATTCAAACATCAAGAGATTAGTTTAAAAACACAGTATAATCTTTGGCCAAAAAAAAAAAAGACTTATTTTTGCCATTCTTGTGATTCTGTGCCATTCTTGAAACTGGCAATACTGTATAAGTTAATACCATATACTTCACTCAAGGAATTTCTTTCCCTAACTGTATTCTTCCTGCTAGTGTAGGGCCAGGCTTCTGTAGCCACAATGTGAATTGAAGGTACCTTTAAAGCATCTGTTAGGTGACACTGTGTCTGTTCTTTAATATCATAACTGAAATAACTAACTCAGTTTAATAGACATTATAACCAATGTCCAATAAAGCTCGATGTTGTGAATTTAGAACTTAATTTTGTATTTTTGATAAAACTTGTTTTAGATGTACACTCTGGAATTTCATTTAAATGTGTGAACAAGATGTGTGAATGAAGGGTGTGTGTGATGGAATCAGTCAACATCAGCATCTCCTGATGAAATGCAAGTACTACCTTAATGGCTAAGCTATGCAAACAACTCCCACAGAAGCAAGGGTCCACCCCAGAAAGGAAAGAACAAAACACAAGGCGAAAAGTCATGTCTGTAAATGGCTGGTGATCAATGATCACAGAGGATTCCTAGCCAGCCCTGCCTGCTGGCCACCCAGTCTTGCCACCTGGGCTATTGAGAGGTGGGCTGATCCCTGGCCAAGCCTGCCTGCTGCCCCCAAGCTTTGCCTTCCTAGCCAGACCTGCCCACTGGCCTGGGGGGCAGGGGTTTGACATGGGGACCAGCCCTCTGGCCTGGGATTTGACCCCTGGCCAGACCTTCCTGCCGCCTGGGCTAGGGGGAGGTGACCCCTGGCCTTGCTGCCTGGGCTTGGGGGGGCACACAAACCCTGGCCTCACCTGCTCCCCAGCATTGCTGTCTGGACTTGGGAGGTTACCCCGGCCTAGCCTGCCTACAGGGTTTGGGGAGGGGTGGGGGTTGACCTCTGACCAGGCCTGTGACCCTGGCTTTGCAACCTGGGCTGGTGGTGGGGGTAAAAAACCCCTGGTCCAGCCTGACTGTTGGCCTCCTGTCATCACCACCTGGGCTGGGGTGGTGGGGTGTAGATGATGCCTGGCTCAGCCTGACCTGTGGCCTCACTGCCTGGGCTTGTGGTGGACAACCCCAGGCCCATGTGCCCTCCAGGCCTGCCACCTTGGCTTTGGAGAGGACTGCTGCCCAGGTCTGCCCCCTGGGGCACACAAGCTGAGCATTGGGGTGAGGACAACCCTAGCCCTCACCTTACTTCCTGGGCTTAGGGGAGTTGACTCATGGCCCAGCCTGCCTGCTGGCTCCCCAGCCTCAGCACCTGGGCTTGTGGGGGTGACCACTAGCCAGGTCTGCAGCCCAGCCTCATTGCCTGGGCTTATGGGGAGGAAGACCCCTGGCCTGGCCTGCCCACCCAGCCTCACCACATGGGCTTGGGTGGGCGATGCATGGCCCAGCCTGATTGCTGGCCCCCCCAGCTTTGCTGCTGTGGCCAGGCAGAGATGACCCCTGGCCCAGCCTGCCCCCTGGCCTCACAGCCTGGGCTGGGAGGGAACCCGGGCCCAGTCTGCCCTCCAGCCTCACCACATGGCCTGGGGGGGAGGGGTGTCAATCCTTGGCCTGGCCTGCCTGCCATCCTCTTGCCTGGTCAGCAGCATGACTCAGGGTCCAGAGAGGCATGATCTCTGATCTACCTGCCCCCCACTAGCCCAATGTGACTTGGGGCCCAGGGAGAATCCTGGATCCCCAGCCCCTCTGTCCCCCTCCATGCTGGCCATTGGCCTGACCCAAGGCCCAGGTGGGCCTGATCCCTGGCCAGCTGCCCCACACTGGCCAGGCAAGATCCATAGCCCATGAGGAGTCCTGGATCCCCAGGTCCCCCAGATCCCTACCCCTGACCTGGCTGCTGGCCTGACCCAGGGCCCTGGGGAGGGGGACAGATCCCCAGCCAATTCCCCCTTGGCTCAGGCTCAGGCTCCCACCCTGCCCAACACACAGTACTTACCTGCCTGTGTGTTGCCTGGGCTGGTGCTGTCAGCCCAGGCTGGAGGAGGAAAGGGTTAAACCTCCCTCTCCCCTCCAGCTAATTGCTCAGCTGCAGGCTCCAGGGGGGAGGGGTGGCAGGCAGCCCAGCTATTCACAGGCAGAGCAGGGTCTGAGTGAGCCTGTGTCTGCCTGCCAGGCCAAAAACATTTGGGGCTTGCTTTGGGAGACTAGGGGTTTGTGCTGGTCCCTGGTGGAGGGGGGCAGCAGTGCTGGGGCCCCCAAAGCATGGGGCTCTGGGCGGCTGCCCCGTTTGCCCTACCCTAAGGATGGCTCTTCCTGTAGTGCTTAGCAATCAATCCAAACTTTCTTAATAGCACCCCGCAAGCAATAGTGCCTGAGCTCTATTTTATGACCTGCTTATTCCATGACCTCTTCTAGAGTGTTATTTTGAGTAATGGTGGTGGGTATTTTCTGATGTGCTCACCTGTCCAGTGGAAATTGGATTGAGTCCTTCAAACTCATTTCCCATGGAACAATGAGTAATAAATTAGTTATGGCTTTTTACCACTTCTGACCTGATCTGGACTGAGTCATTGATGGTAAGAAATGCTATTGGCACCCAGGGCCAGCCTTAAGGGGGCTGAACAGGGCAATCACCCCAGGCCCGATGGTTACATGGGCCCTGCGCTGTGCTGCTCCAAGCAGGGCAGCGAGGGGTGTATGCTAAGGCTCTGCCCCACTGCTGTGCTTCACCCTGCTCCCTGCTGCGCTGTCTTTGGCAGTGAGCCAGGGGGGAAGGAAGCGTTTTGCCAGCCCTCCCCACCCAGGGCAGAACAGGCAGGCCCAAGGGTGGGACAGTTACGCAGGGCCATGCAGCTTGTCTGGGCCTGGCTGTCCACAATGGCTGAATGTGTTCTGGTCCCTAGCCATGGCTGGCCTGGCTCTCACCAGCAGCTGGCCTTGGCCATGGGGGGCTCACACCTGCGGCCAGCTCCCCACCGGCAGGTGGCCTCTGTTCTTGGCGAGCAATTTGAGGCCGCTTCCAATACGGAGCTGAACTGGTCCTCTGGCCCCATATGAGGCCCGGGATTCCTGGGGGTGGCAGAGCTGGATGGCCCACCACTGTTCTCTGCAGTATGGTCCTGCTCCCCCCACAGGACGGCCCTGTTGGCACCAAAGATAATGCAATAAATAAATTTGTTAGCGTTTAAGTGACACACTGACACCTTGTTTGTTTTACTGAACTAGACTAACAGGGCTGCCCCTTTGGAACAAAGCTAATGGTGTGAACAGCAAGGGTTTGTTTACTGCACCAGCGTGTGATGGCCAGCTGCCATCTGACCTCACTGAATTTGAGGAACCAGGCCCACACTATGTAATCCACGGAAACGAAGATGGGGAGCTTTGCAGGGAGAGCTAATGGGGGCCATGGCACAGGGGGAGAGGCATGGTGGGAGAGAAGGCAGGGCAGGGGAGGCTGTAGGGCGACGAGCTCACGGTGTGGGGGTGGCGGGGCCGGCAGCCCTGACAGGGGATAGGACCAGATCAGGGTTGCAGGCCAATGGGGGGAGGCGTGTGGAACACGGTCCCAGCCCGGGGAATAAGATAAGCCAGCTACCACGAGGAGCCTGGAGCGAGACAGGTCGCTGCCGGCTGCATCTCCCGGCCCTTCCGCCCCCATCCCCGCGGGGAGCACCGCCCCTGACGGAAGGGAGGCTGCTCTAATTAGCGCGAGGCCGGATCGCTTCTCGCGGGTGCGCCGTGGTGGCCAGGGTAAGCGGGCTGTGGGCTGGCCGGCTCCGGGCCCGGCTCGGCGCGCGGCTCTAGCAACGGCAGGAGGCCGTGGAGCAAGGCCTGGGGCGGCCTGGCAGCGCGGCCCAGACTTTCCCTGAAGGGACATGGGGGACAGGAGTCGGGGGCGGGGCTGTGTAGGCCGCAGGTCAGTGTAAACGCAAATGTGGAGCGGGACCCCGCGCCGCTTGCCGAGTGAGTCGGGTCGGCCTAATGGCAGCTTCCCGCCCGCTGAACGCTCAGGCCTGTCCGCTCCCTGGGCGCCGCGTCTGAAGAGCGAGGGAGCGAGCGAGGGAGCGATCTGTAGCGGGACGCAGAGCCCCCGGAAATGGGGAGATAAACGTGGTCTCCTCGGTCTCTCCCTGAGCCCTGCAGCCTCAGCTCTGCTCCCCGCGGCTCTGGTTTGCCCAGCCCAGCCCCAGAGAGGAAGGGAGGAGGGTGGTGAAAACACTGTCCTTTGGGAAAGAGACAAGTCGGGAAGCAGATAGAGATCTCTGCCTTGTGTGCAGAAAGTGACTAGACCAGTGGTTCCCAGCCTTTTCTCTACCCTGGCACACCTTGAGACCTTCACATTTTTCAAGGCACCCCACCATTAAAAATACCTAATGAATATTCAAATTAACAAATTGCTTTTTATGAATATTCATAAACCATGGCACACTTTCAGAAATGCTCCTATTTGGGGTAGCAGAGCAGGGATGGCAAAACACAGGAGGTCAGTTGTGTGCAGTGGCAGGAGTGAGTGTGGGGAGCATAGCAGGACAGGGGTGGCAAAAGAGGAAAAGGGCAGCCAGGTGGGGAACAGCACTAGGGTGGCAAAAGAGCAGAGAGGAAGGGAGAACAAGAGTGGCTTTGTAGGGGGGGGTGGGGGAACCTGGGCAGTGGGAAGGTAGAGCAGGGAGCACAGCACAGCACCCATTTCCCCCTTCTCCACAGTGGCTCCCTGCCACCCAGGGCAAATCCTCACCCCACTGCTGCTCCCTCCCACCCCAGTGGGTCCCATCCTCCCCTCCCCCAGCCCCCTGTTGCCTGTGATGGACCCTCCCATCACTGCAGGGGCCAGACTAGGCCTCCAGCCCGCAACTGTCTTCCCCAGCCACCCCACAACCCCAGCTACACACCCTCTGCTACACACACACACAACCCCCAGCAGCTTTCTGCCCTAAAGTCCTTACATGGGCTGTATGCACGCTGCCTGACACAAGCTGCTCTGCCCTGTAGGGGGAGATTCACACATTCCCAGCCTCCCACCTCTCTCTGCTGTCTGAGCCTAAGGTGTAGCCACAGGAACTCTGCCTTCAGGCTGTTCCTGGTATTTTTAGGGGGCCCAGAAAGCTGCCTGCCTAAAAATAGGGGGCCCTAGAACTGTGTTCCAGTGCCTTCCCCCTTACTTTAACCCCTCACTTTTCTCAGCCCTGCATAGCCCACATGGCTGGGCTGAGCAGGGAGGGAACTTTAACTCCAGCTCTCAGGGATGCTCATGGCGCACTTTGGGTGTTTTCGCGGCACACCAATGTGCCCCGGCACACTGGCTGGGAACCACTGGACTAGGGAGTATTAGGTGAAGGGTGAATAATTGGAGAGAGGTGGTGATGATGGGTTTAGTAGACAGTGAGTTAGAAAAAAAAGGGAAGGAGGCACTTCACAAAACACAACCTGTGAAACTTTTTTCAGGGGATGATGTGACAGCTAAGAAAAGTACAACTGGCTTCAAAAAAGGCCTACATACATTCATGTAGGATAGGTTCATCAGTGGCTGTTCACTGGTAGATGCAACCCTGTGCTCTGGGTGTCCCTAAACCTGGCTGCTAGTAGCTGGGACTGAATGATGAAATGAGTCTCTCAGAATTGCTATTTGGTTTGTTGCATCTGAAGCTTCAGAAGACAGAATACAGAACTAGAGCCCCTGGTTTGACATAGTATGGCTGCTCTTATATTCTCCTGGCATGCTGCCTTGGTGCCCTGTACTGTGGGATGGAATGCTTTCAAAGCCCTGAGTGATGTAACTAGATCAATTTAGCTAGGCCTAAGTGTTTTGTTTTGTGTTTTGGGTTTTTTTTTTTGGTTTTTTTGCCTGTTAGTCTGAAAAAATGGCATGCATCACCTGCAAAATGAATGAAACTTTTTGCTGATTTAAAAAAAAATTTTTTTTCTTTCTTTCTACTTCACTGCAACCTTCTTGTGCTTGCTGTTCACAGGCTTCTCAACTACCCATACATAAGCATGTTAAGGAGATGTTGCCAACCCCTTTAGGCCCGTTTTCTTTTCTTTACAGATCTTTATGGCTGATTCAACTTTAGTGATATTGTTTTGGATTTTAAAACTAATGTTTGAGGTTATTCATGTGCTTAAATATTTTCAGGGTTAGACTGATGAACAGTAGCTACCATCCTGGTAGTGATTTCTCTGATCATAGGATCACTGTCAGAAGTTGCTTTTCATGATGTCTTTGACCCCTGTCACTGTAGTATCTGGAGTCCCTCAGCACTCCTTTAAGGTAGGTGAGTGTAGTCCTCATCGGTAAAATGGGGAAACGAAGGCACAGAGGGCATGTCTACATTGGTGCTGGGTGGAAACCACTCAACCTGGTTAGAAAGACTTGAGCTAGCACAGGCAAAATAGCAATGCAGACACTGAGGCTAGCAACCTCTCAGACCCACACACTGTTATTTTTAGCGTGCTGGCTAGCACCAGGCTTTCTACTGGAACCGTGAGGTGCTCTCAGCTCCAGGATAGAGCCTCTCTGGGTATTGCTGCACTGGCACTGGGCTACATACTTGGGTTTCAGACAGCCTTGTACTGAACAGATTAGCTTGTTCTGGTGCCTGTGCAGCTGTAGCTAGGCTGTGACTTTTCCAGTGCTATTTCCATCAAGGCTACTGCCTGTAATTCTACCTGAACTGGAAATTACACCTCCAGCTCCTGTGACTGTCACTAAAGTTGTGTGGTGGACTGGAAAATAAATCCATACTGAACTTTTTTTACTTGATTTCCAGTAAACCCATACTGTAACTGCAAAACCATGCTCCTTTTTCCCCCCAAGAAGTAGTACTTCTGTTTGCTTGTTTTTTAAAGCTGCTTGCTTTGAATTTCATTGGGTAGCTCCAAATTCTTGTCTTTCATCAAGTGAAGGGATAAATAACACCTGCATTCAGTTTCTTCATATTATTCATGAGGTTACAGACCTCTGTCATATGCCCCTTTAGTTATCTCTCTTTTAAGGTTCACAATAGCTTTCTTTTTAATACCTCCTCATGGAAGCTGTTCCATGCCTCTAACAATTTTTGTTGCCTTTCTCTGTACCTCTTTCAATTCTAGTGCATCTTTTGTGAGATGGGGGATCACCAGAACTACCTGCTATATTAAAGGTGTGGGTGTGGCAGGAGTGTGGGTGGTGTAGATGGGAATAGACTTGGCTTGTGAAAGCAAAGTGTGAAGTCCAGATAACAGTAAGTGAGCTTCTTAAGAAATTGAAGAACAAGCTTCTTTTTCTGTCATTCTAGCTTCTCTGGTAGCTCATGTGTGCAGGTCATCACTTTTGTTTTGCATAGTTACCATTTGGCTCTTTTTGTACTCTTGAAAACTTCTAATTGGAAGATGGTATTTTTCATTTCTTGTCAAACTGTTCTAAGCTGTTTGTGTTTAAACGGTTGCAGTTCTGTAGTGGGTGAAATAGTACATTATTACAGTGGTTTTCAAAGATCTTTTTGTTGGGACCTAGTTGGAAAAAAAATAATTGATGCCTGTGATCGAACAATTGCATCTTTCAGCAATGTATTCCAGTCTTGCAACAGGGGGTGCTGTAACCCAGCACCTGTGGATCTGTGACCCAGTCCTGACCCATGGTCTGAAAACCACTGCATTAGAGGGTCTCTCTTTTGTCCCAAATTGCTGGTCATTTTGCTTAAATAATGCTTCTTGAGTTAAAACACTGACTCTGAATGGAGAACCCAGCTTAGAAGTCTAAGCTGTCTCCTAAAGTTCTGTAATGTATGCTGTAGCAGCCTCCTTTCTTCCCACCCTAGTGCCTTGCATACCCTGCCCTCCTCCCTCAACTATCTTCTCCAAGCCATCCTACTATCTCTCTCCAAAAAGGCTGCCTGTCTCTGCTAGCTGGATGGCTTTTGCTAGTTAATAAGCACTTGGGGAAAGGCTCTAATTGCTGATTAAATGCGTATGCATTCAGTTAAAATGGAGGTTTCAGTCCAAATCTGTGAAACTTTTTATTCCACTTTTAGAATGACTCATTAAAATATTTTTTTCATGCTCACTCTGGAGCAGAAACTTTAGAACCAAACAAGTTAAAATAGCCAACTTTTTTCTTAAACTTTACAAATGTATTCTCTGTTCAGGTTTTTAACTTTTTCTGTGTTTTCTTATAAGTGGGAAGATGTCATTAATTCCGTTCATGTAACCCCTTTTCTTTTCTTCCCCTCCCCAGATTGCGGTAAATCTGAGAATGAACGGATGTACAAAGCCTTCTGTCGAGCAGGCCAAAATCCATGAAGCGTTCAATCCTGTGATTCGTGATGAAATCGAGCAGCTCTTTGAGAAGAAGTTCTCATATACAAAACCACCAAATAATGAATGGCAGCTGCCAGATTCCAATGATGTGTTTACCTGTGATCACAAAGCATTCAGTGTACTCCTCGCTCTGAAGGACTCCATGAATGAAGTAAAAAACCAGTTGAGTGACAAGAAATTGGATGCATGGCACCAGCACACTTCCTTCACTAATAAAGCAGGGAAAATCATTCCTCATGTGAAAAAATCAGTGAATGCTGAGCTGTGCACCCAGGCTTGGTGCAAATTCCATGAAATTTTGTGCAGTTTTCCCCTTCTCCCCGAAGAAGCTCTTCAGAATGGAGAACTCAATTCTGTCCATCTCTGTGAAGGACCTGGTGCTTTTATAACTAGTCTCAATCACTACTTAAAATCCCATCACATCCCCTGTGACTGGAACTGGGTAGCCAATACGCTAAACCCATATCATGAAGCAAATGATACCCTTGTGATGATTATGGATGACCGGCTTATTGCAAATACTTTGCCATGGTGGTACTTCGGCCCAGATAATACTGGGGATGTGATGACACTGAAACATCTAACTGGACTTCAGCACTTCATAAGTAATATGACCACTGTTCACCTGGTAACTGCAGATGGGAGTTTCGATTGCCAAGGAAATCCTGGTGAACAGGAAGCGCTTGTCTCACCTCTACATTACTGTGAAGCAGTCACTGCTTTAATGACCTTGGGCAATGGTGGCTCCTTTGTTTTAAAGATGTTCACTCTATTTGAACATTGTTCTGCCAATCTACTTTTTCTGCTAAATTGTTCCTTTAGGGAGGTCCATGTCTTTAAACCTGCCACTAGCAAAGCTGGGAACTCAGAAGTCTATGTAGTTTGCCTTCATTATTTTGGCAGAGAGGCCATCCATCCTGTGCTGTCCAAGATGATGCAGAACTTCGGAACAGAAATGGTCAGAAAAGCTCTCTTTCCCCACCATGTAATACCAGAATCTTTTCTTAAAGTACATGAAGAATGTTGTGCATTCTTTCACAAGTACCAAATAGAGACTATATCAGAGAATATCCAACTCTTTGAGTGCATGGGGGAAGCAGAACAGGTAAAGCTGAATAACTTAAGGGACTGTGCTGTGGAAATTTTCATGCAAAGATTCCACCTGAAACACATTACAAGGAATAATTGGCTAGTGAAGAAGCCTCATGTAGGCTGCAGCATGAATGCAAAATGGTTTGGACAGAAGAACAAATATTTTAGTACGTACAATGAAAGAAAAATGCTGGAGTCATTGACATGGGAGGATAAGGTGGCCAAAGGCTATCTTAATCATTGGGCCGAAGAGCACACTTCACGTAATGCTGGGAAAAGTTGCATTTTGGAAGGGTCATCCTATAATCTTGAGTGTAATTTATGGTACATCTTAGAGGGAAAGAGGCTGTCGAGAGTAAAATGTTCTCCGTTCTGTGATGGTGAAGTCTTGAAGAATCTAAATGAAGCCCTCAAAGAATCATTAGCAAGCAGACTGAAATCTAGTTCCTTTTCCAGACAAACACAGCAACTGTTTTGTTCTTGCAGTGTGCTTACTGAGGCTATGATACTATCTGAGTTGTTCAGCCTTACCAGGTACCATCAGAACTTACCAAATGAAGGATGCAGTGACCAAATCAAGTGCCTTGTGGTGGGCTTTCCATCTGTCTGTGACATCAAAAGCCAGTCTAGCATGGAAATGAGGCTTCTGGAGTCAGCCACACTCCTGACTTTCAGCTGTTCTTTACTTCATGATGGAGACCCAAAATATCAGCAGCTTCTTTTAGAGTGTGTTCTATGTGCATTTAATCAGCTGCAGCTGGGAGATGCTTTGATTCTGCCTGTTCTTTCTTCTTTTACACGCTTTACAGCTGGCCTGATTTTTGTTCTGCACAGCTGTTTTAGATGCATCACGTTTGCTTGCCCCATATCCTCTGAACCTCTCGGTACCAGTGCTGTTCTGTTGTGTGTTGGCTATCGGGGTCTTCCGAACCGTGTTGTTGAGTACCTGCACCATTTGAATAAACTAATGAAAGCTTTGATCAAGTCAGACTCTCCTCAGCAGGTGTTACAGTTTGTCCCTATGGAGATGCTTTTAAAGGGCATGTTGCTGGAGTTTTTATGGGATCTGAATACCACCATTGCAAAGAGACAGCTCCATTTGATAATTCAAGCTGAGCAGCAGCAAATGTTGAGTAGTCTTTAATTCTTATGATCTAGGATTGAGCTGGTAGCTGGTATTTCAGAGAAATCACTTCCCTGGCTCTGTAAATTTCTTAATTTTATTTTATTTTGCTAGTGTGAGTGTTACTTCCTTTTAGAACAGTGGAGATTTATTTTCATTTTGGCACCTGATTTTTTGAACTGGCGGTTCTATCTGTTCTCTGGCATTAGCTGTTGCCATACACATCGTATAAGCCTTGGAGTTATTCTATGTGGTGGGAGATTTGTCAGGCAAGATTAGGACTGAGTGTCTGGAGAAAGGGGAGTTCTTTTGGGTCAGATCTTTGTGCCTTCATACATCTTGATCCTCTTCCTTCTGTATAGTCTTAACACCACAATGATATTTCTGCTTAGCGAGCTTAGTGGGGCCTAACTGATGCTGCTATCTGTCAGCCAGCGGAGGCTGCTGTTAATTGACTTTCTCAAGTGTACCTCTTTCTTACTTTGATACTTTGTTAATTCCAGCGTTTTGAGGACCCAAGCGCAGTATTCAAGCTTGGTAGCTGATAGCTAATCTTCCCTTTTGATTAAAAAGAAGCTACCTATGCTATTGCATCCAGAAAGAACTAGAATCCTTTAGAATTATGTCTAGAGTTTGCTGAATACCTTTCCGTATCAAGAACAGCACAAAATTTGCTTCAGAAATTCAGTTTTATAAGCGGTTGCCTTAGCTGCTCTGAAGCCATGCTGAGTAAGGCCTAACTTTTTTTTTCAAAACTGACTGATTTGATGTCTCAGCATTTGTTGCTCAATTTTATGCATGGAAAGGAGGCTGACTTTTCAGAGTCCAGGCCTTCACCACTTTCTGAAAATTAAGATACCATAAGTTGAGCAACTGCTGACAGCCACTAGAATGCTGAGTGATGCCATTTTTAAGGTACCATGTGTAAGCCCAAAGTCTGACATAAAGTAGAAGGGAAACTGGTTTTCTTAGGAATTTTGTGATCCCTGACTCCCATTTTACACATACTTGCTTTTCAGCACTGCATGGAAGAGAATCAAGACTCTTGGGCTCTCTTCCCACCTATGAAATTGATTTGCCTCGTAGCCTTCACTTCACTTCCCTGTGCCTCCATTTCCCCTTCAGTAAAATGGCCATAATACTGTTGTGACCCATTCCTGAAGGTTTTGAACTTTGGATGAAAGTGAGAGAATGACCAAAATAGAATTATTGTCCATCAAAAAGCAATGTCTTCTCTCCCTATCTTCTTTGTTGGTTTTAGGAAGTGTTAATTGAACCAGTTTGTAGCCTTCTTTAGCCACCCCATCTGGGAGAGCACCTCCTCTGAAAGGAGCACATATCTACCGGATTTCCAAATACATAAGTGTAGATTTGAGTACTAAAAAAATCAGACTGCCTCCAGTTGGTCAGCTGAGATCTAGACATCTGAAATTTTTCTTTGAGCTAAGAGATTTGTAACCTTAGACATCTGACTTCTATATGTGTTTGTTTTTTTTTTTTTAATGAAATCTGTTGCTACAAGTAAATCTCTGAGGTGACTGTACCTGAAAGATTTTTGTCAAGACAAATATTTTCTGAATCTTTAAGTTGCCTCCTATGTACCTTTTGACAACACTTTCACTATGTTCCTTCTGTCAGTCCATCTTCTCCATTTGTATGTAATGAAAGATGGGATTTTTTGTATTGTAAGAAATGTGACCATAAAGACACACAAATCCTCAGGAAGACTCTTGAGACCTATGTATTTCATGAAAACACTTTTAACTCTCTGTAATTGACTAGACCTCATATTGAAAAGGTCCCTTGAGGTACCCAATTTCTCCCATATTTTCTGAAAGCCACCTTTCCAGAGTCCAGAAATCAAAAACAGGAGGTATAACTTGACTTGCATCAAGAGTTCAGCAGCCAATTTGTTTCCAAAGTGCCTCTCTTGAAAATCTGGGTCTGATTGTGAGTGTTGAATGTTCAAACACTATGCACTTAATTCCTAGCCATGGACCAGATTGCCACCTCCCATAGAAGACACAAGGGGAGGAGTTCTCTGAGATTGGAGTGAAATCCTAGAACCACTGCAGTCACCAGGAATCCTGTCCTTTACTTTAGTGTATCAGCATTTGGCCTGGATTTTCCTGGCAAAATGAGCCACAAAGTTCATTTTCAAATGAGGAGGATTCCAAGAATGTTAACTGAGGGGTATTTTTGCTCTGCTCTTTGCATTCTCAGGGGATTGTCTGTGTGGTGTGGTCTCTTTGAGAGTCCCATTCTGCATGTTTTGTAAAATCATTAAAATGTCCATGTAAAGTCAGGAGAGTCAGTTATGATTGACACTTTGTCTTTTTATTGTGAATTTCCTTGGTGGGTTGTGTCTTAACAATCTTAAAGACCAAAGACCCCTTGAAAGAACAGTAACAAGTAAGTGTTTCCATTGTGATTTTTGTGAGAGTCATAAGAATGTGTTTGGCCAGAGATGAGAAGTTTCAGTTGGCTCATTCTGTCTAATTCTTTTGCCAAGTCTTCTGTTTAATATAGGATGAGGTTTGACTAAGCCTCTTACTGTCATAGTTTCACTTCCTAAACAAGTGGCAAACTTACTGTGTCTCCTAGCAGTTGAAGAGAAGTGAAAGTAAGGAGAGGGAATAATGGACTTGGTTTATTTGGCAGCCTCATGGTTTTGGATTTCAAATTTGAGTTCATATCTAAGTCCTTGTGACTTCTGTATGGTGTGGGAAGGCTGACCATCCTGCAGTTAATTTATAAAGATTTTTTTACTTGATTTTTGATCTTGCTGAAGAGCCTCTTTGACCGTTGACTTTTTAAAAGTTACCTTGCTTTAGAAAGAGTAGGTGAAATTTGAATCAAATACCAACTCAGTGAAGGGACTTTGTTTAATTGAGTGAATACTCATCACTTACTTTTTACTTGTAAATTACTGTATTTAACTTCATTTGGACACACAGGTGTATGCGTATCTACCTCTATGTAATCCTGCCTTTGGTTTCCCAATTTGATTTCTATAAGGCGTAGTAAAATTTAGCGTGTGAAATCTTGTTCTTTGTTAAAATTATACTAATTGGTGTCTGTTAAACTCAATTTGTTAGATCAGTCAAATTGCTAATAGTATAAAGAGACTGTGGCAAAATTACTGTGTAATAGAAAAGCTATCCGGAACCCAAAGGAAAAGACTTTGTTACAAGCTTATGCAGAAGGAACAGACAAGACTCTTATGTTCTGATTGTTAAACTTGAATCTTGAGCTAGGGTGTGGAATATTCTGGAATATTAATTCATTGGGAGGCACAATGTGACCAGAACATTATAACCTATGGGACAAGACGTTTCTTTTCATCTTTTTCAAGACTCAGCCCTTGACCTTAGAATGATTTTGAGCACATTATTTGGGGGGGACTCCCATAATATTTTGTTTCTCTAGGAATTTTTTTTGCCACTAAAATATCTTAGCTTAGTTATCAAAGCAGGCTGTATTTTGTGGATGGGAGGGCATTTTTCTGGACAAGACAGATTTGCAAGTTTTCTACTTGCCCATGAAAAGTAACCTCCCCCCCCTCTTTCCAATAGGCAGGTGAAATAGTATTAGTTCCCTACCCCAGCCCCCCCACCCCTGCCAAAATATCTTGGCTGAAAGGAAGGCTGAGTGTGAGTGAAACAATTTCTGTGCCTGGATTGCTAAAGTTTTATAACAATATTGCAAGCCTGAGATAAGGGAAATAATTTTGATAGTTGTTTTGCTGAACTCTTGGTTTGGTTTCTTCTTTTTATACTTCAGCTCAGCTGACAAAAAGTCCAGCTGGGAGGGATGAAAAGAACAAGTAGGCCCAAATGATATCTATTGATATCAGAAGTTATATTCAGTCACAATTGCTTATCACCAACTATTTATTGTATAGTAATTTGGATTGATGTGTAATCCCCTTTCAGTTAAACAAATGCTGGCAGTTCCAAAACTTACTGTTAGCTTTGAAAGGATACCAGTTTTGTGTGGAGTTTCTGAATGGTTATAATGGCTTGTAACAAATCATAGATGATATTTTTTTTTTTTTTAAAGGATCCAGTTACTGTTACAATAATGGTCTTGTTAAGCAGTCTTTCCATCCATTTGTACAGATGGATTAAATTTGCTCTGTGGGGCCACTGGCTAGGGGATTAGCTCAGCCTTGCTTGATAAACTTCCCTGAGAGGGAGGCTCTGGGATTTGACTGCCTTGAGTGTCTATTTGACATGCATATGTGTGCGTTTGTTAATGCTGCTCATGTATTTACAGTTCTATGTCAGACTGGAAGTAGTCTTTGCTTTTTAACAAAGTGGATGTGGGATTTTTTGTTTGTTTGTTTGTTTTGAGGGTGCAGTATTTGTGGGTATAAAGATAAAGAAATGCTGGCAGAAGCTGGCTACTGCATTTTTCTGTTTTGCTCTGTAAATTGTGTGTAAAGACACTTTTGATTTTTAAGATGTGGACACAGTGAAACTTGTTTTGGAAATAAAATCTTAGTTTGCTCTTACCACTCATTTCTTGTTTCCCTGTTTTAGATACCTATCTAAATATGAACAGAAAAATTAGACTTTAGCGGCATGAAAACATTTAATAAAAATGTTTTAATATTTATTTCTGAACTACTTATTTTTCTTTCCCCAGCCTGTCTATCTCATCTGTCTCAACACATTTATACTATGTTCATCACAATGGTAATGGAGCATCCCAGTTAATGGTAGCCATTGAGTACACTTCTGGTATTTCACTCTCACTTCTCATTTTACCTTTTATAGTTCACCCTTATGAAAACAAGTAAGCCTGAGATGCAGTCGCTGGTAGAGCTGTATATCGAATGCCTGCATAGAACCCAGATTCTCATACCTGGCATAACATCACTCATGCTCTCCCATGTACAATATTCCCAAATAGAGTAAACTTGCTTTAAAACCAAGTATTTCAGCTTGGGGATCTCCAGTGACTGCATGATATAAAAAGCCCCTTAGCTGTGAACAACCTATGAGGCTATACCTTCTTCAAGATGGGCTGCTCAGATTCATTCAGAAATAGGTGTCTCCGTGCTGGAGCACCAGAATGCTCAGAACTTTTTGCTCTAGCCTTGCAGAAGAGGGCAGGCAGCCACTGCCCCTTATGCAACCCTGTGGCTATATAGGTAGCCACTGCCCAGCCCCTCCCCAGTTCCTAAGAGTTGCCAACTCCAAGTGTGGGGACAGGGGGAGGGCTCTGAATGAATCTGAGCAGCCCATCTCAAAGAAGGATGGTTACTAGTAAGTAACCTGCTGTTTTTTGAGCGTTGCTCTGATACATTCAGAAGTAGGTGACTGCTAGCCATGCTGATGGGTGGCGGGTGGAGTTGGCTCTTCTGCCTTCAGCACAGCATAACTCCAAAATGGGTATTTGTCCAATGACCAGGGTCCTGGAGGGGTCTAGGAGATCAACCCAAGGACCGTTGCCCTGGCAAGGATAAGCAGGGATTGCAGGACTTAACCCAGTGGAGAAAGTAGGCCCAGTTTGTCTGAGCGCATATAGTGGCGCTTAAGCAGGAGGGCCTGACGTCACCTTACACATAAATGAGATATGAATGCATTGTAGCTAAAGTCGAGGAATGCAACTCTAACCACTCCGCCTAAAGACGTATTGGCAGAGGTGGAATAAAATGAGAGGATTAGAGTTCTGGCAGTAACGTGTGTTAACATACCTCCTATAAGGGAATTCAGGAGGCAGTAGGGTTGTCAGGCTGGCATTGGTGGGTACCGACATTGCCATAACTGGTGGTGATGGTCATCAGTACTATAAGAGAACCTGAGGGGAGTCTTTTCCCTCTGTTTTGATATCGTAGGGCACCTATGGGACAAGGGGTCAGGCCAGAGACTTGAACAGGGGGTTGGTGTTCCCCTGGGACCTGTGGCCATGACACACCCACCAGAAGGTTTCAGGTATGTTAATCTGGCACAGTCAGTATCCCTCAGGGAGGTGGGGCAGCTGGGGTGGGAGGGAAGAATCTGGGGAAAGTGCAGCGATCTAGTTCAAAAGGTATTGGGATGTTGGCAACAATGGTTGATATCCCAACAGGCACAGTCATAATGAGATGAGAGGACTAGCTTGGGGCCCTGGTGCCTGGTCCATGCTATGGAAGTAAAAAGAAGCACAGGTAGTGTCGTGATGAAACCCACTGGGGGAATGTCAAAAAGCGAATCCTTACATGCCAAGGAGGTAGTACTACTATCTATGCCTTTCCCTTCCCTTTTGTTTAGAGTTTCCTCAGCAGGGAAGCAGCCATAGGGATGCTACGGTGAGGGGTTTTGGACATGGTGGGCTATGGGTTGGTAATGGTTCATAGGTCCGGTTGCTAGTACCCATGGCCTAAGAATTCACACACTTTGGCCAAATGGTCTCACCGCGCCGGGGGGCGGGGGGAGGAGACTGATGTGGGAGAGGGACTGAGCCTAATTAAGACTGCATTGGGGTAGCCGTTGAGATCGATGCTCCCTCCAGGAAGGAGCCCCGGGAATGTACGGAGGAGGCAGGCTCCTCCACAGTGGCAGGGCAGTGGGATGCCACTCATTGGGGTGCACCCTGCCCTCTCCTCTTTTTTTTTTTTTTTTTTTTTTTTTTTTTTTTAAGTATATCTGGAGTGTGCTCCACAGCTATGGTGGTGAAGGAATAGGTCCTACTGGAAGGTGGGCTCTAACAAGGGCGAGCCTGTTCCCAAATACGTGTATAATGAGAGTAACTTCAGGTTCACGAAGAGTGAGCATTAGAGTCGAACTGCGGAGAATTTTGTAGCTGAGGCCTGACACTGTTAAGACACAGATGGCTCAGTAGCCCTGAGGAGGAAAATTGTAAAAGAATGCACTCAAAGTGCCATGAGAGATGATGTGAAAAAACTGCCTGCCTGCAGGACTTTAGTTAGTGTCTCTCTGTGCCTGCCTGCTCTAGACACTGTTTTTCTTCAACAGTTTTGCTGACATCCTTGACTTATACTAAACATCCTCTTATCAAACCTGCTTAGATGGTATTAACTCTGACACTGTTAAGTTATGTGAGATTCTTTTCCCTTTGACCTCAGTTCCTTTTAAGGAAATAATATTAGTTTGCACCAATTAGAGAATGTTAGATCTTGTATATGCATGTATGTTAATGTTGCTGTTAAGCTATAAAAGTTTCTGTAATGCATCTCAGGGGCAGAGACCAGCACCTAACTGCTCTCCCCACTGCAGTGTGTTTTCTTTTTGTTTTCCCTGTAATAAAGCAAGTAGCTGGTTGGTTTTGCACTCAAGGTGGGTTCAGCTGTTTTTCTTTGACAGTTTTGGTGCCGAAACCCGGGAACTCGGATGGCAACTGCCTGGTGACTGCTCTGGCTGGTTTGCTCCCTGCCGCGCATCGACCATGTCCAGGAAGGCGCTTCCACTTGTGACCCTTGATCACAGCCGGATCCCTCGCTGAGTGGACAGGGAGAGGCTGGGGAGCATCAGGGAGTCTGCATACCGGACATATTTGTCTGAGTGCAACATCAACAGCTCTGGTAAGGACGCCTCATTAGGGTCCTTAGAAAGTTATTAGAGCTCTCTGATCTGGTCTGGTTTGAATAAGAGGTACCTAGATTCTGTGTTTAGTCGACTCTGGGGCAGGGCTCCCGGTTTGAAAAATTGCCCAGGCTCTGTGTTTAATCAGTGCTGGTAGGAGCAGGGCTCCCTGGTTAAAGGATCCTGATTTTTGTATGTTTTGAATTTTTGGTATGTGTGCATAAGAGATGAATGCCTGATTGTGTTCCATTTGTATTTTCCTCTGCTGACCAGAGCTGGCCGTTCATTGTGTCAGACACCCCAAGCCCACTGCGAACTTAACAGTCGTGATCAGTGGTGTCTTGATAGCAAGGGGGGCAGCGGGCAGTTCGTGCTCCAGTGGGAAGTGCATGCTGTAATTGTGAAGCAAGTGGTCTGAGAATAATGGGAATAAGTGGAACTAAAATTGCTTCCCACTTTGGGGACTCCAGGGTACTACATGTATACCCATTATGGGCCTGACTTTAGCTTGTTTTTATTTAAATGGAATTGGTATACCAGGGATGATCATTTAAAGCAGTTTCTTTTAGAAAAAAACTTTTGATCCAGATAAGATTGTTTATTTGCTTGGGGTTTAAAAAAAAAAAAATTAAGGGGGCAGAACCCCACAAAACAGTGAAATATGTATTAATTTAAATTGGTATAAAAAATGTCTAAAAGGAGCCAAAAATCAGTTGTCAGGAGTCTAAAGGTCTCCCAGGACAAGCTGAAAACTCAGTTTAAGTTAAAATCACAAAATACTACTGGCCAGTCAAATTTGATAAATAAGCCCGGTACACCTTAAGTGCCATTGTATCCCCAACTTAAGCATAAAGCCTGGGTTTCTGTTTTGACGGCAAAGGTGTGCGCCCTGTTACAGTAATGTGGTGAAAGGGTTAACAACTGAGGTTTAAGAACTGAAACAGGCTGTTATCAGAGCTCTTTTGAGGAAAAGCTCCTTGCTGGCTATGCCCTTGGAAGCTGTCCAGCAGAGAGCCAGCAAGAAAGAGGGGGTGGCTGTAACAATCCACCCTTGCTGCCCTCCACAGAACCACTACCCCACCATGTCCCAAGTGAAAGTTTGGGCCCTGATAGCATCAGACAGGGAGCCTGAAATGTACGATGGGAATGTGTGGAATTCCAGCAATAATGGTGGGGGGTGGAAGAAGAAAGAAGCAGAGCCAGGGGATCGCGTAGGACATTCAACCCCCTAGTTACAAATGAAGCTAAGGGACTAACTAGATTGGCTCCTCAAGAAGTACAGATCATGCAAGATTACAGCCAGGGGAGTTCCAGGGACTCCATATGCAGTACAAGCAAAGGGTGAATGAGAGCATAAAGTTTTTGAATTCTGCAGGGGAGAAAAAAAAAAGAATGGCACACATGTGAGCCATTTGTTAGAAGCAATACAATACAACTACCTAAGGAAGTAGCTATCATGCATTGTGCCGCACATACAAATGGGAAAGATGAAACGAGTAAGGGTAATGCTTTAGCAGCTGCAGCTGCTAGAGCTGTTGTAACCCAGTTGCAGGCTGACCAGGCTGCTGCCTTGTTAATTCAACAAGAGATGCCTCCTCCTACTGAGGATTCCAATCAGGACCTTAGCATAATGAAAGATTTGGCTCCAGAAGATGAAAAGGTAAAATGGAGGAAGGCAGGGTGCACCTTGCACCCAGACAAAATATGGGGACAGCCGCCATGTTGTGCCATTGAGCTTCCTGCCTAATCTGTTAATCACTTATCACAGTCTGGCACACACAGACAAGGAAGCCATGGCCACTCTGATAGCCAAGGACTGATATGTTCCAAATTTGTACAGCCATGTCAGCTCATTTTGTGCCTCTTGCTTTACTTGCCTGGCTCACAGTGTAGGGAAACCTGTTAGAAGCAAGAGAGCAGCACAACCTCCACCATGGGGTCCTTTTGTGAATATGCTGCAGTACTGCTAATTAAGGTTAAGCTGTGTAACCCAGGCTATTCTGTTTACAAAGTACTTAAAAGTAAACCATTTTACAGGATCAATATAGTTATGCCTTTCCAATTTGTCAAGCCCATGATATTGACAAACCTGTGAAGACAAAAGGGGTAGTACAACCCCCTACCTTGGGACCTTTTGTAAATCTTCAGATTGAATTCATACAAATGCCAAACTGTGCTTTCTATAAATTTGTATTAGTTGCATGTACCTTTTCAATAAGGATAGAAGTCTGTTCTTGTGTTAAGGCTGGTGCTGTTACTGTCAGGAAAAGAATTCATTCCAAGGTTTGGTGTTCCAGTGACTCTTAACAGAGTTATGAAGGACATTTGCAAAGCTCTA
This sequence comes from Podocnemis expansa, assembly GCA_007922195.1. Lineage (NCBI taxonomy): Eukaryota > Metazoa > Chordata > Testudines > Podocnemididae > Podocnemis > Podocnemis expansa. The sequence continues at coordinate 443,456 of ML682104.1, forward strand.
TGCATTCTTCAGCATTTGCACTGTCCTTATCATCCCCAATCAGCGGCAAAGGTGGGAAAAAAGATGTTTTAAAGGTAAAGGGCGCTTAATCTCAAGTACCAGTGGAAGTATGTCATAGACTCCAACTCGGTGGCACAAGCCTGCACTGGAGCCATGGTGGAAAGGTCTGTTCCAGGTTCTGTTTGTAACCCCCCTGGGGTTTTAAGGAGTGTGGTTCCTTTAAATTTTTGCCCTGTGGGAGAGGGTTTGTGGAACTGAGGAGGGGGGCCAGAGCTGCAGCCAGAGGCCCTGGGGAAGGAAGCAGAGGGAGAGGCCCTGCCTGAAGCCAGGGAAGACAGAGTGGCTGACCTGGGATGCCAGGCCAGCACCCACAGAAGGACACTGTGCTGGGGAGAGTCGCCCAAGGACAGAGCGGGATCCAGTGACTGGCCATTTGGAGCTGTGGGGCCGTGAGTACAGCATCTGGAACTCAAGGGGGAGGTTGTAGTTAGTTAAGTGGGGAGGGGACTGTTCTGGGTTCGCAGAGAGCGGCAGAAGAGGCATCAGAGGGTTTTCTTTTGCTGGGAAAGTGCTGGTGCCAAAGACTAGGAGTTGCTGGACTGAACTCTGGACTGGAACTGTGCTGGGACTCCTGAACTCATGGTGCAGAAGCAGAGTTCATGCCTGCCTCCAGCCTGCTCTATTGTTGGGCCTTGCAGGGCCCTGTGTTAGCTGTTACTCTGTGTTACTGCTGCCCCATCTCCCCTGTTGGTTTCCCCTTTCAACCTCTGTAAATAAACCTTCCCCATTCCCCTAATCCCTGTGCTATCCCAGTGTGTGTGTGGTCACTCTGGGGGTTTGGAACAGGTGCCCCTGGGGCAAAGGGGCTCTCCTTGCTGTGTTCCCGCACACACCATTCGCTGGCCAGAGCCGCCTGCAAGGCAGACTCACCAATACAGCAGTCAAGTGGCCAAGGACTGTCTATGTGGCTCCATGCTTCACACTGTAAGAAATCTACACCCCCAGAAAAAGAAGAATTGAAAACACAAAGGTGCATGTGCTAGTAACCTCTCCCCTGTTGTTCAAGAGGATTTGCCAAGCCAGAGTGAAGAGGACTTGCTACTACTACATTCTTAATTTCTTTCTTTGCAGATTCTAACTAGAGACTCCTCAATAAGGTCCCAGCAAGTCTGTAAGGCTCCATGAGATCAAAATGTTGTCATTGTTACCTGTAATTTATATATGTGCATATTTCTGGCTTTTAAAGTTTTTAAGGTACCCACTTCAATTTTGTTATAGTGTTTTGCAGTATAATTTCTGATATGTTATAGTCCTTAATGTAATCTTAAATTAATAGGATTTAAATGTAACAAACTGCAAGGGGCGTCACTGGCCGGGGGAGGGACCCGGGGCACGGGCCCAGGCCCCGCTCCCTGGCCAGGGACAGGGACAGGCGCTGCCGTGTGCAGCGAGGCCCCACATCCCCGGCTGGGGACGGGGACGGGGCCGCCACGGCTGCCAGTGGCTGGGCCCCAGATCTCTGGCCCGATTGGGCCAGAGATCTGGGGCACCGGCGCTAGGGTTCAGGGCACGTGCCCCGGGGTACCCAGCGCCAGCAACGCCTCTGACAAACTGTTGGGCGTGCTCCCACTTTCCCATCCCTGCCCAAGGGAGAATCCCTGTAATACTGGTCTCAGTGACAGCAGATGATACGGGCTGGTGGAACCCCTGTAAAAAATTGCCACATAAAAATAGAAAGAAAGGAAGAAAATACATAAGAGTCCTGAGTACTCTGTGCTTCCAGCAAAGGTATATTACATCTGTAATAAAACAGGACAGCCATCACTTGGACACTTCTTTAATTGCTCTCAAGCAATTTGAAATTATTATAAATCATGACCCTCTTGGTGGCTAAAGGGTTGGTATTCTGCTGCGGCAAGTTGTATTGTTTGCTGCGAGCATGGTGTTACTGCCCTTCTAGACCAATATTGCGTCTATGAAAATAAGGCATAAAAACATTGGCCAGTTAATTGAAATGGTGTTTGTTCTACTGCTTATTTGAAACCCGCCATTCAACATACTCTCAATTCTTTAAGTTCCTTGTTTCCAACCTGTTCTAAACAAGAAATAAGTGAGACCCAAAGGTATTTGGAATTGCCTTTCCCCTTTATGGTATTAGTATAGCCATTCAAGAAATTAGGTGTGTTTTTCGAATCCTAGAAGAAATAGCAAATGAAACAATCACAGCCTTAAGTTCTGTTACTCAGGAAGTAAAACGGATTAGTCAAAGGACTCTCCAAAACCAAATGGCTTTAGATTTATTTTGGCTTCTAACGGTGAAACTTATGCTTTAACTGGCAAAGAATGTTGCACTTGCATCCCAGATAATGATGATCAAATATTTTTGGCCTTAGGCTCTTGCCTAAGGAAAGCTGCTAGTATCCTGCATCAAGAAGAACCATGGGGATTATGGACCTGGTTTGTGGCTTTAGGATCCAAAATATTTCATGGAGTTTTAATTATGATAGCAGCCCTGATTTGTGGTTATGTTGTGCTATTACTGCTCAAATGCTGCCTAAATTGTTTCATGAAGGCTGCCCCCATAAGAGTTTAAGCCCAAAGTACCATGACAAGGTGTATACTTTGTATACAGAAATCATTAAGAGACATCAAGAAAACAAAAATAATATCCAAGTGCTAATGGAAGTATAATTAATGAGACTTTAAAAGTCTCTAAGGGGGGGATTGTGGAAGAATTCTGTAGCTGAAGCCTGACAGTGTTAAGACACAGATGGCTCAGTAGGCCTGAGGAGGAAAATTGTAAAAGAATGCACTCAAAATGCCATTAGAGATAATGTGAAAAAACTGCCGGCCTGCAGGACTTTAGTTAGTGTCTCTCTGTGCCTGCCTGCTCTAGACACTGTTTTTCTTCAACAGTTTTGCTGACATTCTTGACTTATACTAAACATCCTCTTATCAAACCTGCTTAGATGGTATTAACTCTGACACTGTTAAGTTATGTGAGATTCTTTTCCCTTTGACCTTGGTTCCTTTTAAGGAAATAATATTAGCTTGCACCAATTAGAGGATGTTAGATCTTGTATATGTGTGTATGTTAATGTTGCTGTTAAGCTATAAAAGTTTCTGTAATACATCTCAGGGGCAGAGACCAGCACCTAACTGCTCTCCCCACTGCAGTGTTTTCTTTTTGTTTTCCTATGATAAAGTAATTAGCTGGTTGGTTTTGCACTCAAGTTGGGTTCAGCTGTTTTTCTTTGACAGAACCCTCTCACGACAATTAGGGCAGGCTGTGTCTTCTAAGACGCGCCTACTGAGCGTTCTGGGTCTTATGGGAGGGAAACGTACCACCAGACTCTTGAATTAGCGTCTCCTGTAGCTAAGCCAGGAGACTCACGGTACTAAGGTCGTACCCAGGGAAGCTGGCTGCACAAGAGACACCGCTGGATGAACGCCCTGGTGGGCGAAGACTGGTGCCGGAGGAGCAACCGTCTGTGAAGACAGTTCTCAGACCGATGCTGGGGAAGACGGGCTGTGATAATGGGCGCATTGGAAGGTGGAAAGATGAGCCTTCCTATGTACAACTGAGCAGCAAAGGGGAAGTCTAATTGGTTTTGCAACTTATATCTGGATATTGCCTCTGGGTTTTGGGCCTGAGGGGCTTCCGATTGGAATGTAACAGAAACAGTCCCTTCAGGGATAGGGAGGAAGATATCTTGGGGCCCTTTTGTGAGGGGCAAGAACCCATGTACCAGCTTGGGGCCTGGGTACATGCCACTAGTGGTGATCAAAATCCCAGGTTGGGAGAATTCTAGAGGAGCAGGTCTACCACTCGTTTGCTTAACTGTTGAACCCCGGGTTCACAATGTGACTGGGATGGACCAGCGACACCCACCAATGAGATGGACACCAGTTCAAGTAAACAAAAGCTACCTTTATAGTGACACCTTAAACACTTCTAACCACTTAACAGTATAAAACAAGGAAATCGATGCGACAACACTTGTAATCAACTAACAATATGAAGCAAAGGTCTATGTAGGACACTTATAACCAACTAACAGCATAAAGCCAACAACATAAATAAACACTTATAACTAAATAACAATATAAAGCTGAAAATCTATGCAAAGTAGTTATAGCCAAATGATGGTGTGAAGCAATGACCTACTAGAGGGTGGCCGTAATAAGTCAAGGACTTTTCTGACCTCTTACTGCCTCAACATCAGTATAGGCACTGACCAGCCCACCTGATGCGTATTTACCAATGGCTGAAAGCCATTCCTCCTTGCTGGCCAAGAAGGGTGGGTGGCAGAATGAGAAAGTCAAATGAGAGAAAAATAACCCCCCCCCACTCCCCCCGTGTGCACTGGGGAAGTTTGGGGCCAACAGTTTAGAGCAGAAGCAGAGTAATGAACAATTATACAGTAAAAAGGATGCAAAATACAAATGACTAATAAAACACTTGGCAAATTAACATCACAAACTATGCTATACCATAAACAACTATATCATGAAGGATTATACAGGATACAGAGAAAATAATAACTACACAAACTATGCAAAACTCAAGTAAAGAAACTACAATCACAGACTATATATAAATGGTACCAAGTAGAATGATTAAGAAAAAGGAGGAGGCCTATATCGATTTATAATAGCTGTCCCAGGACCACAGTAGAACCCAAAGTGAGGAGGCAGACCAGCTGCAGCATCTCAGCACTTAATCGTTTGGCCGGCAATCCGTGTACTCCCCAAAAAGGAAGGTCTCATGGGTGGGTGCTCCCTGTCTCAGTCAGGGGCCAATCCGACCAGGTCACGACATGCCCTTTAGCATCTGAGGGTGTGAGAACACCAAGCTAGCTGAGACAGGGGGTTTAAATAGAATTTTGCACAGCCAGAGTGAAAATAGCTAATTGGGAGTGGGATTCTGGTCAGGACCAATGATAAAACTGGGACCCCAGACAATGACCCCTCCTTTGTGGTGATGGGGGTGCCGAGAAACTGTTGGGGTGGATAGAAACTCACCCCCCTTGTTGTTGACAGAAACTAGGGAGGAAGAAACTCACACAGGAGACTGAAAGCCATCAGGGGAGATTGATACTTAGCATTCTTCCCCCTTGTGCTGGATGGCCCGGAGATGGAGGCCCATCAGTGAGATCGATACTTATCATTCCTCCCTGAGAGCAGCATAATCCATGGGGCTGCATGTGGGGTGGGGTGGCCATTATGGCTGCCACCTTCACTGACAGCTTAACCTCTTCCCACTCTATATTTTGGAGGATGGTAAAAGAACGGGCAGCAGCCCCGTTCTACTGTTACTCTCAGCTTGAGGTGGAAGATTTGAAGGTTCATACCGCACCAGGGCTGTGAGAGAGTTAGCCAGGGCTATGTCCAGTTGCTAGGTCCTGGCATTTATGTCTGGTACACAGGAGGCAGAGTGAATTACCTGACTCCTGTGGTCGGGAAGGGTTCCAGCTGTGAATGTATGCTCGTGATCTCAATGAGGGTCGATTGGAGACCCTGGCTGAATACCAGTGAGAGAGCAGTAGCCCATTCATCTTGTGGTCAAGGCGTGGAACCAATAGTAGAGGTTCTTGCCTCACAGGTTGGGTAGACAACAGTGGGTGACGCATTCTCTGATGTTGGGAGTGTGTTCTAAGAGTGCCGTATGTGCCCCCTCCGGTAAGAGGGTCATCGCAGAGGAAGGGCAAGGGGAAAGGGGGGGGTGTCTTCCCTTAACAGAGTGAATGCAATCGTGGTAGCCTCTTTGGGCTAGGGCCGGTGGCCATCAATTGCCTGCCTGGGTTTAGATGGCAAGCTTCCATGATGCCCTCCACTGAGGTAGAGGAATTTGAGCAATGAGGGGCCAGCCCCCACAAGGCCTAGGGACTGACCCTTTCCTACCTGGAGGGAGGTTGTGTCACATGTGAATCACCCAACCTCACCAGGGAGGGGGTGAGGGAGGGAGAGAAGGGTTAGTTGTTGTTTCAGAGGGGAGAGTCCTGCCACCGGGAGTCGAGCACCCGCCGCAGTGTAGGGGGCGCTGGATGTCATCTACTAGGCCCCCGAGGGGGCCTGATAGCGATCTGGGTGGTTATAACCCAGTTGGTGACCAAGGTTGAGAGCTCTCCCGGAGTCGTCCTGGGGGTCCCCCAGAGGGGTTCGAACTGAAGTTATGGTGGTGAGGACAAGTCTTCACCAGCAACAGTTAGGGGGAGAAGGGGTAAACACAGCCTATTACTGGCCTTACGGGGCTGGAGCGTGTGGAAGTGGCCCTGCTTGGAGGAGGCCAAAATATTTTAGTTCTCCCCTGGGGTCATAGGCGTTGCCTATGACAGAGAAGGTCTCCCCAGGGAAGAGGGCATCTCCCCCAAACGGCAAGTCAAGGGCGACCTGCTGTGAGGCCGGAGGGACTCTGGGTTCCCACAGCCAGGCTGCGTGGCGCAGGGTTATGGTGGAGGCCATAGTTTGGGCTGCCATATCCATAGTGTCCCAGGATGAAGGAAGGAGGTCTTGGGAGGCTATACTCTCCTCCAGGAAAGCCTCATACTCGTCCCTCTCCTCCAATGGGAGTAGGTGTCTAAATTTATGGAGTGACTCCCACACATCCCACATGTATTGACTAATGAAGGCCTGATTCTTCACGACCCTCAATTGGAAGGCTGGGGAGGAGTAAACTTTGCAGCCTAGTAAGTCGAGCTCCCTAGCGTCCCTCGATGTTGGGAGGGGATTGGGAGGGACCTGCCCCGGCCCTAAGGCCGCCTCCAACACTGCACAAGGAGGGGCTGGATAGTGGGTAAGTGAGGGGAATGCGGGCCCCAGGACTCTATACTTAAGACTAGCCGTATCCAAAACTGGGGAGATGGAACCTGGATTCTGCCAGCGGGAGGAGGCCAAGTCCCAAATGCTGGGGTGGAGAAGCATGGTAACCGGTGCCACCGATGAAAAGAGTGGCCCGAAAAGAGTGGCCCAAAAAGTATGTCTGAGGGCAACTTGGAGGACTGAACCTCCACGCCCATGTGGGCAGAGACACGGCATAGGAGGTCAAAGTGCGCCGACAAATCAGCGGTATAGGAAGACAGTACTAAGGTTCAGTGTTCTCACCGGTGCTGAGGAGGCGAGGTTTGAGGGACCTCTTGTGGGGTTGAAGCCCAGGGGTGTTATTGGAAGGGCGACGGCACTGAGAGCCCCTTCCCTCGGGCTGGAACAGGGGGAAACCTCTCGGGATTCCTGAGGTGGCACCAGAGATGGGAGGGTGGTATGGTGCCATGGGGATGGCTCCACAGAACCAGGACTCCCAGGGGGCTCTGGTGTTCGGGGCCCTGGGGCTGATGATGGAGAAGGTGAATGATGCCGCGTGCATGGTACCCAGGTCTTCAAAAGGAAGGCTGGCTTCCACCTTCTGGGCGGTGCCAGAGAAGGGGGCATAGGCAACAGAAGGAGCGCCCTCGCTGCCTCCACTGCCTTCGGGGTTGACGGGGTTGGGACCGAGGACGACTGGTCCTGGGGAGAGCCCTGTGTCGAGGGGGCAGGGCTTCTTTGGCGCTCGGCACCAAGCTGGTCTTGCAGCGCTGATCAGTGAGGTGCCGGGTGGCGGGCCCTGGTGCCGAACTGACACGCGGTGCTGCAGGAGGCCCCGAAGCCTTGAGGGAGGAGTGCTGGGCCTGCTGAAAGGCCAGGGCATGACTCCTCTGCTCCCTGTCCTTGATGGTCCTGGGTTTAAAGGACAGGCAGAGGGAGCATGCCGTGACCTCATGGCTTTTGCCAAGGCACCAGAGGCACTTCTCGTGGGGATTGTCCCACGGGAAGGCCTTGCTGCATTCAGCACAGGGTTTAAACCCCGGCATGGTGGACAGCGCTGGAGCATGATGTTCCGGCCCGGAAAGGGGACCTTCTTCGGGGGGATGAAGTCCACAAATAGATTCTCCCAGTTGGGCGAGAGGCTCATTCACGATCAAGGACAGGCTGCTTGAGAAGCAAGGAGCAGGCAGTTCTACCACCGAAGCTGAGGCAGAAGAAATGAAACTGAGGAGGGGCCGGGCGGCGGCCACCTATATAGCCACAGGGTGGCACAAGGGGTCATGGCTGCCTGCCCTCTTCTGACAGGCTAGAGCAAAAAGTTCCTACCAATCCATCGCTCCGGACAGAGACACCTATTTCTGAATGTACCTGAGCAGCGCTCAAAGAAGAACCAAAGTTTTCATGTTCTTACCCGTCTTTTATACTTGCTAGCCTCATGTAAGTCTATGGGATTTGCTGTGTCATGTTGCCCTCAGGGTTCCTGTGAGATCATTGGTTACCAGTCACTTGCAGACTTGATTGTATTTTTGGTTTTTGGAATGGCTCCTATTTGCTTTAATCAGAGATGTCTGCATTCTTCAGCCAGTTAAATGTTACTTGTGTTCATCAGGACAGGCTGGCAGTTGAGACTGAGCCCTTCACACATACACCCTTCATTCACACATTTAAATGAATTTACAAAGCATATGCCTAAAGCAGGTTTCATCAAGTATACAAAATGGAGTACAATGTTTAAGCAGGAGTTCCAAACTGGCAATATGGAGTCTTGCTGGACATTGGTTATAATGTCTGTTACACAGGGTTACAGAAGTATTTTACTTAGGACACTGAACACAACACTAACTAACATATGCTTTAAAGATAAATGCAATTCATTATCTATCTGTGCCCCTACATAATCCCCCTTTTGACCCTTCAATTTGAATGTATTTAATGAGTCACAGCTTATTTTTATCTAACATCACACACAGTACAGTATTTCAAGGTATAAAAAGCTTGATAGTGAAACAATTATGAATGGGTGGAGCATTACAGATCATGTATTTGTGGATGTGGATGACCATTCTATGAGGACAGCATAAATTAGCTTATTGGTGTTTGTCTTAAATGTAGATGGCAGCAAGGTGGCGGTTGAGTACACTTTCTGCCCCATGAGGTCTAGCCCCCTCACCTCCCTGGATCTTGGCAAGGGATCTAGGGAAGGTTAGCTCCCACATCCTAAGGCGGCTTCCATCACCCGGGAGCTTGGCACTGGGTGATCGACTAAGAAGGGGAAACCCGCCAGTGGGACCTGATATTTATGACCGCCTATATCCGAGACTGGAGGAATTGAAGTGGGAGTCTGCCAGCGTACCCTGCTGAGGTCATGCACACTAGGGTGCAATGGTACCACAACTGCATCTGAGGGAGATGTTAGCCCCACATCAAATAGGGGGTCTTGATTCCCACTGATGGGTTCAACCTGCAAGCCTGCACTGGCTGTTACCTAGCGAAGGAGGTTATAGTGGGAAGTAGCGTTCTCCCTATAGGACCTCAGTCTTGGATTTAAGGTACTGTCAGAGGTTGCAGACAACTGCGGAGTGATCCTGGGCCCTTCAGTACTGTGGGAGGCTTCCTGTAAGGAAGCTTTCTGTGTTGGCGGCCACTCACGAGGTCAGTACCGGGAGAGGCCTGGTGCCAGTGGTACCTCACAAGCCTGTCTGCCCCTGAGTGAGGGAATTACCTCCTTGGGACTCGTGGCTCGTGATGTTCCCTGGAGCCAAGGGGTCGGCCTTGTCCTGGCCCTGGGGGTGGTCAGTGCTGGCGATGAGGTGGTATTATGGTGCCAGGGAGAAGGAGAGCACATTCTGCAGTGCTTGGCTGTAGGGCTCGGGCTGGTACCGGTGGGCCCTTTGGAGGAGGGAGAGTCTCTCTCTGGCTGGGTTGCCAGGGAACTCGCACCATTATGGGGGACAGAGAACAGTGCTGCACTGAAGTGGTCCATGTACCTGAGAGGACTGCCAGTTTTCATCTTTGTTTCTGAGGCTTGGGAAGTGGAGGTGGAGACAAAAGCAAGAGGGCTTTTACCACCTCAAAAGCCTCCAGGGTGGAGGCCAGTCCCAAGAGTGGCCCGGATGGGGACAGCTGGAGCAGCACCTGTGCTCTGGCACTGAGGTAGACACTGAATGTGTTGTCATGTGCTCTCAAGGGGAGTAGTGCCGATAGGGCTCCAGTGCTGATCTGGCACGTGGTGCTAGTGGCTCCAAGGAAAACCCAATTCTCCGGTGGCAGGCTGCTGTGCTTGCTCCAGGGCCAATGCATGATGCCTCTGCTCCCTGTCTTTCATGGTCCTTGGTTTAAAGGACAGACAGATGGAGCAAGCGTTAGCCTGGTGTGATTCACCCAGGCACCATATGCACTTCTTGTGGGGGGTCATCCTTCGGGAAGGCCTTGCTGCAAGAAGCACAGAGTTTAAAGTATGGCATTGTTGGAAGCAGTTGGGAGTGGTCTTCGGACTCTGGGTTTGTACACTCAGTAGGAGCAGTGGTTCTTGGTGAAACGGTGTCCATGAACAGATCTTTGAAGCTGAAAAGGCAGCTCATACACTGCAGAATAGACAGGCATTTGCATAATCGCAAGGAGCGGGCTGTTATGAAACCGTTGCTGAGGGCAGAAAAAAGAACTGAGGAGGATCAGGGTCCGTGCCATATATATAGCCATGGGAGTGGCTGGAGGGAGTGTTGGTCGCCAATCCTGCTCTGACACGCTAGGGCTAAAAAGTTTCTGACCAGTTGTGTGCTGCAGCACATAGAGACCTAATACTGAATGATGAGAGCACTGCTCAAAGAAGAACTGATTAGCTCAGTGATTTGGAGCCTTGGCATACGCTGCATGCAAGAGGTAAACTGAGGCAACACTCATGATCAAGGAAACCAACAAGGCCGCGGATCCTTGTACAAACATAGGTGCCAGGGCTAGACTTGATTGCAATATAGCACTATGGCAAACAATCTATTTTAAAAGATTTGTTGGCAGCAAGAGTCACTTCCCCTCTGAGTGTCTGACTCTTCCCAGGCAGCAGGAGAGGAGAGGAGGGATTCCCTCGGGAGTAATATGGTAAGTGAGGGAGGTGAGGAATTCCTCGGGCCAGGCCTAGGTGTGTACTAACGGCTGACCTGAATTCCTTGGAATGGGCTGCCTAGAAGTGGGAGAGGGGGTGCTGACCACAGCCTCCTCCTGCACTGAGGCTGCAATCTGCTGCCAGCCCTGAATGGGGTGGGGGGAATGGAGGGCAAGGCTGGGAGTTGTGTTCCCCTTCTCTGGCCCCCTGGAGCTGAATATAGAGGACCCACCCTCAGCCCAGCTACAGTGAGGGCTTCCGAGTCCCTATTCCAGGTTGGATAATTCTCAAAGAGATTCCCATTCTCTCGGAATTGCACTGTTGTAAGTGAAGGTGGGGAGAGGGCTTGTGGGGGCACAGGCTAAGGGCTAGAATACATGTAATGTGCTGGAGTGGAGGGCTCCTGCTGCACCCAACTCCTGGTGCAACTTCAGAGGCTGAGGCAGTGAGGCTGAGAAACCTCCTTCAGGAGCCATGAAGAAGGCAGGGAGAAGGGGCAGCCACCCTGCAGCCCTAGCTTAGTTCTCTGGTTACTGCTTGTGGCATGGCATGCAGTGGGAATGTCCACTGCTGCCTGGCTGTTAAGAGAGATAACAGAGCAGCACAGCTCTGTATCTTAAAACCACTCCCCCCCACCTCCTCCTCTCTACTGGCCCGGCAGTTCAGTCATCTGCTTTACTGGTAAACACTCAGGCTACCTCTGCACTGACAGTGGAAAAATCACTGCTGTCAGCCGGGTGTTCCAGGAGTGCTGAGCAGCGAGTCTGAACTCGCTGCAGTGTTCCCGGAAGTCGGCGCTGAAAGTCCTGGGGGCCAGGAGGCATACAGGAAAGCCAAAAGCAAGGGATTTGTAGGCAGCTTTCCCAAGTGTGTCCCAGTGGCTTAGGAAGTCACCATCATTTATGCAAGGCATTTTATGTGTCTTGCATAAATGATCGTCAACTGGCACCGAAAAGCAGCCCCACTGTAGACTAGGGCTCAGTGTGAGCATCTCAATATGAGCCTGGGGAGTGTCAGTGAGCATCCTCCTGATTTCTCTAATTCCTTCCACCCACTGAGAGTCCCATAGAACTGCTTCCTCCCCCCAACAGCCAAAGACGCTCATTGTGTCTTTTCTAGGGATTAGTCTCCCCTTTGACAAGGCCAAGTGGATGTTGATTTCAGTCAGATTTTCAAATCTCCAGGCTTCCTGCTGAAGGGGCAAAGGCTATAAAGCTGCAGCCCTGAAGGAGTTGAGGAGGGCAAGGCTGAGGCTGGTGGCTGTGACCCCCCCCCCCAGCCCTTTATTGCTGCACACAAGGGGACCCACCCCATCTTAAGCATAGCCAGGACTTTCTAGTTCCCTGACCTGCCTGGCTGGGAAGGGGAATTATCTCGGCATTGCAATATTGTACGTATGGAAGGCAGGAGGACTCCTGGAACTGGAGGTGAGGGGTGGGTGGGCTGTGGGCGGAGGGGAACATGTTCAGGTGGGGATTCCCACAAGTTTCCTGCTGAGGGACTGACGCTGGCTCCAGTTCTGAAGAAGATGGGGAGGGGCCAAGTTGGGGGCTGAGACCACCCTACCTTCCTTCAATCTCTGAAATTGTCACTGCTGCCCAGCAGGGATAAAGGGGGGAAAAGCACTTCCTGAATCCTCAAATGTGACTTTGCCTCTTAAGAAAATAATCAAAAGCAAGAAAAGCACTCTTTTTTAGGAGTAAGAACCATCTATATTAACACTGTTCCCTCTACAAAAATACAGAATAAAACTGGCCCTGGAAAGCTCACCTGCCTGACCAGTGAGCACCATGCACAGGATAAAAGTAGGGGATGGGGGGGACTCACAGCAAACCCTGGGTTTGCATCCATTCCCCTTCCACCGCATAGATACAGACCCCCTTCTCAGCACAGCTCAGGGTGCCAGGACACCTCCTGCCTTGTGCAGCTGGGGGAGTACAAATGTAGGGTTGACCCATGGATGCTGGAGACCCTTGGTATGCCATTGTCAGTACCTTCCGTTCAGGTTCACTGTACCTTTCATTCAGGCCCACTGTTTTGGATTACTGTTAGGCCTTGGGCCAGCACCTGGGCATTTCTATTTATCTTTTCTATTTTAACCTTTTACTTTCTCCTACACAGCTAGCCTTCAGCTGTTATGCCCAGTTACTGTATGTCATTCCTATAGGGTGACCATATGTGCTGTTTTTAAAGGGAGGGTCCCATATATTAGCCCATGTTCCCATGTCCTAACTTTTTAGTTAAAAAGTCTGAGTTGTCCTGTATTTCTGGCTCCTACTCATGCAGCTCGGCGCAGGCCAGGCTGGAGCCATTTTAAATCTCTCACCTGCGCAGCCCAGATGTGTCTGGGCTGAACAGGCAAGGAAATGAAATGCTGCTGTGCTGCAGATGCTGTATCTGCCATCTCTGGTCAGTGTGGGGGAGGGGATGGAGAGGGGAGGAAGCTGGAGTAGGGGACATGAAGTGCTTGGAGGGAGGTGGGCAGGGCATTCACGAGTGGGTGGTGCTAAGGAGCTGTGGGTGCTGGGGCAAAGGGGTGCTGCTGGACCACAAGGGTTGCCAGGGAGCTCTGGGTGCTGGGCCTCCAGCAGGTGTTGGGGAGTTGTGGGTGCTGGGGAGGGGCATGCCAGGCTGCTGGTGGAGAGCTGTGGGTGCTGGGGGGGTGAGGGAGGAGGGGTGCCAGGGAGCCATGGGTGCCAGAGGGAGGAGGCTGTCAGGGTACCGAGGAGCTGATGCCATGGGTGCTGGGGGAGGGGCTCAAGGGAGCTGTGAGGGGTGAAGGCACAGCTGCATGGTGTGAAGTGCTGGAGGGGAAAAGGGAGGGGGAGGCAGGGCCATCCCTATGGGGGTGTGAGGCCTGGGGCAACCAGCCTATGGCAGGGCCACCACACCCCCTCCCTGCACTGAGGGTGGTGGGGCAGGCCAGTCCGGGTGCTGGACTCTGCTTTTCTGCTCTGCCTCTAGGCCGGCCCACCCCCCGTCCAGGGTTGAACAACTGGCACAGGGGAGGGGTGAGAGAGTGAAGCCCACCCTCTGGGGTGACCCACTCCACCCCTGGGCTGGCTGTTCCCTGCCATGGGGATGGGGCAAGCCGGCCAAGCAGAGCAGTCAGTTTTGCACTCCTGGGTCCTCCCCCCCTTTCCCTGCTGTCTTCGGCTCCGTGCTGACAGCAGCACAGAAATGGTGGGGACAGCGCAGCTGTGGGGGGCAATGGTGTGTGCACCACTCTGCCTTGCTCCCAGCAGAAGAGCATGGGGCCCAGGAAACTGCTGGGCCAGGGGACAGCCCAGGGGGAGGGTGGCCAGATCCCACCCACTCCTCCCTGTCCCATTTTTTTCTACTTACTGTCTAGTCACCCTATTCAAATCGAATCAAATCACAGGGCTGGAACAGACCTCGTGAGATCATCGAGTCCAACCCCCTGGGAATTGAACCCAGGACCTTCTGCATGTTAAGCAGAGGTGCTAGTCACTACATTCCTCTAGACTGTGTAAAATAAATCCCACTGTCACAGGTGTAGGGTAGCTGCAGCTGATCCACCTCTTTGTTCTCTCAAAGGCACATTGGATGCAGACTTAACTTCTCATTCACTCCTGACCTGGGGTTTGAATGCTGCAGAGGTCCTTGCCTGTGGTAGCATCAGCAAGCTAGTGTGTCTAAAAGCCTAGCCCCTGTTGACTGCTTTCTCTCCACAGGCTTTGACCAGCAGGCAGCTTCCTCGGCCTCTCTGGCCAGTTTTTCTGTCATTTTCATCTCCTCCTCCCATTTAGCAAATACTTGTTCTCTTTCCTGGTGTTTTTATGCCTTCTACTAACCTTCTGCAACGGCAGGGCCCTGTAGGACAGAAGACACTTAGCAAGGGGTATTATAAAGGCTTAGATTATAAATTACCAAGTAACAGAGGCCTTGTCTACACTAGAAAGTTTTGCTGACATAAGTCAGGTTTTGTTGGCAAAACAATCCTAGAGTACGCACGAGACAAGTGGTAGTCAAACTGGGTTGTGACCCAGTATTGGGTCACAGACCCACAGGTGTCATGATGCCAGCACTGCTTTGGGGCAGGGACTGCTGCTCCTTGATGCCCGGTCAGCCAGCGCTGCTCCAGGGGGTGGCAGCCTCATGCTCTCCGGCTGGCCAGTCTTGCTCCTGGGCGGGGGGACAGCTGCCCCATGATCTACAGTCAGCTGCCATTGCTCCAGGCTCCCAACCCAGCCAGCACTGCCCATGCTTCCTGACCAGCGCTGATCCCAGGTGGGAAATGGCTGTTCTGCTCTCCCAGTCAGCCAGCACTACTCCGAGATGGGGGAGGGGGCTGCTATGCTGCACTTCCCAGCCAACTGGCACTGCTTTCAGGTTTGGGAGGGTGGGGAGTGACTGCCCCATCCTCCTCAGCCAGTCAAATATCGCTCTTGGGCAGCAGTGGCTGCTCTGCTCTCCCCAGCCAGCCAGTTCAGCTTCCTGGCTGGCCATCTGGTGCTACTCTAAGCTCTCCGGCCAGCCACCCTGCATCCTCCACTGACCGACACTGCTCTGGGATGGGGGCTGATGCCCTTGATCCCTGGCCGGCTGGCAGGGCCATAACTACAGATTTTGCCACTCAGGGCAAGCACCCCAAAAATCACTCTTCCCTGCCTCAGGGCTTAGTCTGGCCCCAACCACTGCCAGAAGGCAGTATAGAGCTGAATCTGTCCCCAGCTGTCTTCCGGCAGCAGCTGAGGATGGATCTGGATCCCCACCACCTTCCTGTGATGGCTGGGGACAAATCATGAACCCTACAACCATCCTGCAGTGGCTGGGGACAGATTCAGCTCCTTGCCACCTTCTGGCAGTGACTGGCTGGGTGCTCAAGCCAGCACCTGGGATCCAGCTCTGTCACCAGCCGCTGCGGGAATCATAGAATCATAGGGTTGGAGGGAACTCATGAGGTCATCTAGTCCAACCCCCCTGCCAAAAAAAAGCAGGACCACTCCCACTAAATTATCCCAGCCAGAATTTTGTCCAGCCAGGCCTTAAACATCTCTAAAGATGGAGATTCCATCACCTCCCTAGGTAGCCCATTCCAATGCTTTACCACTTGCCGAGTAAGAAAGTTTTTCCTAATATCCAGCCTTGACCTCCCCAGCTGCAACTTGAAACCATTCTTCCTTGTTCTGTCCTCTGTTACTACTGAGAACAGCTGAGCTCCATCCTCCCTGGAGCATCCCTTCAGGTAGTTGAAGGTTGCTATCCAATCCCCCCTCAGTCTTCTCTTCTGCAGGCTAAATAAGCCTAGTTCCTTCAGTCTTTCTTCATAGGTCTGGTGCTCCAGCCTCTTCATCATTTTTGTTGCCCTCCGCTGGACTCTTTCTAATTTGTCCACATCCTTTTTGTAGTGGGGAGCCCAAAACTGGACACGGTATTCCAGATGCGGCCTCACCAGTGCTGAATAGAGGGGAATGATGACATCCCTCAATCTGCTGGCCACACTTCTTCTGGTGCAGCCCAGTATGCCATTGGCCTTTTTGGCAGCAAGAGCACACTGCTGACTCATATTCAGCTTCCCATACACCATGACCCCCAGGTCCTTTTCTACAGTGCTGCTACTTAGCTGGTTGCTCCCCAGCCTGTAGCAGTACATGGGGTTTTTCTGTCCCAAGTGCAGGACTTTTCACTTGTCCTTGTTGAACCTCATGAGATTTCTATTGGCCCACTGCTCTAATTTGTCAAGGTCGCCCTGAATCCTGTCCTTGCCCTCCAGTGTGTCTACCATTCCTTCCAGCTTGGTGTCATCTGCAAACCTACTGAGTGTGCACTCTATCCCATCATCCAGATTATGAATGAAAATGTTGAACAGAACTGGCCCCAGGACCAACACCTGGGGCACACCACTCATTACTGGTTGCCAGCTAGACATGGAGCCATTGATTCCTACACACTGAAACCATTCATTGAGCCAGTTCTCTATCCACCTTACAGTCCACACATCCAACCCACACTTCCTTAACTTGCCAACAAGAATGCTGAGGCAAACCATATCAAAAGCCCTGCTAAAGTCAAGGTATATCACATCAACAGCTTTTCCTGCATCCACAAATTCAGTCATCTCATCATAGAAGGTGATGAGGTTGGTCAGGCATGATTTACCCTTGGTGAATCCATGCTGACTGTTCCTGATCACTCTATTTTTCTCCAAGTGTTTCAGGATGGATTCTTTGCGAACCTGCTCTATTATTTTTCCAGGGATTGAGGTGAGGCTGACAGGTCTGTAATTCCCCAGATCCTTCTTTTTCCCTTTCTTGAAGATAGGCACTATATTTGCTTTTTTCCAGTCTTCCAGCACCTTCCCTGTTTGCCAGATCCGGATCCCCGGTGCTGGCTGGAGCAGTGGGGATCTGGATCTGTCCCCAGTCACTGCCAGAAGGTGGCAAGGAGCTGTGCAGGTCCCTTACTGAATGGGGCAGGTATCCTCATGATGGAGGATGAGGAAAAAGCTGAAGTGCTCAATGCTTTTTTAACTTCAGTTTTCACAGGCAGGGCCAGCTCCCAGCCCACTACACTGGGTATGGCAGATTGGAGAGAAGAAGACAGGCTCTTGGTGATGGAAGGTCAGGTTAAGGACCACCTAAAGAAGCTGGATGTGCACAAGTCCATGGGGCCAGACAACCTGCACCCAAGGGTGCTGAGGGAGTTGGCCGATGAGTGTAGGGTAATTGGGAGTGGATCCCAGTCTCTGTAAGACAGTGGCTCCCCTGGTGGTATCTGGGGTGGGGGTGGTTGCTTGGAGACTGTCCCGTGAGTAGCCAGGGGCATACACCCATTGCTAGGGACCGACTGCATGCAAGAGGCTGGAGTGGAATGACTCAGGAGTGAGTGATGACTTGGCAAAGCAAGGTGAATCAGGGTTCAGGAGTGGAAATTGGG
The DNA here is from genome assembly GCA_007922195.1 of Podocnemis expansa. Classification (NCBI taxonomy): domain Eukaryota; kingdom Metazoa; phylum Chordata; order Testudines; family Podocnemididae; genus Podocnemis; species Podocnemis expansa. The sequence continues at coordinate 461,256 of ML682104.1, forward strand.
GGTGGTCACAGCAGCACACCAGACTGGATCTGAAGAGCAGCCCATCACAGGGCTTCTTCCCCAGACTTGAGCCTCCAGCTCAAGCTGGGGCTTCTCACTTCTTCCCCAGCCCTGCTCAGGCAGGGCAAGTAGCAGTGGTGGGAAATTTAAAAGGACACTGGCAGCCCTGTGTTCAACAGCAGTGGGCCAGGGTCCTTTCAAATTTCCTGCTGCTCCTACTCCATTTCCATGCATACTGGGTAGAGGGGCTGGCCTTGTAACTTCTCTTTGAGATATGCTTGGGGACCTGTCCCTAGGCCAGCCTGGAAAAGTAGCTGCTTGGAGCAGCTTCTTTCTCCCAGCATGTCAGGGAGAAGGGAAGCTCCACATGCTTCTTTCCACTGTGTGTCTGGGGACTCTAGGCCAAAGAAGCCCTTTAAAGCAGCTCCTTTCCATTGTAGCTGGGGCAGGGAACCCCAAAGATGCTGCAGAGAGAAGTGGTCTATGCTTTCTTTGGTCTGGTGTTGTGGCCACCGCCAAATTTTCAAAAAGTTTGAAAACCATTGCACTAGATTTCCCTCTTAGCTGACAAAACTGCCCTGTTTTGCTGACAAAATAATACCACCAAACCAAGTGGCACAGGGGTCTTGTTGGCAAAATTAACAGGGTAGAGAGTCAGTGTTGATAAGGATAAGGGTACTTGTCAATTTCTGTTAGAGTAGTGAAATTGACATGGGGAGTCTCCCATCAGCAGGGCTTCAACTACCTGGGTTCGCTAGGGTCCTGGGTGGGAGTCGTCAAGGCTCTGAGCTATAATGCCTGCCCACTCCACCAGCTAGAAAGTCCCACAGCTGCAGACCCCTGCCTCCAGGGACAGAAGAACTCCAGTGGCTTCATCCCCCCTCCCCCGTCACTGCTGCCAGGGCTCCTCCATACTCAGTGACTTCAGCCTCCACCCACCACTGGGAACCAGGGAGCCCCCGTGGCTACCCCCCCGCCATAGGGAACCAAAGGCGGCCACCAGGCTCTGTGGTCTCAGGTGGCAGCAGAGGCAGCCAACGGGGTTCCCAGGTCCTTGGCAAGGGTGCCTGGGTCCTTGGCAAGAATGGGTGGCACCAAGCATCCTGACCTCTCAGCTCCTCCACACTGCCTCTTTTGTTGATGGAAGTGGTCTTAGTGAGAATGCACGCTCTGACAAAAGGATGGCTATGTGTACACTACCCATTGCTGTAACAGTAACTGCCAGCAAAACTCTGTAGTGTAGAAATAGCTTAGGATACATAAAAACAACAAGAGTCCTGTGGCACCTTAAAGACTAACAGATTTCTTCAGGCATAAGCTGTTGTGGGCTCCAACCCACTTCATCAGATGCAGGATACATACACACAGTTAATGACCTGGTACCCACTTTAGCTTTGAACTGCTATTCATGATTTAAGAGTGTTATTGAGGTGTGGTAATGCTGATGGTGAAGTCTGGGCCTAGCCATGATGTTGCTTGTAAGCCATAAGCATTGTAGGATCCGATCCTTCAAATATTTGCTCGTTCACATGCTTAGAATTAGTCACAGAGGTAGCTGCATGGAAGGCAGCAGAACTGCTCTCTAGTAACAGTTCGTGGATTCAGGCCAATAGTTCTCCATTCTGTAACTCTATCCTTCCAAGGATCTCTGGTCTGCATGTTAATGAATTAAGCCCCACAGCCTCTCTGTGAAGCATCCTTCCTATTATCCATATGGCAATCACTGGGAGGCAAAGGACCTGATCCTGATCCTTTTAAAGTCTGTGGCAAAACTTCCACTGACTTGAATTGGGAACAGGTTTGGACCTGAAAGTGAAATCCATTCCACCTCCATACAGCCCCTGTTACTTACCATATTGATGAAGTGCAAAGAGGCTAGAAAAGTGAAATCTACGCTTGCATCTGACCTTGGAGCCAGTGAGCTGTGCTGGTCTAGAAGTGCATAGCAATACAGCTCCATTCAGTCACCTGCTCGGATGTGAGGCCCTGCCTGTGCCATGGAATTAAGCACAGTAGATTTGTTAGATGACTGTGACATTAATCATTGCAATGTTAGACTGCAATCATAACATGACTGTCACATGATGAACATCTCTGCACCCCTGAGTTATGATCTATATGATTCTTCTGTTCATTTGTGCACTATGATTTTATGATTTGATGCCAATTACACCATGTAAGATTCCTTTATGAATGCTCATGACCTATTCTACATGATCACGATGATATCATGTTTGGAAACAAAGGGAATTTGTTTAGAGACAAACAAACATCTTTAGCATAGTCTTGGACTATGAGTTCAGTTAGGGGTAGAGATGTGTGTTTTACCTTTTATTTCCCTCTGGTCACTTCTGACATTTATATTATGATTCTGCCTTGATTGGCCATTTTCTCATGTAGTATTGTAACCTGATCAATAAATTAATACTTCTTTGAGTGCTGCTAGGATGCATTCAGTAACTGGCGTTTCTGTGCTGGAGTGCCGGATTGGTCGGAAAACTTTTGTCCTAGCCTGTCAGGAGAGGGCAGGCGGCTTCCGCCCCCCCCCCCCCCACGCCACCCGTGGCTATGTATATGGCCACCTCCCGACCCCTCCCCAGTTTCATTTCTTCCACCTTGCACGTCAGATCTGGAACGTCCATTCCTTGTGAACGCAAGCAGCCTGTCCACCTTCTATGAGCTTTTGGCCTAACTGGGAGCACCTTTTTGTGGACATAGTTCCACCACAGGGAGAATGGGGGCATGTTCCATTTCTTGGTTAAATGGACAGACTTGAAACCAGTGTGATTGGGGTGGGCCCCAGTCCCTGTAAGACAGTGGCTCCTGGTGTGGTACCTGGGGCTGGGGGTGCTGGGGAACTGTTCTCTGTGTCACTGGAGAGAGCATGCCCATTGCCTGTGACTGATCACACACAAGAGGCTGTTGTGGACTGACTGTGGAGTGAGTGGTCACCTGGCAAAGTAGAATGAATCAGGGTTTAGGAGTGGGAGTTGGGAGGTCACAGTGGCCGACTGGACCAGATCTGGAAAGCAGCCTGTCAGAAATGATTGAGCAGCTGTCTGAAGGAAAAAGCAAGAACAGTGCCAGCCAGGAGCATAACTGGGAAATCTACAAATCTGAAGGGAAATTATTGCTGGTTTCCTAGATGGCAGCCGTATTTTGAACACATTGGTTGGTGTTATTTCCCCCACTCTCCCAAGACACCAAAGGATTTTCAAAGCTGTATTTTTGCTAGTAAGTGCTGTAAATTTTTTTTGCACAGCCCAGCAAAAACCCAGAGCTACACATCACATGAGCATGAAAGAAAGACGTTGGGCGCTTCCCAAAGAATGGCATTGAATCTCAGGAAAAGGTTTGGAATGGGCTATTTTACCTGCTCTGGTTCATCTGTTATGGCTCATAGTTATTGGAAGAGTCTCCCTGGACAAGTGGAATTGGCACAGCCTGGATGCAGCACATTCACTAGGCCCTGGTACACACAGCTTGATAGAGCTCTGATAGTTCCATTATGTTGATTTGTAACAGAGCAAATTTAAAATGACTTCTCTGGAATAGGAGGAAATATTTTTTCTCATAATTCTACTAGGGAATTGAGAGAGAGAGAGAGAGAGAGAGAGAGAGAGAGAGAGAGAGAGAGAG
>ML682104.1:464904-480063 GCA_007922195.1 Podocnemis expansa
GAGAGAGAGAGAGAGAGAGAGAGAGAGAGAGAGAGAGAGAGAGAGAGAGAGAGAGAGAGAGAGAGAGGTGTTAAGTCTTCACTTGACTTTCTTAGTGCTGTCTACCTGGTGATGGTTGGTTACTCACCGTAACCGTCCTTCTTTGAGATGGGCTGCTCACATACGTTCAGTTACAGGTGTCTACGTGCCGCAGCACATGGTAGCTCGGAAAGTCTTTAGCGTTAGCCTGTCAGGTCAGGGCACATGGCCAACGCCCCCTCCATGCCATGGCTATATAGGTGACCGTGACCCTGACCCTCCCAATCCCATATATCTTTGCCAACTCCATTAGCGGGGACAGTGGCAGGGACCTGAATGTATGTGAGCAGCCCACCTCGAAGAAGGATGGTTACGGTGAGTAACCAACCGTTCTCCTTTGAGCGCTGCTCACATCATTCAGTTACAGGTTGTAGGAAAAAGTAAAAGGTTAAGTAAGATAAGTAGAAGTGCCTAGGTATTGGCTCGAGGCTTAGTGAAGGAATCTAAGAAAGTGGGCCTGAATGGCATGCACATAGGGCATGGGACTATGATAACCTCATTGAAACTTGGATATGCACAAGTCCATGGGGCCGGACGAACTGCATCCAAGGGTGCTAAGGAAATTGGCCGATGAGATAGCAGCACCGGTGGCCATTATCTTTCAAAACTCATGGAGAACGGGGGAGGTGCCAGAGGATTGGAAAAAAGCAAATGTAGTACCTATTTTCAAGAAAGGGAAAAAGGAGGATCCGGGGAATTACAGACCAGTCAGCCTCACCTCAATCCCTGGAAAAATTATGGAGCAGGTTCTCAAAGAATCCATCCTAAAACACTTAGAGGAAAATAAAGTGATCAGGAACAGTCAGCATGGATTTATCAAGGGTAAATCATGCCTGACCAATCTCATTTCATTCTATGATCAGATGACTGGTTTTCTGGATGCAGGAAGAACCGTTGATGTGATATACCTTGATTTTAGCAAGGCTTTTGATATGGTTTCCCACAGCATTCTCATTGGCAAATTAAGGAAGTATGGGTTGGATAGGTGGACTATAAGGTGGATAGAAAACTGGCTAGACCAATGGTTTCAGCGAGTAGGAATCAATGGCTCCATGTCTAGCTGGCAACCAGTAACGAGTGGTGTGCCCCAGGGATCGGTCCTGGCGCCAGCTCTGTTCAACATTTTCATCAATGATCTAGATGATGGAATAGACTGCATTCTCAGTAAGCTGCGGATGACATCAAGCTGGGGGGACCAGTAGACACGTTGGAGGGCAAGGACAGGATTCAGGGAGACCTAGATAAATTGGAACAGTGGGCCAATAGAAATCTTATGAGGTTCAATAAGGACAAGTGTAAAATCCTGCACATGCGACGGACAAACCCCATGCACTGCTACAGGCTGGGAAACATTCAGCTAAGTAGCAGCACTATAGAAAAGGACCTGGGGGTCATGATGGATGGGAAGCTAGATATGAGTCAGCCATGTGCTCTTGCTGCCAAAAAGGCCAATGGCATACTGGGCTGCATCAACAAAAGTATTACCAGCAGCTCAAGGGATGTGATCATTCCCCTCTATTCTGCACTGGTGAGGCCACATCTAGAATACTGTGTTCAGTTTTGGGCTCCCCACTACAAAAAGGATAGGGACATGCTAGAGAGAGTTCAGAGGAGGGCAACCAAAATGATTAAAGGGCTGGAGCACAAGCCCTATGAGGAAAGACTGAAAGCATTAGGCTTATTTAGTCTGCAGAAGAGAAGATTGAGGGGGGATTTGATAGCAACCTTCAACTACTTGAAGGTATGCTCTAAGGAAGAAGGAGCTCAACTGTTCTCGGTAATAACAGAGGACAGAACGAGGAGCAATGGTCTCAAGTTGTGGTGAGGGAGGTCGAGGCTGGATATTAGAAAAAACATTTTTACTAGGCGAGTGGTGAAGCCTTGGAATGAGCTGCCGAGGGAGGTGGTGAAATCTCCATCTTTTGAGGTGTTTAAGGGCCAGCTGGACAAAACCATGACTGGGATGGTTTAGTGGGAGTGGTCCTGCCTCTGGCAGGGGGGTTGGACTAGATGACCTATGAGGTCCCTTCCAACCCTAGGATTCTATGATTCTATGAAAAATTGGCACAAGCTAAATATGAGAAAGAACTAAGACAAAGATGAGAAAGTACTTGAATAAAGAATTGGAGAAAGGTGGTGCTAGTCCGGTCTCATGCCAAAAGAGATAAGGAGGTATGCTGGGTCAAAGTGACCTGTACAAAGGAGAGGTTTGGCCAAGTCATGACACCTTGATGGATGGTGATGCCCAGGGACCTATCAAATTAAGGGGTGGCATCCAAGGAGGGATGCATAGGACGATTGAGGTAACCAGGGATCTATCAAATTAAGGGGTGGCATCAAAGGAGGGATGTACAAGTCAATTCAGATAAGGTATAAAAGTAGGAGCCCCAGAGTCCAAACTTTGTGCAGCCAAGAGGGTGACAGCCAGTCCTGCAGTCAGTTGAGCTGTTCCATTGCACTGAGAGCACCAATGCTACCAACAAATCTGTTGATATGGATTGTTTGCCATAGTGCTACATTGCAATAAAGCCTAGTCTGGCACCTTCGTTTCTACAAAGATCCATGGTCGTGTTGGTTTCCTCAATCGTGAGTGTTGCCTTGGTTTATTCACGCACGCATTCACACACACAGCCAAACTGATATCAGCGCTGAACACAGAACAACACTGATAAGAACACATCTTGCCTACGTGCCTGACCACACTCTGCCCGGCGTACCACACAGCTGACTGCTAGCCGTACCCAAGGATGGGGGGAGGAGTTACAGTCTACCCACCCTGAGTACAGCTCTGCCCACAGCAGCATCATCGCTTGCCTGTTGGGCAATGGCGTAGTGCGTCATGAAGGTATGTATCAATGACCACGTAGCGGCCCTGCAGATCTCTTGGATTGGGACCTTAGTGAGGAACTCCGTGGAAGATGCTTGAGCTCTGGTGGAGTGGGCTCTCACAGTCTCTGGGAGAAGCGTGTTTGACCTTCCTTAGCAATCTTTAATGTAGCTCACAATCCATTTGGAGATGCATGGGGAGGATAGAGGAGAACCTCTCATGCGTTCCGCGACCGCCATGAACAGTTGGGAGGTCTTCTGGAAGGATCATATGCGCTCAATGTAGCTTAGGAGCACTCTTCTCACATCCAGGGTGTGCCACCGTCTCTGGTTTTCTGTCACTTGAGGGTCTGGATAGAAGACCGGCAGGCAGATCTCTTGATTCATGTGGAAGGGGATGGCAAAGTTGGGCAAGAACGAGGAGTGGTGACGCAGGACCACCTTGTCTGGGAAGAAAACCATATATGGGGGTTCAGAGGATAGGGCTCGTAGCTCTGAGACCCTCTGGCCAAGGTAACGGCTACCAGGAAAACCACCTTCCAGGACAGCAAGAGTGGGGTGGCTGAGTCTAAGCGCTCATATGGCTGTTCTGTCAGAGCCCGTAGCACCACATTCAAGTCCCACTGCGAGGTGGGGTTATGGACGTGGGGAAAAAGTTTTTCCACTCCTTTCAGATATCTATGGCAGATGGGGTGTGAAAAGAGTGGGACCCCATCTATTGTTTGGTGAAAGGCCAAGATTGTTGCCAAATAAACTTTCAGTGAGGACAGGGAAAGGCCTTTCTCTCTTAGGTCAAGAAAGTAATCTAAAGTTGCCTGAATTGGTGTGGAGGTAGGGTCTATGTTTTTATCATGGCACCAAGTGGAGAAGTGATTCCATTTTGCCATGTAGGTGGACTTGGTGGAGGGCTTTCTGCTACCAACCAGGACCTTTTTAACTCTATCCGAACAGTGTCTCTCTGAGCCAGAGAGCATCCAGGCTGTCAGATGCAGGAGGCCTGGGTTGGGCTGCCGAAGGTGTCCCGAGTCCTGTGTCAGAAGATCCGCCCACTGTGGGAGGCAGAGCAGGGTCCTCACTGACATGTCTTGAAGGAGAAGGAACCAGTGTTGCCTGGGCTAGTCCGGAGCTATCAGGATGATAAATGCCTCATCTGCGAGGGCCTTCAGAAGCACCCGGTGAATCGGCGGGAAGTTATACATTAGGGCTCCCGACCAGCTGAGTAGGAAGGCTTTGCTGAGAGACCCTTTCTCCCGACCTCAGAGGGAGCAGAACCGAGGGCATTTGTGGTTCTGCGCCATGGCAAAGAAGTCGATCTGAGGGGTTCCCCATCTGGTTGTCAACAAAGTCTTCTCATTGTGGAGGGACCACTTCTGATTCGCCAGTGGCTTTCTGCTGAGTGAATCCGCTATGCAGTTGTACACCCTGGGAAGATGGGCAGCAGTTGGCATGAAGTGATCATCTATCGCTAGTTACCAAAGCTTGGTCGCTTCTTCGCATAGTGCCGAGGAGCAGACTCCCCCTTGGTGGTTCGTGTAGAACATGCCTGCCATGTTGTCTGAGAGGATTTGGACCACTCTGCCCTGGATCTGGTCCAGGAAGGTCATGCAGGCCAGTCTGATGGCCCTGAGTTCCTTCATGTTTATGCGGAGGAGACTGTCCTTGGGGCTCCAGACACCTTGTGTGGAGTTATCGGTGATGGTGAAAGATCCAGCAGTACTGCGCTTGACAGCGGTGCCGGGCTTGACAGAGGTGCTGGACTTGTGGGCGGTGCCGTGTCCAGCGGTGCAGAGGGAGGCGGTGCCGTTGTGGCCTGTTGCCTCTTGTTCTGCACCGAAGCTGGATTTAAATGCCGTTGGTGGGCTGGTGCCTGAGCCGGGGCCCTACCCAGGGCAGCTGGAAGGCTACCGGGAGACCAGCGAGGTTGGTGCTTTGGAGGTACCATGGAGGGTCAAGATTTTGGGCCCGGTACCAGAGATCAGCGGGGATCCTGTGCCCCGGCCAGTCGCGGATCCGGCGGAGCACTGGTGGCTTGGCCACTTTCGAGCGGAGCGGCTCCGGTCCCCAAAATGAGGCAGAGGCAACGCTCCCTTTCCATGCCTAGGTGAGTCCCAACTCACCAAGAGCTGAGTTATCTGCCAGTCCTTCAAACGGAGGACTCGCAAAGATAGAGAGCTGTGCCTCCGATCCCTTACTGGGAGCATTGCGCATGCCTCTGATGCTGCCCGAGCCATGAGTGCTCTGCCAGCTCATTGACTGGTCTGGGCACTGGAGCACTGGCACCACCCTTTGGCACCGAGCTCAAAGTCTCAGGCAACGCCCTCGTCAGTACTGCCAGGGCGCCAAACACCTCGGTCACCAAACTGACCCGCCGATGACTTGAGAGCGGGACTGTCAAGGTATCATTGACACTGCGGGCCCCCGCAAAGGTGCGGGTGCGGTCCCAGAGCCCGAATCTGGTACCGTGGAAGAAACCCAGGTCAATGCCAACCACAGTACTGGAAACCCAGTCGGCACAGGAATCGGTACCGCCTACTAACCAAGTACCGCCCAGCCCGCCGCCGGTATCAGAATCTGGCACCGAAGACCACTCTGCAGCCTCCTCTCCATGCTCCTCCTGGGACCCATCGGTTCCGTGCTCCCAGGGTTCGTGGGCCCCATTGTCCAGCTCAGCGTCAGCTTTGCCCCCAGCCTTTGTTCTCTCTTCTCCCTCACCCAAGATGGTATCAGGGTCAGCAAACATTTAGGGAAACAGTACCACAAGTGCTCCCCCTCGCCTAAACCATGATGCAAGAAGGGATCATCGGTACCGTCTGGGCTAGCAGAGCCTTTCCTCTCCACAACCTGGTCAAGGCTGCTCTCCTCCGTGCCATCTTGAGGCCGGAACATCTTTTAACAACTGAGCACATGACTGGCCGGACATGGCAGCCAATGATACTTCAACTTCATGGCACCGTTCCACCCAGTCTCCTTTGCAGACCCTAGATTCGGATTTCTTGGGTGATGAGCCCGAGCTAGACTCCACTTGTTGTAGTAGATCACGGGCTCACGCTTCCTCCTCACCAGATGAGCGCACTTTTGAGAGACCGATTGACTGTAATGAGGACTCTTGCCCCCATCAGGATTTGCTCCGCCGCATGGCAGCAAACCTGAAGCTGGAGCTGCGGGTTGTTCAAGAGGAAACCAACCCTCTCTTCAACGTTGCACATAGGGCCCCACCCACCAAGGTGTCTGTCCCTGTCCATGAAGGGGTATACAGCATTGTTAAGGCCTGTTGGCAAACTCCATCCTCAATTCCGCCAGTATCAAGGGTCATGGACTGGAAGTACCACATCACTCAGGACAAGTTCTCCTTCCTCTTCCAGCACCCCACCCTGGGGTCGCTGGTTGTTGATGCTGTGAACCAGAAAGAAAGACAGGGCCAACCGGGTTCCACCCCTAAAAATAAGGAGGCAAGGAAGCTCGACCTGTTGGGCAGGAAGGTTTATTCTACAGCAGCCCTACAGCTGTGCATAGCTAACCACTTGGCCCTCATGACAAGATATAGTGTTAACCTATGGAGTGCCATGCAAGGCTTTCGTGAGATCATCCCCAAGGATCGCCTTAGGGACTTCGCCACAAGGCTCGAGGAAGGGGAAATAGCATCCAGGGATGCTCTGATAGCTATCTTGGATGCCGTAGACATGGGCCTCTCATACAATGGTGTCAGCTGTGGTAATGTGCCACTTGGCCTGGCTCCAGGGCTTGGGCTGGCCACCACAGCTGCAATTCACCATTCAGGACCTGCTGTTTGAAGGCCATGACCTCTTTGCCGAGTCCACAGATGTGAAACTCCATGGCATGAAGGACTTGAGAGCCATGTTCCGGTCGCTGGGGATTTGCACTGCCACAACCTAACAGATGCTCTTTAAAACCCCATCAACTCCTACAACAGCAATGTCAGCAGCTGAAACAACAGATTCAATTGCAGAGTCCATTCCCAAGGTCCCTCCAGTTTCCCCAGTGCCATCCTGGGGACATGGACAAGGACAAAGTCCGTTTGAGCAAGAGTGAGAAGTCCCATGCCCCACAATCAGGTGGGCGTAGGTAAGCCTCTGAATGCTCATTGGTAAGGAAACAGTGTTTTTGACAATTACAGTACGGGCAGAGAACCCATGACCCGACTGGTCCCCAACCACTTGCACTGCTTCACACACCACTGGGCCAACATCCCATCCCATCAGTGGGTCCTTGAGACAATCGTGGAAGGGTATTGTATTCAGTTCCTTTTGATTCCTTCACAGAAAACCACCCCCCTCATCCAATTCCTGGAAACCGGGAACTGCTCCACCTGCTCGAGATCGAATGCCAGAAACTCCTCTCCCTCCAGGCCATAGAAAGGGTTCCCAAGCGGGAGTTAGGAAAGGGGTTTTACTCTCAATACTTCCTGGTCCCAAAACCCAATGGGGACCTTCGACCCATCTTAGATCTCAGAGCCTTAAACAAGCACATAAGGAAAATAAAGTTCTGCATGGGTTCCCTATCACAGATCCTCCCATCTCTGTCTCCCAGGGATTGGTTCATGGCCCTCAATCTAAAAGATGCCTACTTCCACATAGCTATGTGGCCCTGCCGCGGGCGGTTCCTAAGATTCATGGTGGCAAAAGACCACTTCCAGTTCACTTCTCTCCCCTGTGGGCTCGCCCTGGCCCCCAGGGTGTTCACGAAGTGCATGGCACCAGTCGTGGCGTACCTGCACAGATGGAGCATAAGAATTTACCCCTATCTAGATGACTGGTTAATAGTCAGGAAATCGAGTTCTCAAGTAGAGGTCCACGTCAGAGCAGTAGTGATGCTCTGCAACTATCTGGGCCACCACATAAACCAAGAAAAGTCAAAACTCCGCCCATCTCAGAACATAGAGTTCATAGGGGCATGCCTAGACTCCCGCAAAGGGTCAGCATTCCTACCCCTCTCCAGATTTCAGTCCATTTGCACTATTATTACGGAGCTGCAGATGTCCCGTGTGACCACAGCCCACTGGTGCCTGCAGCTCCTTGGCCACATGGCAGCGTCCACCTCAGTGATCCAGATGGCATGCCTGAGAATGAGGCCTTTTTAGGTCTGGCTTTCCACGGTGTTCCACATACGGAGGGATTCCTTAAACAAGGTACTGTCTGTCCCCCAGGACACTCTGGGGACACTTCAGGTTTGGAGGGATCCCCGTTTTGCCATGGGGGGCATCCCCTTCAAAGACCTCAGGCCCTCAGTGGCCTTAATAATAGATGCCTCGAACTCAGGGTGGGGGGCCCATATCTCTGGGGGACTCTCCACTCAGGGGCTCTGGTCCCACACGGACAGCCCTCTCCACATAAATGTGAAGGAACTATGGGCCATCAGACTAGCTTGCATGACCTTCCTGGACAAGATACAGGGCAGGTCAGTCCAGATTCTAATGGACAATACCACAGCCATGTTCTATACAAACCGGAAAGGGGGGGGGGGGTCTGATCCCCGCCGCTTTGCGAGGAGGCGTGCAAATTCTGGGAGTTGGCCATACAACACAACTTCACCCCAGTGGCCTCCCACCTACCAGGGGTGGACAACGGGCTAGCAGACTCACTAAGCAGAAAGCCCCTAGCAAACCACGAGCGGTCCCTCCACGGAAGGGTGTTCTCCCTCCTGATAAACAAATGGGGTCCTCCCCAGGTGGACTTGTTTGCTACACAGCAGAATCGCAACTTTGTCCCCAGTTTCTGTTCCCTCAGGGGCTGGGAGGAGGGCTCTCTCAGCGATGCCTTCCTCATCAGCTGGTCAGGACCCCTGATGTATGCCTTCCCGCTGGTTCCTCTGATACAGAAGGTCCTCTTGAAAATCAACAGGGACAGAGCGAACATAATACTGATAGCTCCGGATGGGCCCAGACAACATTGTTTCCCACTCCTGCAGGACTTGTCCATAGAGATGCCAATCTGCCTCCCACAGTGGGTGGACCTCCTGATGCAGGACTTGGGGGCGCCTTTGGCACCCAGACCCGGGCTGCTTACACCTGATGGCTTGGATGCTCTCTGGCTCAGTAAGCAGGAGAGGCTCTGCTCAGATAGGGTTAAGAAGGTCCTGGTTGGTAGCAGAAAACCATCCACCAGATCCACGTACACAGCCAAATGGAAGGGATTCTCCATTTGGGCACGGGACAAAGGTGTAGACCCTATATCAGCTCTGATACACCTGATCCTTGACTATGTGCTAGACCTCAGAGAAAAAGGCTTCTCTCCTTCCTCACTGAGAGTCCATTTAGTGGCAATCTCAGCTCTCCATGAGCGGGTAGATGGGCAGTCAGTTTTCTCCCATCCCACTTCCATCAGATTCCTGAAAGGAGTGGAGAGACTTTTTCCCCAACCCTGTAAGCCAACCCCGCCATGGGATCTCAATGTCGTGCTCTGGGCTATGATGGAGTCACCCTCTGAACCCTTGGACTCAGCCACCCTGCTGGTCCTGTCTTGGAAGGTGGCCATCTTAGTAGCAATCACATCTGCCAGAAGGGTTTCGGAGTTGAAAGCCCACTCCTTGGAACTCCCATGTACGAGGTTCTACCCAGATAAAGTGGTTTTATGTCACCACCCATCCTTCCTTCCTAAGGTGGCCACCCCCTTCCACCTTAACCAGGAAATTTGCCTTCCAGTTTTTTACCCAGACCCCCAGGTTACGCAGAACCAGAGGAGGTGGCAAACATTGGATGTGAGGAGAGCACTTCTAACTTACATCGAGCACACTTGACCGTTCTGCAAGACCCCCCAACTATTTGTGGCAGTGTATCTCTAAATGGATTGTGAACTGCATTAAAGACTGCTACAGATGGTCGAACACAGTGCTTCCTGAGACTGTTAGAGCCCACTCTACCAGGGCCCAAGAGTCCTCAACGGCCTTTCTTCCCAGGTCCCGATCCAAGAGATCTGCAGGGCTGCTACATGGTCGTCGATACATACCTTCATGACGCACTATGCTATTGCCCAACAGGCTAGAGATGATGCCACTCTGGACAGCACTGTACTCAGTGTGGGTAGACTGTAACTCTTTCCACTGTTCTTGGGTACCGTAGCAGTCACCTATAATTGAATGATGAAGGCAGCATTCGAAGGAGAATGGTGGGTTACTTACCAGTAACCATCCTTCTTCGAGATGGGCTGCTCACATACATTCAGGCCCCTTCCACCATCCCCACTAACAGAGTTGGCGAAGGTATATGGTCAATTTCAAAAGGGGTAGCAGTGTTAGTCTAGTCCAGTAAAAAAACAACATGGAGTTGTGTGGCACTTTAAGACTAACAGAAGGTATATGGGACTGGGAGGGTCAGGGTCACGGTCATCTATATAGCTGCAGTCATGGCACAGAGGGTGCATTGGCCGCGTGCCCTGACCTGACAGGCTAAAGCTGAAGACTTTCTGAGCTACCGTGCGCTGCAGCACATAGACACCTATAACTGAATGACTGAAAGTATGTTAGCAGCCCATCTCGAAGAAGGACGGTTACTGGTGAGTAACCCACCATTCTGCTGCTTTGCTCTACAAGTCAAAGCAAGTTTTATGCCTCACTGAGCACTACAGGGTCACTTTAGCTCCAAGAAAAATCTCCTCATGTTGCTCCCTCTACCAACCTCCCTCAAAGATCATGTGACAAAGCAGAGCTCTTACAAATGCTAATGCTTGGCATTAGAGAGTCACAGTGAGAACACTCATACTTTCTAAGCCATCATAAAGCATAGTCCTTCAGAGTCACTCTTTATAACCCCTGGAGGATGCACGCCTGGCCAGGGGGTCTGTAATTACCATGTTGCCTGACTGTAATGATAGGGAGAGTGAATTGGGACAGCTGCAAGTAGTAAATGAGACACTTGTCTAAAATACCCAGGATGTTATTTTCCCACTGCCATGCAGAGCCAATGAGGACTAGAAGAGACGAATTAGGGCTGGATTTAAAAAGGGTTACTTCAAATCAAATAAAGGTAGGAGAAGAGTAATACTGGTCTCAACAATATTTCACATATCACTTTGCACTAGGAAAGTGTCTTCTAGAGGCCCTGCTGAGCCCAGCGTTCCAAGGTGAAAGGTGCTGTAGAGATGCCCTGCCAGAAGAGCTGGCAATAAGCCAGGGTAAGAGAAACGTACTGTCATTATTTTTATTTTACAGAGGGCCTGAGGATAATAAGCATATGATCCAACACCCACTGTTGTCCATTGGCATACTCCAAACAGTCTTCCCATTGGCCCCAAGTGACTTGCCCCAGATCATCCAGGAAATCTGTGGCAGAGACAGAAACTGAAACCAGAGCTCTTGAGTCATAAGCACGAGCCCCTCCTTACTCTCTTGGCCTAGAGTTGCACTGCAGTGAGAAGGTGTGTGCGTACACTATAGCTCCTACAGCAGACCCAATCTGGCCTGAAGTCAAGCTCTCTTGAGTTACAAGAGCAGCATAGGTGTGGCAGCACAGACCCACCACTTCAGTCTGTGTTCAGGGACCAGGGTGAGGTAATACTCGAGTAACAAGAGCTGAGTAGCCATGGTAGCAGGGACAGCTTGAGTTAGCTTCCAAGGACAGCTCCATCCAGGACCCTGATGCTAGCCTGCTCCATTGTTACTCAAGCTGATGGTGAGCTAGCTCACTGTCTACACTAGCTGCAATCACACCTCCTGGGAGCTTTGCTTTTAATCAAATATTCTAGAATTTAAAAAAAAAAATCCACATTGCTCTCCCTGTAGGATTCATTCTCCTCTCTCTGTTACTCTTTGGCAGGGCTCAGCAAACCCAAGCGCCTAGTTGTGCCATGGTACTTTGGGGTGGAATGACCCCAGCACTTTAAAAAAAAATAGCCACTGTTGCTGACAGTTTCAGCACTGGTCCCACTGCCAAAAGCATTCTTGAGCAATGATTTTTATTTGGCAGGGGGGGAATGCCTTCATTTTTGGGCTTGTGCTTAACACACTGCTCCGCTTGTCAAGCCCTGCTGCTTGGTCCCTTTGGCAAACCTTTCCAGAAGCTAAAAACAACACAACCCACAAAGGAGACCACTAGCACACAGCCCTTATTTGCTGGGGTGGCAAATCATCTGCACTGTAGTCAGTGGAGTTCTAGCAGTGAATCTGACCCAGGTCTTCATTCTTCCAACCTCTTGGTTAGCAGCTGCCTATCGTCTTACTGCTGACCTGGAGTCCCAAACTGAAAAAGGACTTCCCAGTAATGATAACAAGACTATGGCCTCCACTCCCAACTCTAGGCTTCCAGAGCAGAACAAACACCCAGGAAACAGAAGCTTAGATTCATCAGAGGCAACGTTTCATTTGCTCCTTGCAGCTGCTCCTGTTCTAGTCCCTATCATTATGGCCAGGCTACATGCTAATTACAGAGCCCCCTGTGGGTGTATTCTCTAACAGCTTTTGAAGCATTGCTGTGACTTTCAGTTCCTCCTAAATAGAATTGTCTTTAGGATCTACATCCAAAATCCATGCAAGAAATTGCAAGTAAAACCCATGAGACTGGGGCAGTTGACCCCAAGTATATGTCTAGTTTTGCCTCATGCCTGGCCTTTTAGCAATTCTGTTTGTCACATCAAAGCTGTGCATGGCTTGGCAGCAGCAGACAATTTGATTCCTGTTCTGACTTCATGGCACTCCTGTTGTCTCAGTGTCACTGACACACCATTCTTTTAGCAGGGTTATCTTATTGTTTATATAACCCACCATACACTTGCATGGTGCTTTACAGATTCAACTACTGGCAAGTCCATTAGCAAGGATTTGTAATGGATCTGTAAACAGAGTTTTTACCATATGACTGGAAAATTACTAACATAATTCTTATTTTTCAGAAATGGGAAAAAATGATTCAGGTAACCACATGTCAGGTTAGTTTCACTTCAGGAATATGAAAGGTCTAGAAAAAAATTTGAAAGGCAAAGAAGTTAAGTACACAGAGATTAACAGAAATTGGGACAAAATAGAATGTGTCTTTACAAAAAGTAGATTGTTCAGATCAACCTGATCTCCTGTTTTGAGAAGATAACAGATTTCTTAGACAAAGGGAATACAGTGAATTTAATTTACCTAGATTTCTGGAAGACATTTGATACATTTCCACATGGAGATTTATTAGTTAAATTGGAGAAGCAGGGATTAATATGAAAATTGAAAGGTTGATAAGGAACTGTTTAAAGGGGAGACTGCAATGGGTCATAATGAAAGGTAAACTGCCAGAATGGAGGGAAGATAGCAATGTTCTTCAGGAAGTGGTCTTAGGACCAATCTTATTTAAGCTTTTTATTATGACCTTGGCACAAAAAATTGGAATGTACTAATAAAGTTTGTGGATAACACCAAGTTGGGAGGTATTTGTCAACAAAGAGAAAGATCGGGACATCATACAAGAAAATGTGGATGACCTTATAAACTGGAATAATAGAAACAGGATCAAATTTAATAATGGTAAGTATAAGGTCACATATTTTGGGAGTAATAAAAAGAACCTATCATATAAGCTAGAGATGCATCAGTTGGAAGTGACAGGTGATGAGATGGACCTGGGAGTATTAGTTGATCATAATTAATTGAATTTGTGTGAATTTTTATTTGAAATTTAATTTTTAGAAAGCTTTTTAATTAAACTAATTTTTAATTTTTTTAAAAATGGAGAGAAGGAAAGAAATAAAAAGAAAGAAGGAAGAGAAGATAGAAGAAAGAAAAAAGGAAGAGAGAAGAAAGAAAAAAGGAAGAAAGGGAAAGAAAGGAAAAGAAAAATAGGAAAAAAGAAAGAGGAAAGAAGAAAGAGAAAAAGCAATAAGGAAGGAAACAAGAAAGGAAGGAAGAGAAAGAAAATAAAAAGAAAAGGAAGGCAAGTGAGAAGAGAAAGAAAAGGAAGGAACAGAAAAAGAAAGGAAAAAGGAAAAAGATAAGGAAGCAAAAGAAGAACGGAAAGAGAAAAAGAAAGATGAAAGGAAGAGAAAGAAAGAAAAAAAGAGAGCTGGAAAGAAGAGAAATAAAGACAAAAGAAAGCAGGAGTCAGGCTCCTCCCCCAAGTGCCAAGGCTGCCTTGGAGGCACAGCTCTACTCAGCTCAGAGACTGAGATCGGAGCGGCTGGCTAGCAGAGAGACACGGTCAGGTCCCAAAGCCCCACAGCAGGCGCCGTCTCGAAGCCTGAGCCTCTCAGGGCAACCAGTCTTTCTTTCTTTCTTTCTCCAGCCTGGCGCTGCCGTGAGATGCTCAGGCTCAGAGACAGGCTCACTGTGGGGCTTTGGGAGCTGACAGTGCCTCCTTGCTGGCCAGCTGCTCCAATCTCAGCTGCTGAGCCCTGGTCCCCTGCGCTGACAGAAAATGCCATGCACTGGGGCTGGAAAAGTTATGCGCACACACGCATGTTAGAGAGAACAGTGGTGTCTATCACAGGAGAGGGCGAGAGGTTCTGTGGCATGCATTGTGCAGGAGATCGGACTAGATGATCATATTGGTCCCTTATCACCTTGAAATCTATGAATCACTGAGAAAGCCATTCATTGATTCCTACTGACTGTTATGGGCCCTTAAAACATTTAAATATCAACAAGCCAGTCCCTGGTCAGCCTTTCCACTGATGTCACAGTCGTTCCACTGAAATCAAGGATGGTTTACACCAGTTAGGATGAGGCAGTGGAAGTAAAGACTGTAGGTTTTGGCCCAACATTAACAGGGTTTTATGCTTTTAACTTCATGTAAGCGGGGGGATGGATCCGCTCTTGTGGGGAACTTCCCAGACTTTGTATACCACCCCGGTGAAGGTGGGTAGCAAAAGGATCTGAGTCCCTGCTCCCACTTCCTTTACCCTAAGGCCTGCCTGACCTCAAAGGCTCACCTCCCAATCTCCTGTTTGGAGGAGTCTCTGTAACCCCGACAAGGCTGGGCCCCAGGATTTCTGGGGGCTCGACCCCCACTCTTATCGTGGTCTCTCAGGACAGGGCTAGGGTGTCCCCACTGCGGGGTGCTGACCACACTGACCACTCTTCTGGCCCACCAGTTACTATATACAATTTATTTACGCATACAGAAATAAAAAGAATAACCCAATAAGAAAATAGAAAAAAGTGGAAAAAGGTGAACAATAAACCCTCAGTGCCACTCCCTGGTGTGGAGGCACCACACACAGAGGCTGTGTTCACATGGCACTTTTGTTTCGAAACAACCTCGTTGTTTCGAAACAAAAAAACCCATGTTCACATGACGCACAGTTGTTTCGAAACAAGGGCTTCCCCTTGTTT
>ML682104.1:485063-536557 GCA_007922195.1 Podocnemis expansa
CAAAAGGCCCATTCACTCTCAGTAAGGGGCTATCAGTCCCCTTACATTCACATTCACTGTGGTACCAAAGCTAAACTTCAGCCCTTCCAGGTAATCCTGCTCTGCACATCCCTCCATAACACAGCAAACAATCACAGATCCTATTGTGAGAACTACTCTCTGCAGCAAAGCCCAGCCCAGAAAGCGAATATTTCCATCCAGCTGCACCAGCTGCCTCTTTCCTCCTGATCCATTCATTTCCTGACATATTGTCTTGTCCAGCTGCTCTATTAATGAAAGCTGATTTGCAAAAGACAAAACCGGAATCCTGACTGCAGCCCTCTGGTGGAAAAAGCATGATGTTATAAAATTCTTGATCCGCTGTCCCACTTTCTCAGTTCACATTTAGCTCTTCATCCTGTCAAGCCTGGGCTCACTCAGAGATCTGATCAGTATTTCCATTGCTGAGTTCCTGCCATGGAATCACTCTGAACCCCAGCACGGGTGAACACAGCTGTTGTGGAATTGCAATGGTGTCTGAGACAGTGGTGTCACTGGCACTGGGGGCTCAAGCCCTGAGTCCCAGCACAAGTGCCCCAGGTCCCCTTCCAGGCCGCCTGCAGTGGTGGCTGTCTTCCCCAGCCCTGGCCCTGGCCGGGGGTTCGTGGTTGGGCCACTCACTTCAGGAGTCTGATCTGGGCCCTGCCCATAGCCCTGGGCAGGATCACGCCCAGGCCCTGAATTGGGACCGGGGGAGGGGGCCCTGCAGCCCGGGCCCTGGGTCTTTTTCTGAGTCTGCATCACTCCTGCTCTGAGATAACCAGAGATCAGTGCAGGAAGAGTGAGTGTTAGAATAGCCTCACTCTCTTCCCTCAGAAATCAACAAGAAGAGTTTTACCACCTAAGCCGGTGGTTTTCAAACTTTTTTTCTAAGCACACAGTTGAAAAAATCATTTCTGCCTACAACCCAACAATTACATCTTTGAGCACTGCATTCCAGGCTTTTCAGCAGCAGAAGGGGATGCCATGACCCAGTATCTGAAAACCACTGACCTTGGCCCAGCTCCTCACAGAGATACCCTCCAGTGTTCCCTCTAAGCTGCGCTGGCGCACTGGCAGCCGCCAGCGCAGCGTGCCACAGCCGCCAGTGCAGGGAAAGCTGCCGGCAGTGCACTGCCGGCAGCCAGAGTCCCTGCCTAGAGCTCCTGTGGAGCAGGGAGTTTTGAAAACTCCTGCCCAGAGAAGCTCTAACGGAGCATGCCCAGAAATTCTGGGCATGCTCCGTAGAGCTCCTCTGGCCCAGGAGTTAGGGCTGGGCCCTGCCCCTGCAGTCCAGCCCCGAGGTAAGTCTGTGGGGGCTGGGGGGGGGGAGTGGGAGTGGGAGCGGGAGCGGGAGCAGGGGGGTGTGCTGCGGGGAGCAGGGAGGGGCTAGCAGGAGCGGGGTGGGGGGGTGATGCCGCAAGGGGGGGGGGCAATGCCAGGGCCGGGGGGCGATCCCGGGAGCGGGGTGCAGGGGCGATGCCGGGGCCAGGGGGCGATGCCGGGGGGTGATCCCGGGAGCGGGGTGGGGGGACTAGCAGGAGCGGGGTGGGGGGGCGATGCCGGGGCCGGGGCGCAATGCCGGGAGCGGCGTGGGGGGGCAATGCCTGGGGGGGGCGCGCGGGGGGGGGGGCTGCGCAGCGGGCCCCGGGGGGGGGAGCGCAGCGAGCAACAGGAGTTGCTCAGCTACTCTCTCCCCTTAGAGGGAACATTGATACCCTCCCACTGATTTCAGGGAGGATCCAAGCCATAGTACTTTAGAAAAAATCACACCCCACTGGCTGTTAAAATTCTGCTCAGAGCTTCTGCAGCTTGTGGAAAGCCTGTGCTGATTGTGGGTCAACTTACGTTCACCTTAGAGAAGAAGCCTGAATGACTTCCTGAAAAGCACTTGTATGGCTCAGTCAAGCCTTTGAAAGCTCTCCTCTGACTCTGCTATATTGTTAGTTTAATTCCACATATTATAGCAAATTAATTTTTAAAAACCCACAGGGAAAGCCAACACATTCTGAATAACCTTGTGTAGGCCCAGGCCAAGATTTTCAAAAGTGTTCAGTGATTTGGGTGCCAAACTTGAAACAGACGGGGTTTGATCTTTCCTTAGGGCAGGTGCTAAGAATTTGCGGGTAACTGGTCTCTTACAACGGACACCTGTGAAGTTCCCCTCCTGCAATCCAGTCAGGTGTGCTACTTGTGTCTCCAAACGGGCCCTGGCCATAACTGTATACCACTGTATACCAAGTAATTCCCACTGCCAGCTCCATATATGTATCAGGGTAGGGATCCAAATCTACCCCAGACTCCGAGGATGCAGATGGCAACCTGCCTAAAGAGCATTCTGGGGACTTTTCTAAACCACCACCCCACGGGTCATTTTCCACCTCCCCGTTCTCAGGCATGTCACTAGCAGGCCTCTCTTTTTGTTTTTTTCTCCTCATCACCGCCTTAGCCCTTTTTAAAATCTTTATAATGACCCTGGTCCTTAATTTTTTGGCAGTCATCTGTTTATCCCTGAAAAGACCTCCCCCTTTTTGATTAGGTCAGGTACCCCTTCCCACGACTAGCTGTGCAGATTCAAAAACACAGTCAGGAAGGCAGAAATATTTTTGAGCGTATTTATCGAGAGCATTTGCTTTTTTTGACAAAGTTTTCAATCATTCTTGCTTCTGGAACCCTGGAAAATACAGGACCCATCAGCTCTTTGAATGAAGCGTTATGTTCACCTATCATTTTCTCAAATGAAGCGATACATTCACCTATCAGTTTTCCCCAGAACTGGAGAACTGCATCAAGCCTGTTGAGGTGCGGATGTTGAATGTAATTATCATCGCTGGAGCTTTCTCTCCATGTTTTTTGATTCACAACCCCTAGAGCATGTGCTCCGGGTTTGTGAATGCGTGTGCTTTCACTCACAGCTCTCTCATGGCTTGGTGTGGTGCTGACCACTGAGGAACTGGAGGTGTGGTGCTTTGTACCAGAGTTTTTTGTTTTGTCCTTGGGCTTGATATATCTGCGCTCAGGGTTTCCTGCTGCTTCCTCAGGATTCCTTTGCTGTTTTGCAGAGGTGATGTCGCCAAAGGCTCAGGATGGGTTTTCTGTTTCTTTGGTGATTTTCCTGGAGTTGAGACTACAATGACATCAGCAGAGCTGTCAGTGGCTGAGTAGAAAAAGAAAGGAAAAGGTGTCAAACATAACCTATTTAGAAAAAAATAAACTTTTCAAAACAAGCTCCCTATTTGTTACTATAAAACACACAAAGAAAATATATTTACAGCACTCCATTTCTTTGTCAGTCATTGGTGGTTGTAAATTTTCCTTTTCAGCTGTCTCTTCCCTTTTTCTTTTGAGTTGGTTTACCAGCAGGGCATCAGGAGGACTGTCCATGCCTAAGAAGGAAATCAGATGATCAAATTTAGCATCAACTAAAATCCCCTTAACTTTACCACACCATCTAATTAAAAACACAGAAACAAATTATAATTACAGCACTCCATTTCTTTGTCAGTCATTGGTGGTGGAGGATTTTCCTCTTTCCTTTGAACTTGGTAATCGACAAACTCAAAGTTTTTTCATTTTTTTGATAGGGCTGTAAAGCAGACAACATTATTATAAAAGGTTCTTATCAACTTTCAAATGGGTTAACCTTTCTATCCTATTTAAAAATCCTCTATTTCAGGGCCAATGAGTGCCCCTCCCCCCCTTAGGCTTACCCCTGGTTCAGATCTTGTGATTTGAAGCCTAGGCATGCCCTGTGTGGGAGAGGGTTAGTTCAGGCCCCACCAACAATTCAAGCCTTAAAAACACATAGTCACATGATCAGACTAAAAACAGCAAAAAATTTTTTTAAAAAAGGCTCTGGTTAAATTAAAGAAAAACTGAAAATAAAATTGCAGTTTGAAATAAGCAAAAAATTAAAAAAACAGTTCAAGCCTTAAAAACACATTGCTATGTAATCAGGCTAAAAACAAAAAATACAGTAAAAAAGGACCTAGTTAAATTAAAGAAAAACTAAAAATAAAACTGCAGTTTTAAATAAGCAAAACAGCCCCTAAACCAGCAAAAAAAATAAAAAAGCCCACCATGTGCTCACACTAACTAGAAGGGCAGGTTTAACTAAAGCAAAAACCAGATCCCAGCAACTTTAAAAAAGCAGTTTTAAAAATCAGTTTCTATCAAAAATACTTTAACTTCAAAATCAGTCTTGCCATGTTCTTGTGCTAACAAGCAGGGCAGATTTAAATTCAGCAAAAACCAGATTGCAACAACCACACCACCCTAACCAATCAGACATAACCATGTGATTGACAAAAGGGGGCAGTTTTAAAGCCTGCTGCTTTGAAAGACACCAAAAAACATATACTTAGGCAGTTTAAATAATCAGAATATTCCATAAGCTCAACACAACCATTCAGAATTAAAAAGCAGGGTTTTTTTGTAATACTTTCCAAGAAACCCCATAATTTAAAAACCAATTGCACCTACTTACCTTCCAAGAAATGGTGAAAACAAGCTGGGACATGATTTTTCTCATGTCTAGATGTACCTTTGATTTAAAGAACAAGCATAATTTAGTTAGTAGGACTCTCCAAATGCCTCAAACCCTGTTTAATACATGACCCCCTTACCCCACCCCTCTTGAACAGCAATAAGCCTAGCTATAGTTCAAACAGAACTTTACCTTGCTCTGGTGAAACACAGCTTGAAGGTGATGTTTCCATGCTAAGCAGGGCTAGCCTGCAATAAAAAGTGTATCCTCGTTAATAAGCACCACTTGGCCAAAAAAACCTAACATTATAAAATATATATTTTTAAAGTTAAAAGCAAGCAGCTTACCTCCTATTTGCAGGCCTGCTCTGGACAGCTTCTGGTAGGAAAAAGGGAGTCTTCCAAAAAAGCAGAGGTTTATATACCTTTCCCAGCCTTTTGTTTCAATGGGGTGTGGTACCACTCCTCTCTATTCATGAACACTTAAGGAATGTAGATAAGAATCCCATTTTGATTTAAAAATCTGTGGTGCTTTTTAAAATTAATTTTTTTTCCTGTAGACTCTTTTTCAGTATTAAGTCATTTTTAATGATAGTTTGTACCCCTCTCCTGACTGCAAAAAGATTGCACAATGACTTAGGGAGTCTTTTTATGCTTAAAAGTTTTTGAAATAAAATGGATGTGTCATACACTGCTTTTAAACTGTTTCACTGTCCTTACAGCACTTTTTTTTTTTTTTTTTTTTAAAGAAAAGGATGCTAGAGGCTTCTTAAAACATTTCAGGGGTGCCTTTAATCTTGTTAAATATTTTTTTTAAACTTGTCAGGACTTTAAATTGCGCCCCACGATTCCTGATTTTTTTTCAAATTTCCCTCCACCCAGACACCGCCCATTACTGTAAGGGAAACCCATCAAGCCTACAAATTCCTGACATTTTTCTTTTTTAAATTCTCCAATAATACCCCACAAATTCCCTGGGATTCTTTAAACTGTTCAATAGCATTCAGCCAACTCCACTATCTGTGAATGGAGACCCTTGCAGTTCAGTGGGTGGGCTTGTCCAGAAACATGTCCCAACATGTTTTCAAGCATCACTTCTTTATTTTTAAACAGGGTTCCCTGGGATTATTTAAACTGTCCAATAGCATTCAGCCAACTCCACGCAGCTACCTGTGAATGAAATCCTATTTGCTTGGACCCATGCAGTTCAGTGGGTGGGCCTATTCACAAACATGCCTCAACATGTTTCAAGCATCACAGATTTATTTTAAACAAGTTCCCCCTCTCCCCTCACAGGATTCTGCTACAGCTTTTTTTCCCCACTGAAAATACACAAAGACACAGTAGCTGGTTCTCACAAAAAAACACTTTTTATTTAAAGACCTATACAGACAGTCACAACCCCCCTTTTTGGAGATGCATTTTATGTACAGATAACAAGATGGTTTGTATCTCATGTATGTCCCCTCACCATCCTCTGACTTACATCTTTTTGGATTTCTTACACATAGCCGGCCTCCTAAGCAGGCTTCTGTAATGTTTGGTGCGGACCAGACGGTTCACAGGATCATGTAACCAGACATCCCTTATGCTGGGTTTGGGCATCTCACATAGAGCATTGGCAGGGTCTGGACTGAATTGCACAGTACGTACCATGTTCACTCCCATGTCTAAAAAGTCCCTAGTTATATACAGACATTCCAAAATATAGCTGATGGCAATGACAATGTTTAACAAACTTTCATAACACACTTCAGCACCCAGACCCTGAAGTTTGTGGTTTATAGTCTCTGAAGTCCAAGTTGTACAGTCATGGCTCCACTGGCCTGGAGCATCTATGAGACAGCCTTCACAATCTTCATACATCTTTTCCTTAAGACAGTAATCAAGGGTAGCAAAAACAGCAATATGCATAATAGATCTCATGACTCTTCTACGCTGAGGAACAGGCACTGGCTCAATCTTATCCAGGCCGAGCCCTCTTACAAAATTCTTATAGCCCTCTTCCATAGTCTCCTCGTGTTTAATGTGTACACGTGCTGAACAGAAACAAGATGGGCTGGCTGCATCTTGGTCACCTGCTGCAGTGCTGGCCTGGGGTTCCTGAAAGACAAGAAAGATTTTTTTCCCCGCCCAGAAAAAAGAGCTGTAGGCCTGCCACCCTTTAGGCTTTTTTTTTTTGGGGGGGGGTGCTATGCCAGCCAAGTCGGTTACCCCTCTCCATTCCTTTAGCTCCTGCCAGGTTGGTGTTGGTGAGAGTCCTTCAGTCTGCTGCCTCAAGATCTTTGGGGTTTCAGGGTCCGGGGTTTTGAACAAAGGCTGAGACAAGATCTCTGGGGTTTTGGAGTCCGAGGTGTTGAACAAAGGCTGAGCCAAAGGGCTCTCCTCTTCCAAACTGTCGCTGTTGCGCCGCTTTCTATGCTGAGGGGCCATAGGAGCCAAAACCAATCCTGAAGGCCTGGCGGGGGTGGTGAAGGCGTCCATGTTCTGCACTAGCTCTGAACCACACGGTCTCATGCACGAGCCAGGGGTCATACGGCTTTAAAGCCCCAGACTTCCAGGGGGCGGTGCCATCTGCCGCCAACTGTCGAGGCCCACAGATCGGACGCAGGGTTCCAACCCTGCCGATTGGCCCAAGTGGCCCTGCTGGGCTGATCTAAACCCTCTTCCTATTGGCAGAGCCCCCGCCACGTGCCCTTGTGGGGCCAATCCCGCTCTCGGGGGCAAAACCCACTCCTATTGGTGCAAAGGTGTTCTGGGAGAGGCCATGCCACCCCACTTCTGCTCAGCTCATTGTCTTCCACCAGAAATCACACCCAGAGAGCCGGACTGGATGTCAGGTGACTGGCTCGGGGTGGGACTTCCGGTGACAGGGGGGCAGGGTCGGAAGTCGGTAGGAGGGACTTCCGGTGAAAAGGGGGCGTGGAAACAGTTTGCTTGATGGTTGGGCCCTTTACTACTGGAAGTAATTAATTAAACTATATGAAGATTGACAGAAAATAAGACACAATAAATGGATCCATAAGACTATAGATAAAAATCACCACCATATCCCCACACTGGGACCAACAAACGTAAAGTAACTGGGTATTCTGGAACAAATATACTTCAGTACCAGAGGTGTATCACAAAACTGTACATATCATCTATGAACATATTAGTGGTGTGGACACCTCCATGGATGACATCATCTGGGGCTCTACAAAAGAGGAGCATGATTGTCGGCTTCGGCAAGTGTTGGATGCAACTAGAGCCACAAACCTCAAACTAAATAAGGACAAATATGTGTTAGGGAACTCACTTTTATAGGGGACATTGTTTCCCATGAAGGTGTAAAACTGGATAAGAGGAAGATTTCAGCCACTGAAATGATGCCACATCCCCAGTCAAAGAAAGATGTCCAATGGTTCCTGGGAATGGTTAACTATCTTGGAAAATTCATACCCAATCTTTCTGCCAAGGCGGCACCATTGAGACAACTCCTACAGGACAAAAATGAATGGTACTGAGATGCTGCACAGGAGGAATTATGGAGAAGTTTAAAACAAGACTTGATACAGGAACTAGTATTGAAATTTTTGGCTCCTGAGAAGCCCATTAAAATTTCAGCGGATGCATCACAGTCTGGGTTGGGTGCTGTGATTTTACAAAAAACATGAAGATTGCTGGCAACCTGTGGCATATGCATCCAAATCACTGACTGATGCAGAGACTAGCTATGCACAGATTGAGAAGGAGCTTTTAGGAATCTTGTTTGCCTGTGAGAGATTCAATCAGTATATTTATGGACAGAGAGTGGGAGTTGAAACAGATCACAAGCCCTTGATTGCATTATTTAACAAACCACTAAATGACTGTACCTTAAGGATTCAAAGAATGATGATCAAATTGCAGAAATACAATTTATTGGTGACCTACACACCAGAAAAATTTATATTCACAGCAGATGCATTTTCCAGAGGAGTGGCACCCATTGTACCTGAGAAGACACTGGAAACAGAAGTGCAAGCCTATGTAGATATGATTGTGAGCGCAAATCCCATAACTAACAGAAGACTGCAATGCATAAGAGAAGAGACTGAGAAAGATGAATCATCGGGACTCCTCAAAGAAGTGATAATTAAAGGATGGCCTGAAATAATAAGCACTTGCTCTTTAAGTAAGAAAGACTATTGGAACTGCAGACATGAACTGACTGTGGCAGATGGGGTGATTTTCAAGGTGGGAAGGTTGTAATTCCACGGAGCCTCCGAAAAGAAATGTTACAGAAGATTCATGAAGGTCACTTAGGAATTGAGAAGTGCAAAGAACAACCACGAGAGGTCATGTATTGGCCACGGACCATTCACGACATTACGAATGTGGTAAAAAACTGCTTTTCATGCTTGAAATACAGGCCAGGCCAACAGGCAGAGACACTGAGACCCCATCCTGTTCCACAGAAACCTTATGAGAAGGTAGGTGTGGATTTATTTACCTGGCGTTCCAAGGATTACTTAATAGTCACTGATTATTACTCTTTATATCCAGAAATTTGCACACTGAACAGTACTAATAGTAATTCAGTGATCACTGGAATGAAAGGAATTTTCTCCAGACATGGAATTCTTGATGAGGTCTTCAGCGACAATGGGCCACAATTTTCAAGTGCAGAATTCAGGCAATTTGCCTCAGACTGGGATTTTCATCATGAAACCTTGAGTCCAAATTATCCCCAATCAAACGGACTGGTGGAAAGGTCTATACAGACAGTAAAGAATCTGATGAAAAAGACTTTTGAAAGTGGAGGTGATCTGTATGCACCATTGCTGGTCTACCGAAGTACACCCCTGGCTTTTCTCCAGCTCAGCTGTTAATGGGAAGAAGGAGCAGAGCTAATTTACCTATTACTGATAAATTGCTGCAATCTAGGAACAATGTTAACATTTGGAAGATGAAAGAAAATCAGAAGTGGAAGCAGAAATTTTATTTTGATAGAAAGGCTCGTGATCTTCCATCCATTAACCCAGGCGATAGAGTGTGCCTGAGGAATCACTCCTCTAATACCTGGGGACAAAGAGGTACTATTAAAAAACAGCTGCATCTACAGTCCTACATGGTCCACACAGATCAAGGGGACACATTTTGACGTAATTGATGGGATCTACGACTTATTCCAGAAAGTTCCAACACTGTGGAAATTGAGGTAGATTCTGGCATGCCTCCCCTGACAGATCCAATATCTTCAACACATGATAATGAAACCGTCAGGGAACAAGAGAATTCAGACCTGAACTAAGGACCACTACTGAGAAGATCTAGTCGAGTTATCAAGCGTCCAGGAAGACTCATAGAGACTTGCTAGGATATGTAAGGGAAGTGGGTGGTAAAGACTCACTTGAGAGTGATGTGCTAGTAACCTCTCCTCTCTAGGTAGTTCATATCCTGGGTTTATGGAGTGTTCTTCTGCAGGTTTTTTTTAGATAGCTGTTATGTGTTGTTTGATGTTAGTGCATGTATTATTAGCTAGCTTTCATATATATCTAACTGTTTACTTCTTTTCCTTAACGGGGAAGATGTAGTGATATCCTTGTAGGAGGTTGTGAATTTAGAGACACTCCCTAGCATGGGCCAGTGTTGTGTAAATTGGGAGATGTGCCCCAGAGAAGATCTAACATGGCTGCTCCCAGGTACACACCTGGATACCTGTCTGTATGATTAAAGTTCTATTCCTTACTCATTCAGTAGTATTGTCTTTAATGAACCCTCAAGATCATTACAAAAATTACATGGTGCGAAAGGGTGCCGAGTATGATGCCGATTGTCACTCCTTATTCGCAGCTGGAGAGCAGCAGTGAGAGGGCGCCGGCACCAATCCAGTACACGGTGCTGCGTTAGAGGCCGATCTTGGCTTTTATTTATAGCTGGAGAGCGGCAATGAAAAGGCTCCAGTGACGTCCAAGCACACAGTGCCAAGTTAGAGGCCGATCACAGCTTTTATTCATAGCTGGAGAGTGGCTCGAGAGGGATCTGGTTCCGACGGAGCACATGGTGCTGCGTTAGAGGCTGATTGCGGCTTTTATTCATAGCTGGAGAGTGGTGCTGAGAGGGCTCCGGTGCCTGTCCAGCACATGGTGCCAGTGAATCCTTTGGTGCAACAGATGTACCCGGCATTGGCTGCAGGGCCCATTCCTGGGTGATATTATACAGCTTTCGTTCCCTGTCTTCCTGAGTTATTCTTCATTTAAAAGACCTGCAATTAGGGCATAATCCACCCGGTGAAGCTCTCACAGGCATTAAGATAGCTCCCTTGGGGGTCGTCCCCTGGGTTCAGGTTTCTGTTGGAAGGACTCAGTAGCAGCACTGGTGATGTCTGCAAACAAATCTTCCAGCAAAAATACACGGAAAACAGAGCAAAGAAACAGGCACTTGCATAAAGCAAGAACAGGCTGTTCGGTAACCATTGCTGTGGGCGGAAAAAATGGAACTGGGGTGGAGCAGGGCTGTGGCCATATATATAGCCACAGTGTGGCCAGGGGGCGGTGGCCACCAGCCCTGTCCCGACAGGCTAAGGGTAGAGAGTTTCCGGCCAATCATGCTCTGTGGCACGTGGACACCTGATACTGAAAGTATCTGAGCAGCACTCAGAGAAGAACTAATGTACCTGGAGAGAGACTCAAACAACCCTTAGGGACAAGACTGTCTGTGACTTGGTGTGTGCAGCATCTTGCACAGTGGGGCCATGGGGTTCCTGAACTCCAAAGAATAACCCCAGAAGTATAGGTGTGATAGTCCCTCAGGTGGGCATCTAGTACCTGCCCCTGCATGGAAGCACAAGCTCAGCTCTGCCCCCCCCCCCCACAGAGTCTACATTCTTGACAAACCTATCAAATTGAAAGGTGGCCCTTGAAAAACTGCCTTTTGCTGGCCTCTCCCAGCCACGCCCAGTCCCTCCCTTGGGCTACAGACAGCCCAGCGTCCTTGTGGTTGCCATGGCACCCAGGGCCTGCAGCCATGGCTGCCAGAGCGTTGGGAGGATTTGGTTGCTAAGGGAACAAGGATAACAGCCAGGAGCTGGCAGGCAGACAGGGCGAGGCAGCCTCTGGGCTAGCTAGCGGGGCTGTTAAACAGGCGGCAGCAGCAGAGACTGAGCATGTAAGTGTCTGACCATATCCCCCCCATGACAGCCGGGCTGCACCCCGGCCAGGAGATGCCAGTGAGGGCTCAGCATTGTCTGTGGGTGGGAACATAGGGGGCCGGGAGCTTTTGGCATGCAGGAGAGACAGGCTGCCAGGCAGGGGTCATTGACCTGTCGGCTGGCTGGCCAAGGGAGGGTGGCTTTGTACTGTGTTAGGAGACCTGGGTGCTGACTGCTATCCATGATGTGGCCAGGATCTTGTTTCATGCTGTGGGGGAAAGTGGTGGTCTCCACCCCAGATGGTTCATCTCAAGCCAGAGATTCTGGGGTAGGAAGGGGGTGGGCCAGAAGCATCAGGGTACTGTTCTGTCCCCACGCCTGCCCAGCCATTCTGCCTGCGTATTAATAGGATATAAGGCTGTACC
The DNA here is from genome assembly GCA_007922195.1 of Podocnemis expansa. Classification (NCBI taxonomy): domain Eukaryota; kingdom Metazoa; phylum Chordata; order Testudines; family Podocnemididae; genus Podocnemis; species Podocnemis expansa. The sequence continues at coordinate 497,109 of ML682104.1, forward strand.
AACTCTCCTGGGTGGGGGGTCTTTTCCCCTCTAGGGAACATCCTTTAAATGGGGCCTTGTGGGGGAGAAGGAAGTCCACAGAGCTAGGGAAAGCTGCAAGGGGCACCAAAGTTGGGGTAGGGCCACAGGGCCATGGATGCAGATGAATCCATCACTTCAGTAGATCTGCAAGATTCCTATTGATTTTCAGGGAGCTCGGGAGTGGATGCCCTACTACCTCTGTGGGGTCAGGTTGGGGGCAAACCCCACTCTCCTGAAGAAGAACATGAAGGGAAGTTCCAAAGGGGTAACCATGTTAGTTTAGTTCAGCAAAACAAGCAAGAAGTCCTGTGGCACTTAAAGACTAACAGATTTGTTTATCGCATGAACTTTCATGAGACCAAATCTCACTTTGCCAGCTGCTTTGAAAGCTCATGCAGTAAATAAATTTGTTAGTCCTTAAGTGCCACAGGATGCTTGCTTGAAATATAAGGAAAAAAACACAGAGCTTTCCTCCCTTCCCTGTAGGGCATGCTTGCACCCTAGTTTAGGATCTGGCTGCATAGTGTTCAGCGAAGAGGCATAGGAGTAGCTGTGAAGAGAAGGGGTTCTGCTCCAACTCTGTCACTAATATACTGAGTGGCCTGGGTGGAGTTGCTTAGGCTAAAATATTCCAAAGTGACTTCTTGTTTTGGGTGCATCAGACGCTTGGGGCCTGTTTTCAGGAAGTCTGTGCTCCCATAGCTCCCAATGACTTTTAGGAGTGATGGGTGCTGAGCAGTTCCAAAACTCAGGCTTTAGAGGCTTCAGCTGTGCATCCAAAACTAGAGGTCACTTTGGAAAGTGTTAGCATTAACCTTTCTGTGCCTCATTTTCCCAACATGTAATGCAGGGATTGAGTTGTTTGCCCAAAAGGGCTGTGAGATCTGGTGACGGAAGGTACCATCAAGGGGCTAGGTCAGGGATTAACAACATAGGCTCAGTGAGCCACCTGTGGGTCCCTGAGCATCTCCTTCTGGATCACTGGCAATCTCCTCCAGAGAGCCAGGTGTGGTCTCGGACTCCTGGCTGGCCCTGGCATCATGGCCAAATCAGAGGCTCCGAGGTTGCTCCCACCCTCTCACCACAACCGCATGAGCTGGAACCAGCCCAGAGGCTGTGCCACGGCCCCTAACCATGGCGGGCGCTGTACGGGTGGTGCGCGCTCCCTCTATCCTTCCCTCCGCTGGTGGGGTGGAGCAGCACTGTCCCATCTACCTCCAGCCAGCTGTCCCACCCAAGAGTGGCTGAGGGAGAGCTGCAGCTTGCAGAGGCAGGGCCCTGGAATGGCCCCCCTGCAGAGTTCAGGCTGCTTCAAGTCAGCCACTCCAAGCCTGAACAGAGGCTGCCTTGCCCCAGACCCTGAATGGGAGGGGCTGTCAGTTGGGGGTGGGCGGGGCTTGCCAGCGGAGGGAGTGATAGAGGGAGCACATGCTGACTGCATACACCCCTGCCAGCACTAGGGGCCATGGCGCAGCTGCTGGGCCGCCTCAGGCTCATGCAGTTGTGGTGGGAGGGTGGGGGGAGATGGCTCTTCTGCTTTTTTGGGTTGCCAACCCCTGGGTTAGGTAATGTTATCGGTCACAAAACTTGTTTGATGCCCAGCTCTTCTTTGTGTATCCTAAATCCTGGTGTCAGAGGCGAATCATTGTGGCTTAGATCCTTGTAAGAGGGTCCTGTGTGTGGTACACTGGGCAGAGTGCGGTCAGGCATGTCAGGCAAGATGTGTTCTTATCAGTGTTGTTCTGTGTCCGGGGCTGATATCAGTTTGGCTGCGTGTGTGAATGCGTGCATGAGTAAACTAAGACAACACTCACAATCAGGGAAATCAACATGGCCACGGATCTTTGTAGAAACGAAGGTGCCAGACTAGGCTTTATTGCAATGTAGCACTATGGCAAACAATTCATATCAACAGATTTGTTGGCAGCATTGGTGCTCTCAATGCAATGGAACAGCTCAACTGACAGTAGGACTGGCTGTCACCCTCTTGGCTGCACAAAGTTTGGGCTTTGGGGCTCCTACTTTTATACCTTATCTGAATTGACTTATACATCCCTCCTTTGATGCCACCCCTTAATTTGATAGGTCCCTGGTTACCTCAGTTGTCCTATGCATCCCTCCTTTGATGCTACCCCTTAATTTGATAGGTCCCTGGGCATCACCATCCATCAAGGTGTCATGACTTGGCCAAACCTCTCCTTTGTACAGGTCACTTCGACCCAGCATACCTGCTTATCTCTTTTGGCATGAGATCAAACCAGCACCCCCTTTCTCCAGTTCTTTATTCAAGTACATTCTCATCTTTGTTTTAGTACTTTCTCATATTTAGCTTGTGCCAGTTTCGATGAGGTTATCATGGTCCCATGCCCTATGTACATGCCATTCAGGCCCACTATCTTGGATTGCTTCACTAGGCCTCGAGCCAATACCTAGACGCTTCTACTTATTTTTCTTAACCTTTTACTTTCTTCTACACTGTTAACTGGTACCAAAGATACGTTTGGAGGCCAGCACCGTGGTCACTTGGATCACTTGGTGTGAGTATGATTAGAGTAGGAGGGACTTACGTAGCTTGCCTGGGTTTGGAAGGGTAAAGGGATCATTTGGGGTGAGCGAGTAAGGGGCCATATAAACTATATAAATTGATTTGGTTTTTCATCATTAGTGCTTCTTTTTCCCATTCGCTGCCATTTACACAAACCCATGAACATCTGAGTCAAAGTTTCAACTCCATGATGACCCTGGAAGTTCTGGATTTAAGTGTGACAGAATCTCACCCTCTTGTGGCCTGAATAGTGGAATTCACAGTGGCCACAGCTAGGTATTGTAAAGTGGCCTGGGTATGGTCAGACTGAGAGAGCCGTACAATGCAAGTTGACTGTAACTTTTTTACATTGTAGAGGTATAGCACTGAACTAGGACTCAGGAGACCTGAGCTATTGGGTGATCTTGGGGCAAGACGTCATTTCTCCATGCCTCAGTCTTGCCATCTGTAAAATGGGAATGCTTTACTTAACACATTTATAAAGTGCTTTGAGACCTGTGAATGATAAATATTATGGAAGTGAGGTATAATTTATCATTAATTTCATTATCATTTTCTTAGAAATAGTTTTTTTAAAGGGAGATACTGAGTTCTTTACAAAATGATTTAAAAGTTACTGTTATTCTTAAAATGAAAACAAGATAGTGCCCAATGAAACAAAACACCAGCAGCAAATCTGGTGCAAAATTAACTTGTGGCTCTTATTACTAATGGATATCACTTGGGCCGAGAGCTAAATAGGATTATAGAAAGATTAGACTTTTATACAGATAAAAAGAACATCCTCAGTTAATGAGAGAGATTAAAAATGTTTTAAGGATCGTAAACTTTCATCCTTCAGGGCGTGAGTGAACTGCTAGGGGTCAGGACGAAATTTCCTTTATGGACCAGTTATTCAGTAACTATCCATGATAGCCAAGACCCAAAAGGGTAGCTGTTTTAGTCTAGTTCAGCAAAACAAACAAGGAGCCCTGTGCACTTTTAAAGACTAACAGATTTATTTATTGCATGAGCTTTCATGGGAGAAAATTCCACTCCTTGTTTCTTATGTGATAGGGTTCTGTCACATTTCTCTGAAGCAGCTGGTATGGACAGCCATCAGAAACAGGTCATTGAACTGGGTGGCTCAGCGTTTTGATCTAGTGTGGCGTTTCCAGTGTTCAACCACTTTATCGGTGGGTTACTCACCAGTAACCGTCCTTCGAGATGGGCTACTCGGATCCATTCAGTAATAGGTGTCTCCATGCCGGAGTGCCGGATTGGTCGGAAAACTTTTGTCCCAGCCTGTCAGGAAAGGGTAGGCAGCCTCCGCCTCTCGTGCCACCCGCTGCTGTATATACGGCTGCCTCCTGACCCCTCCTCAGTTTCTCGGAGTCACCATCTCCATGTGCGGGGATGGAGGGGAGGGACCTGAATGGATCCGAGCAGCCCATCTCAAAGAAGGACAGTTACTCGTGGGTAACCCACCATTCTTCTTTGAGCGCTGCTCGGATGCATTCAGTAATAGGTGACTACTAGCCATGCTGATGGATGGTGGGTGGAGTTAGCTCTTCCTCCTTCAGCATAGTGAAAACACTCCAGATGAGAAGAGGCCCAGCGAGCAAGACTGTAACCAGAGCCGGGAGATGAACTAGGCTCCCGGCATGACGCAGAAGAATCAATAGCTGTGGGCCAACCCAAAGGTAGGGGTAGGTCCAACCCTGCCAAGGCAGACATGCGAGGGCAGGATGGACCAAGGTCACCATGGTGAAGATGACGAACGCAACATGACCACAGAGGGTTGCGCTTGGCTGCTGTACTAAGTGGTATAGCATGAGGAAAGGGACCAGAGAATAAGTTTCTGGTCATAAGACTTTCCAGCATGAGCTGTAAGGAGACACTGGAGGCAAGCAGGTACGGGATTAGCCGTAATGTCCGTAGCCCACACAGGAAGCAAGGAAGAAGGGAAAATTATCCCATGAACAGAGCACATCAGGTCCGAGCTGGGAGCCAAAGGGTCGCAGCCTAGTCATGACGGCTGCAGACTACACAGACAATCACTGGAGGAATGAAGCTATCCCTTGTTATGGTCACAACCAGCACCTGAGACAGCCTGGCTAAATTGCGTAGATGCATTGGGAAGGGGGGAGACCCCGAATTCAAGTGAGAAGGGTCTGAGGGAGGCACTTTGAAGCAGTACCCAAAAATTGAAGGCAAGAGAGGTGCGGTGAGCGTCGCATTGCATATCGGCCTGGGAACCGTAAGCTAGTGCACAAGTGCACAATTCCAGTGGTGTATGGGACTGAAAACTGGGGTAGTTTAGTGCTTTTTGAAGGAGTTCACAGGACATTAGCGCCCAGAAGGTGGCATGATAGCCTTAGGTGGTGCAGATGGTTGGTACCTATAAGTGCCTCAGTAGCATAGGAGCTCACGGAGAGGGCCTGTCATTTGGCCTATGATCCCATGGGGTTCCAGCATCACAAGGATTGCCTGGATGACAGGGGTATATGAAGAGGGAAGAAGGGGAGGCAGGGAACAATGCAAACTACCGCTTGGCCAAGCCATTGGGATGGCCGAAGGCTCGTAGAGATCCAGTAGCAGGGATATGATCTTGCATGCCTAGGGCATTGTTGGAGAAGAACCATGCCACAGCTACATTGTACCCACATGTGTAGCAGGAACAAGGGCAGGTAGAGACAGAACTGCCCCAGAAGTACGGTTGCCATAGGAAGGGTGAGTCACCTTCTGAGCACGCAAGTAGTGGAGTTGCTCGCAAAGTGTCAAATGCGGCACTGCTGAGGTACCTTGGGTTTAGAGGACCCACAAGTAGGGTTATTTCCAGCCAGATGTAAACTGATGGCATTCCTCGTGGAGGGCATAAGCCTCTGAGATTTTAGGTACTTCGGAAACAGGAGACTTGACCTGTCTTCCTCTATCTATTATCTCTCTCTCTATATATATAAAGTCTGGTCCCTCAAGGGAATGAAGGAAAACTGTCGTGGTAAGGCCATCACCACACTCACATGGGGGTGGCTTACAATTCGGACTTAGATCCCCAAGGTTGCAGGCTGGTGCATGCCCAAGGGGCAGAACCCTCTGCCAGGATACATGCGACTGAAGGGCAAGGAGGTGTTGGGGTGGGCAGGCACGAGCAACTCAGTGGAGGGGCTTTCATGCCCAGATTGCGGTATTGTACCAGCTATGTAGGGGCTGACGCCACAGAAGAGGGCGGGCTCTGATGCGGGAGGCCCAGGATAGGTACTCCCACTGCTGTTCCTCGCCAAGGATAAATGCGACATCGACTCCTACCCCTTGAGTTCCCTGATCCAGAAGTTCTGGGTAAGGTGTTCTAGGTCTCTGCTTAGAGAGTGGAAAAGGGGAAAAGAGGGGAGTGTGCGAGAAGGGTTTACCCCGCTTCTGGAGGGGTGGGCCCAAGGTGGGGGCTCCCAGGATAGGGTGTCCCGGTACCAGCCAAGGTTGCCCAAAAGGGAAAGGGGCTGTTGCAAGGCCTCAGATTCCGCTAGAACGGGGGAATATAGGGTGGCAGCGGTTGGACCACCCTGCCTTGGCCTACCCTGGAGGCTAAGGGCTGCCGTAATGATGTGAGACGCATCCTGCTTGGCAGTTTGGGTAGTGGAGGTTCTCCTCTAGCACAGGGGTGCCAAGAGCCTCAGTTGAGCTGGTCTAGCCAGCGTGTCAATGGTATGTTAGTGAGGGGAGGGGTTCCCTCCCTGACCCAGGAACGAGTGTACATCCTACCTGATGTAGGGTCTTTGGGTAAGCAGGAGTGGTTCTGCGTCCTTAGAGGGCTGTGAATGCACAAGTCAGAGCCTTTGTGGCAGTGGCTGGGGCTACTATGAGACACGCTTCTTGTTCCTGTCAAGACCTGTCCTGTCGTCTACCAGCGCAGGGGTTGTCGGTTGAAGGGTACCTGGAAGAGGGATGGGAGGGGCGGATCTACTATACATGCCAGAGTAACATCTAGGATGTCTAGGAATGGACCTCGGGATAGATGTACTGACAAGTAGGGAGTTGGTTGACATGGCACACGTTCCCCAAGGTTGGGGAAAGTACATGGCCAGAATTAGTGTGCCCAAGTTCGCAGTATCAAGCGGGAGGATGAAAGGGTCCTGCTATGTCCCGTTGCCCCCGAAAGGAGGGAAAGAACACCAACTGCCCACTCTGAGGGTGCACTGGAGTCTTATTGCATCCCGGATATCTAGAGAATGGGGTGGCAGCAGGATAGGCCGGCACCTTCCTTGCCAGTGCACTAAAGTCTTACTGCATCTCAGATGTCTTGAGAGTGGGTGGGTGGCCAAATGGGCCGGCCCCTTCCTTACAGGTGAGAGCATGGAGAGGCCTCAGCACCATAGCAATGGGGTGCCGAGGGGTGGGGAAGTTTCGTCTGTATCCCTGTGATGATGAAAGAAGCAGCATTGAAGGGGAAAGGCTTTGCCCCAAGGGGTTTATGGCGGAGGAAAGGGCCTGGGAGGGAGGAGGCTGAAGTATTTGGCCTCACCCCTGGGGTCCCGCGCGGTGCCCACTACTGAAAGGGTTCCTGGTGGGAACAGGGCGTCCCCTCCAAAAGGCTGTTCAAGGACCGCCTGTTGAGCAGTATGGGGGCACCCTAGCTTCCCTGAGCCAGGCTACTCGGGGGATAGTTACTGCTGAGGCCATAGTGCGGGTGGCAGTATCCACCGCGTCACAGGCCGAGAGGAGGAGGTCCTGGGAGATTATCTGACCTTCCTCTAGAAATGCATCATACTCCTCTCTAGCCTCTGGTGGGAGTAGGCGTTGGAATTTCGCGACCAACTCCCACACGCCCAGCAAATATCTGCTGGTCAGGGCTTGGTTATTAGCTGCTTGTAGCTAGAAGGCTGATGAGTAGACCTTACGGCCCAAGAAGTCTAGTTCCCTGGCTTCCCTGGAAGATTGGAGGGGGTTGCTAGGGGGCTCACCCAGGCCTAGTGCCATTTGCACCACGTCCCTCGGGGGAACCAGGTGATCAGTGAGGTAAGGGAAGTCTGGCTCAGGGACCCAGTAATTAACACTTGCCGTGTCCAAAACCGGGACAATAGAGCTTGGACTCTGCCACCGGGAGGATGTGAGGTTCCAGACGCTTGGGTGGACCAGGACTGTCAGGGGTTCTGCAGAGGCAAAGGCAGGCCTGAAGAGGGTGTCAGGAGGGGGACCGAAGGGTTGTACCTCCATCCCTAAATGTGCTGTAGCCTGGCGCAGCAAATCAAAGTGCACCTAGAGGTTCCCTGTATAGGAACCTGGTGCCAGGGAGAGAGGGGTACTGGGAGCTCGTTGTAAAGGAGAGGGAGTCTCCCGGGGGGACAATTCCTGTGGCTGGAAGCGGAATGGCGATGGTGCTGAAGTGCGGCGCCGAGGTTGCTTGGAGCCCCTCAATGGCCCCTCCTCTGGGCTGAGAGCAGGGGAAGGACTGTGAGACTCCAGGGGCGGTACCGGCAATGGCAAGGTGATGTGTTGCCATGGGGATGGTCCTACGGTACCAGGACCCAATGGAGTGGAAGATGGAGGTCTGTATGGTGAGGGAGAGCGATGCCCACAATGGTCCCAGGCCTCAGAAGTAAAGGCCAGTTTGCCCCTTCTAGCTGGGACTGGGGCAGGTGGTGTGGGGAGCAGAAGGAGGGTTCGAGCGGCCTCCACTGCTTCAGGAGTTGTTGGCATGAGGAGTGACTCTGAGCGGGCCCATGGTGAGTCTTTGCCTGGGGAAGGGGGACTGCCTGGTTGGGAGGGCTCATGCTCTGTCGGTACAGGGGTGTACTGAGTCTGTGCAGCCAAGGGTTATTGTGGCTGGTGCCGGGGTGAACTTAGCACCGGCGATGCTGGACTGTACTGGGCCAACAGTGCCAGAGACGCAGGCAATCTGTGCCAGGGTGATCTGGGTGCCGGTGGTACCAAACTATGCCGGGGTGTTGGGGGCAACTTCGAACGGTGCCAAGGTGCCGGAGTCAGCACCGAGGTTGTGTGGCGGTGGCCACCAGTGGTACAGTGCCGTGGGAGCTCCGGTGCCGAGCTGGGTCTCAGCACTGGGCGTGAACCCGAAGCCTTGGGCAGAGAGTGCCGAGCGTGCTCTGAGGCTAGGGCACGGTGCCATTGTTCCCTCTCCTTGATGGTCCTAGGTTTAAAGGAGAGACATAGGGAACAGGCTGAGACCAGGTGGTCTGTGCCTAGGGACCGTAGCCACCCCCTGTAGGGATCATCCCGGGGCAAGGCCTTGCCACACTTGGAGCAGGGTTTGAACCCTGGCATATCCAGCGGTGAACAATATTCTGGCCTGACGATGGAAGGCTCCTGCAGTGGAACTATGTCCACGAAGAGTTGCTCCCAGTTGGGCATAAAGCTCAAGAAAGGACAGGCTGCTTGTGTTCGCAAGGAGTGGATGTTCCAGATCCAAGGCGCAAGCTGGAAGAAATGAAACTGAGGAAAGGTTGGGAGGCAGCAGTATATATAGCTGGAGGTGGCGTACGGGGCAGAGGCCACCTACCCTCTCCTGACAGGCTAGGACAAAAGTTTTCCGACCAAGCCGGCACTCCAGCACGGAGAGACCTATTACTGAATACATCCAAGCAGCTCTTGAAGAAGAACTATATATTTGTGAAAACAAAGGGAATCTGCATCTTAACTGTTGCTTTTGTGAGCTCCTGCACGCTCTCTTTATTAGGGTAATGTGAATGCAGCCCAATGACATTAGTTCCATTAGAGCTCCTGTACTGCTTCAAAGCAGGTAGTACAAGGCACTGTACATATGTATTCTCACCCTAATAAAAATAAACAGAGGCTCTGACTCTACGGACAAATCTGTGCCTGTGTAGAATGGGTACAGATCCACCGCCAGCTCTGTGGCTCAGAGCTCCATCACTCAGCAGCTATGAATGACTCTCATGCTGTAAATGCTCCCTAATGGAAACTATCCAGCCACGACTTAATGCAGCTTGAGTACCTCACTGTGCTCTCTGTGAGCAGGGGACCTGGGCCACTAGCAGCAAGGCTTCTTTATGGTCCAGCCTATGGACAGTTGTACCCTGCCTTGGGACACATTGGGTATGTCCACACGAGTCTTTTATTTTGAAACAACACTGGTTGTTTCGAAATAAAAAACCCCATGTCCACACAACAATTTCGTGTTTCGAAACAACAGAGCCCATCGTTTTGAAACAAGAGCCATTGTTTCGAAATGGCTTAAACCACTTTCGTTTTGAAACGACGGTTATTTCAAAATGACTTGTTTCAAAATAATGCCATTTGGACACGTTATTTTGAAACAATGCTTGTTTCAAAATAACATTTGACCTTCAAGGTTCCCCCGTGCCCTGGTCAGGGATCAGAACCCTGGCCAGGGTGCTAAGTAGAGTGCAGGGGTGCAGCAGGCACCCTAGCCGGCTTTCCCCACCACTTCCCCTTGCCAGGGGTAGAGGGGGCAGCGGATGCACCAGTTGGCTTCCCCTACCACTTCCCCTTGCCTGGAGCAGAAGGGGATTGGGTGCCTCAGAGGGGGGTTGGGTGCCTTCACTCCCTCTACCCCCAGCAAGGGGAAGCGGCGGAGGAAGCCAGCTGGGGTACCCACCAACCACTCTGCCCCGAGCAAGGTGAAGTGGCAGGGGCCCAGTGCAGGGGGCCAGCAGGCGCCCCAGCCAGCATGGGTGGCTGCTGCAGCTGGGCGCCCCGCTCGCCCAGCCCCTGGCCGCCTGGAAGCGGCCAGGGAACATATGGGCTGGGGCTCCCCTGGCTGCTTGTGAGCGGCGGGGGGGTGCCGGTTCCGCCACTGCTCACAAGTGGCCAGGGGAGCCACAGCCCACATGTTTAACTGGGCAAGTGGGGCGCCCAGCTGCAGAAGATGGCACCACCACTACTTCCCTGCTTGGGTGGGTAGGGCCTGCCACTGCCTGCTGTGCCCCGCTGACGGGCTCTGGGCAAAGCTGGCACCCGTGGCTGGTGCGGGGCCAGCAGCTCCCCCTGAGCCTGGGCTGGGGGCAAAGCCGGCATCCGTGGCTGGCGCAGGCCTGGCAGCTCCCCCCAAGCCCAGCCGGGGGCCAATGCTGGCACCTGCCTCCCCACCCCACCCGGGCAGCAAGTGGGGAGCCTGGGTGGGGGGGGAAGAGCCAGCTTCCAGAGCACCCTCCCCTGCCCCAGGCCCGGAGGCAGGTTGGCAGGGTGCAGGTAGGGCTGCGGCAGCCCCTGCCCCAGCTGGGGATCAGACACCCAGCCCTGGCAGGGGAAGACGAGGCTCCTCGCCGTGGGGGCATGGGTTGCCTAGCACCCTGCTACCCTCTTTCCCCACCCCAGTCTCAAGTTGAGATGCGGTTGGCACTGATCTCAATGCTGAAACGCGCCCGCTGGTCTACCTCTTCCTGGCTGATTCACTCCCGGCACCATGGGCATGAAGTAGTGCAGATCATGACCATCCTGGAGGCCTTCGAGGCAGCAAAGGCCCTGTTGCTGTTGCCTATGCCTACACCCCTGAAGCCTCCTAAGCAGAGAGGAAAGCCTGCTTTCCTGTCAGGAAAATGGTCTCCTCCTGAAGGGCACCGCTCCCCAGCACCTAGTACAGTGCCGAGCTCCCTGGTGCCGAAAGAGGAAGCTCCCCCGAAGGCACTGGGCCGTACTGCCTTAGGTCAAGCTTGGAAGCACAATAGGTCATGTTCCACTTCTTCCCAGTGCCGTAGCACCTCCAGTGCCAGCTACTTGGCCCAGTGCTGAACATCCTGCACTGTGAGAAAGCTCCCGCTCCCTGAGTGTGGAGGAGATAACCTCATTTAGAAGGGGCAGTGTTACCAACTTTGCCCATCAACTTGGGGTCTGCTCATTTATTAGGGTTACTTCCTCTGGGGGGGCGGGGTTGCAATTCTATTAGTGTACTGCTTGTGTGACTTGTGTCTCTGTGTGGAGCTTATTTCTCCCATCTGTAAATCCCTCCCAATGGAACCACCCTTGCAGGACCTAAATTTCCCAAGGCTAGGTTTCTAAGTGCAACTGAGCAGACCGGGTCTATTAGCACTCTCAGCTGACCCCTTCTGTACCCCTGAACTCAGCAGGCTGGGTTAAACAGCACTTGTCTGCTGCTACCTTATGTGCACCTGTACCGCATCGGACTACACTGGAGTATGCATCTGAGCAGGCTGGGTTAAAACAGCACTTTCAGCTGCCACCCTTATATGCCCCTGGACTCCACTGCCACAGGTTCAGAACACTGGTAACCCCTTAATGAGCAAAGCTTACAAGGAATTGGGCATCACAGGGATCTTTGGCTAGATAAAAGGAGCATTGCTGCAGAGCAATACAGAGGAAGTCTGGCAACCAGCTTGATTAGGGAAGTTACTTTATTGCCAGGTACATAAAACTTAAGAATAATTATAAAAGGAAAGAAAAATGCCCAAATAGCCACAATGTTGATAACCATACAAAAGAGGAAAATGATCAAACAGTTACAATATTACCCAGTTTCAATTATAGTATTGGGGAAAGCTAGCCCAAGGGTATTACAAAAGATCAGGTTTAGAGAGTTATAGTTGGACTAGGGAAAAACAGAGAGAGAAGCAAAGGGGAGAATGTCTCACCACTCAGTGCAGCTCAAAGGTACCCAGGAACCAGGCTGTTCAGCTTAGGGTCTGGAGTGCTGGAGACAGGCAGAACCTCCACCATGATCAGCAAGGAGAAAGTGAAGTCCCAGTGGACCTAATGCAGCTTGTCGTCCAGGCAACAGATCAGGCATCAGAACAGATTCTGAACTGATTCTCTAACTAACTAACCTGGATAGAGATTTTTGTAGGGAAGAAACAATAGTTTAAGGTGGAACACTAGGTTGTTTTGGGGTAAATAATGACTTAAAGGAGTATACCAGAGGTGTTTTGTTTAGGTGGACAATAGGAGCTGATCATTCCTGGTGATGGGTGGCATTCCTCTGAGGGAGCTTACAATGCAATCAGGCAGATTCAGTATGTTGGATATCAGTTGAAGATCTATTGACTAGAATTGGTCTGATAACTGCTGAGCTGGGTGTGTGCAGGCATGAGTTCCTTTCTCTCAGGAGCAGGGATCCCCCATCATGCAGAGCTTCTCTGCTTTGCCAGTCCCAGAGTTCAGTGTGACTCCTGCCTTGGAGCTTGGTTCTCCATTCAGTATGCTAATTCTGGTTCCATCCTTGATGCAAATGAATTTTGTGCTGTCCATTCAGTATGCTAATGGTTCACAGCTTCCATGTAGATGAGGCTAGAGGAGGAAATAAATAAATAACATAGAATAGAATCCAGGTTAGAAGGAACCTCATGAGATCATCTAGTCCAACTCGCTGGGGTTTTAGGTGTGTCTCCCACTGCCTTTCATTGTTTCTAGTTTCTGGTTCAAGCAGAGGCTGAACGTGATGATGGGGGTGAGTCTCAGTGGCTGGTTACTATGCCCTGATTCTCCAAGAACACAGAGCTACCAAGTAACAGCAGACATGTGGCACTGAGCCTTTACTGGTACAATCCTCATGAATAGTCAGTGCTGAGAGAAGTCCCTCCTCAGTGGACCCATCGTGGTACTGAGGAGCCCACTGTTATTTACCTGGATAGGGAGCTGAGGATAGGGTCCTATAGACAGGACATCACAGCCCACTTTAATTTCTTTTGTAGGGTTTTGACCCTCATGGGCCTGGAGACTGAACCAATTGGGGGGGTCCAAGACCCCCTATTTGATCCAGGTGTATCATCCCCACCGGATGCAGTGGCTGTGCCCTTGCACACTAGCATACATAGCGTTGCCAGATCCTGGTGGCAATACCCTACCACTGTTTCCCTGGTGTCAGACATAACAGCTCACAAGTACTAGCTCCCACCAGAGGATTTTTCCTTCCTCACCCATCACCCAAGCCTGAGTCCATGGGTAATTGAGGCTGCCCTAGGGCGTGGAGTGGAACCCCCTCCAGATCCTATGCCAAGGTCCAGAGGCACCAGATAGATGGAGAAGTGGGTAGGAAGATGTATTCAACCTCGGCCTTCCAACTGCATATAGTGAACCACCAGGTGCTGGTGGCTAGGTACACCTCAGACATTTGGGGCTCCCTAAAGAGATTTACAGGCCTCCTTCCCCAAGATCTGAAGGAAGATTTCAAGTCCCTCCTTGAAGAAGGTTCCCTGGCATCCCATGATGCACTCCTAGCAGCTTGGGATGCCACAGACACAGCGAGCTGTGGAGTAGCCACTGCTGTGGTTCTGAGACAGGCCTACCTTAAACCATGCAACAGGCCATCCAGGACCTTCTCTTCGAGGAAAGGTCATTATTTCCAGAGGACTCAGACTTCCTCCTAAGTGGAGCCAGGGACCCTGGGTCAGACGTCCGATCTCTGGGTATGCTACCTTCTCAAATGCCTAGCTGCCCTCTTAGCCCTTGCCATCATAGAGTGCCGGTCACCCTGCTCCGGTAGGGTTCAAGATGAGCCTATTGGGGGTCCTGAACTCTTGTTTTTAGAAGGCTCCTTGCCCTAGCCTACCAGACCTGCCTGAGATAACATCACTACTTTTGGGCAACGTTCCTCTTCTCTTCTGTGGAAATCCCCCAGTAATTAGCAGAAGGGCCTGCAACTCAGATAGGGACAGATAAACATCTTCTCTGCCTCCTCACACCTCCCCATATTACAGCTGGATGTCTGACCAGAGACCCTTATATCCCTATAGGCAAGGGGCCCCTTTTTTCTATATGACTAACCAGTTCCCCAGCGGACCCTACAACTTTCCTAGTCCATATGGGCACATCGCCCCCACTTCCTCCTGGGTTCCTTCCTGAATCCGCAAGGGTGCTTAGGAGTTGGCCTCTCAAGACCCCCCCTCTTACCACTCTTATTCTCTCATTCTAGTGCTTCTCTGCTTCAGAACCCTAGAACCTATTCTCTTCGTTCAGAGCTTAGCTTAGTATGTTTCGAGGAGGCATGATTAAGAACAGGGACTGAGCTGCAGGCCAATCCTGCAGAGCTCAATCACATGAGAAGATAGAACTCTCGTGGCACCCTATATTTTAAAGGTGGGGCCTTAAACTACTTACATAAGAGGTTACTATACTATTGGGAAATCGCTGTCATGCCAGTGCGCTTCAGACACCTACAGCTCTCAGTCCTGCATGTCCGCTGTCCACTGGGTTATTAGGTGAGCACAGCACATTGTTTATCGGGGAAGGGCACATGATACCCCCCACAGCCTTCTTTCCTTCCTTCCTTCCTTCCTCCTCCATCCCCCAATCACCCCAGTCTAGTGTGGAACAGGGTCCAGGTTGGTTGTTGACCCCTGGGCAGCCCAGAGCTGTGCCATTCTCCATACGGGGAACCTCTGTTCCCCCTGTTTCCAATGTGGCCCACCTTTGGGTGCTCTGGGAGTTTTTCCCCTCTCTGTCCCTATACAACTTGTAGAGAAAGGTTACTGTTATAGCTCTTCCATTTTCATATAAGACACTCTCTGATAAGCTGCCCACTTTTTTCCCAGGGCCCTGGAGAGGTTTTATCCCTAGGGTTTCTTGGGTCAGAAGGCAAACACCTGTAGCTTCCTAACCTTCTGTCTAATCGGAGCCTCGCAACGGGGGTTTGTGAGGGAACAGTGCCTTTCTCAGCTGGTAATGGAGGTACGTCCCTACCCCTTTACATTACCAGGGGTGGAGCCCTTTTGTCTCAGCTCAGTCTCCCCTAGGCTTTTGGTAAGTGTTTTTGGTCAGGGGGGATAGTTTTTCCCCAAATACCTATGCTTGATACCTCTCCATAGGGCAACTGCCATATGGTTACTTCATACCTCTCAGTGGGTAGAGCTGGTGACTCTTAAGCTCATGTTTGTGGGTTTGAGCCCCACGTTGGCTATTACTCACTAATGGGGTCCCTCAGTGACTCCCCTGTTCTATCGCACTCCTAAGACCTAGGGGGGCATCATCATCCCATGTGAATCAGTGAAGGGAGATGTGTCCTTCCCCTTCTCTATCTTGACCACTGGGGTCTTTGTGCCTAAGGTGGTGTCTGCCCCCCCAGTGGGTGGGGGGACAACAGGAAATTATTGAAAATAAATAAATAAAGACCTTCCTGGGATGCCCTATATCTTTGACTACAGGGGTTATGGTACTACAACTTTCACCCTTCAGTCTCACTCTTTAACTTGAACTACATGGTTTCTTACTTGACAATGGTCCCCGTGAGTCTCGGCCCCTTGTGCTCACAGAGACTTAGAGATCCTGGTCACACACATGTCTATTTGTGCCCTTCTCTTAGGAGAAAAGTCTTCTGGATGCATAAAGAGACTATCCTTGAACTCACTGTCACATTTCTCCCTTTTCTTCGAGTCCTCAGCTTTGATACTCTAAAACAGGACCTCAGTACTCAGACATGTGCTTGTACATTCCCTTTGTAAATGTGGGCGGGAGGCTGAAACCCCTTCTCCCTCCCATGCCTCTCTTCCCATGTCTATTGGGGTCTTCCCTCCCACCCCTTTCAGTGGTACCCCTATTCTGATATTCCAGGTCTGTGCATACTTTGTGGTGCTATAAACCAATAGCTTTCTCACGGGGCTTTCAGGGGAGAATCCCCTTAGAGGTCACAAACTCCCCATCCTTCCCCTCACCTTAACTTCTAAGGCCGGTACAGTTCAGGTTGTCCCTGCCTTGCAGGGAGTTTTGTCAGAGCGTCCTCATCTGAAGTTTTCAGACTAACGCCCATAAACCTCTGGTTCTGAGGTTACTCTGTTATAGCCCTAAGGCAGACCTTCTGCCCTCAGGATTACTGCACTTGATTCCTCCTTAGGGCTGCTTCCCCACATAGCTTAGTGGTATGAGGGAATCATGGAGCCACCTCTCCCACTCCATCATCAACCCCATTCTTCGTTTCCAGGGTACGGGAGATAGTTCCCTACCCAACCTTACCGGTGGGGGTGCAGTACAATATCTCAATGTGCAATAGATGACCCATCTTTGCCACTTCCCACTGCCTAGAATTCAGCTGCTGCGACTTGAGATTGAAGGCTTAAAGGCTTCAATGGGATTAAGAAATTTTGCATCCCACTTTCCTGGCAGTTGATAGACTTCCTCTCTCTCCCATATAAGTCTTACTAGTAGACATCCTGTGTCTCCTGATTGTTCACCTAATACAACCCTATTATGGACCTTCTAGAGTGGTGGTATAGGACCTGGTTGTGTAAGGGCCAACCCTTGTCTTAGAGTCTATGAGGAAAGGCCTAGGGCCCAGATCCTCAGTGGTATTAGATGCATAATTCCCACTGAATTCTGATCCCTGATCTGGAAATCACAAAGTCTAGGCATTCAAACCATGTCTTCAGAACCCCAGCTTATAGCTGTAACTGCTCAGCTATTCCTTTACTGAGCAGGACAGGGCATTTTCCTACCTGCGGACTGGTTATCCTGGCCATATCTCACCACTGGCCTCCCCCTAGCAGACTGGCCATTTCAAGAACCCTCCAGGCTCCTTTGTGGAGCCAGTTTAGGAAGCAGCAGCATAGGGCTGCTGACTCCTGCTACCAAGTGGTACTGAAAGATGGTTAGAACCCCTCTGTTTCTGGGGTGGGGGCAGGATTCTCCCCAGGACTTGAAACTGGGGTGTGTGTTGGGGGCGTTGGGGAGCTCACTAAATTGGCATAACACTGTTACTAGCTGACAAACGGGGGGGGTGTTCGGAAATTTGAGGGGGGGTGTAGGGGGTGAGGGAAATCCCTGGTTGGAAGGCTTTAGGCTAGGGAAGCTTCCAGAACAGCAAGACCTGGGAAGGATGTGTAGGCTACTTCAGTATGTGTTATTGATTCTATCTAAATAGCACCAACAAAACCAGGCCCATGAATGGGGTGTGATGGTGTTAGGAGAGAAGAGGAGGAAACTTCCCTTCATCCTGCATGGAGCTGCTGAAATCCAGTTCTATTGCATAAGAGCAGAAGTGCTGAATCATGGAAGGGGTGACAAGTATTCAGGCCAGTGAATGGGTGCTTAGCTTGCATACAGTTTCCTTGTGTCTCTCTTGTTTTGGGGCTGTGTCCCCACACAGAGAGAGCTGTCAAAATCTACGCAGGGTCTTCAATAAAAAGAGCAAGGGATGGAGAAAGAGTTAGTCCTTGTCTACATGAAGAAGTTTTGTAATTATCAGTCAGCTTTTGTCAGCAAAACGGTTCTAGTGTACACACTGGACTTCCCTCTTTGCCAGCAAAACTGCCCTGTTTTTCTGACAAAATAACACCATCAAAACAAGTGGCATGGGGCTTTTGTTGGCAAAGTTAATGCGGAAGAGTGTCAACATCAATACTCTGCTTCATTATAGGGATGGGGAGCTGTCTTGTCAATTTCACTGCTCTAACGTAACAGGGAAATTGACAAGTAAAGGGCTTCAGTTGCCTGGGGCTCACTAGGGTCCTGAACAGGAGAGGCTGCAGACCTCTGCTGCCAGGATGGAGGAATGTTGGTGCCTTCATCCCTCCCTCTCCCCCAGCTGCCTGGGCTCTTCTGTCCCCAGTGCCTTCAGCCTCCCACTGCTGGGAACTGGGGAGCCCCAGTGATTATCACCCCCATCCACCACAGGGAATCAGAGGCAGCCACCAGGGCTCTCAGGTCAATGTTGGCAGCAGGACTGCAGTCACTGGGGCTACCAGTCCCCACAGCAGAAGGACTGCTGGGGGCCTCATGCACAGTGGCTGAGTCCTTGGCAAGCATGGTGGTGGGGCAGCAGGGAGTCTGTGTGTTGATCTCTCCCTGACACTGCCTCTTTTGTAAGAGGAAGCTATCCCAGTGAGGACACACTCTACTGACAAAAGGATGGCTGTCTGCTGGCAGAACTCTGCAGAGTACTGTAGGCATAGCCTTAGAGCTTTTCTGTCACTTGCCTGCCTTCTTCCTGACTCTGCTGGAGCCTGGTGTCTGGATGACCATTCTTGTGCACTCACTAACCAGTTGCTGTCCTCTCTGTCGGAACAGGGAAGGAAAGCTTTACTTGTCCCCAGCGCTTAGTGGAGGAGTGGTGAGCAGTGAGGAGCTCCTCAGGGATGAGTAATTGGTTACTCTCTCTGGCCAAGCCTTGGAGACACAACTGATTATTGTGTGAGGGAAAGGGTGCAAAACTTTGAAACATATGGTGATCTTCCCCTGTGGGCAGACTTCCTTCCCCTTGCCATTTTGCTGCTCCCTCTTGCTCCAGCTTGCTTTGGGGTTCTTGCCCCTCACTTGCCATCACACATAGAGAGCCACTGCTGAGCTTCCCTTTGCTGTATGTTATGTGCCCCAGCTCACACAAGGAAGGAAATGGACCTGCAAAGGTGTTTCAGCTAGCCCTCTGGAGCAGCAGATCTGGCAGAATAGAAGCTCCACGTGAGTTACTTTCTGCTATATAGTCAGAGTGCCATTGACAACATACAGAGATGCTCCACCTTTGGCACCCCAGTCCTCTGTCCACACAGCAAGATCACCCTTCCCAGCTCTTGGCTGATGGAGCTGCGCTCACTAGCAATGAAACTGCAGTAGCCGAGCTGTGCTCTGCTCTTGGTGATCCCCTTGCTAGTTCCAAGCCAATGCAGGGCCAACCCAACCATATATGCAAATTAAGCAGTCTCTTCAGGGTATGTCTACACTAGCAGCTTAGGTCAACTGAGGGATGCTTAAGTCTACCTAAATTACCCCACGTCCACATTGGGCTTTCAATAAGTTGACTTAAGGGTGTCCTTAAGTTGACTTAATAACTATCAGTTGTTAGGTCGACTTAAGGTGTAAGTTGATCTTCTAAGTCAACCAAAAACCAGTATGGATTCCCTAAGTTGACTTAATGGCTTAAGTCAACTTAGGGCTGGAGAGCCCCAGCTTTGGGAAGGGAGTTACAGCTCAGGGAGCCATGGCTCAGGGACAAGGGAGCCCTTCAGGGCACCCAATGACAATGGAACCACTGGGGCTCCTTGGAGAAGCAAGCAACCGGGTCTTCCTTGTCTGGGGAGCTCTGGCAAAGCCAGCTGTTGGTGGTCCCCAGACAGGGGAGCCCCAGAGAAGCCAGGCACCAGCTGGGCGTCAGGGCATTCCCTTGCTGCTTGAGCCCCAGGGCTGGTGGGGGATTCCCTTTCCACTTGAGCCCTGGCCAGGGCTGGTGGTGAGGGAATCCTGTGCTGCTAGAGCCCCGGACAGGGCAGTGGGGGAATCTCTCACTGCTGCAGCTGAGGCCAGGGAGTCCCACGTGGCTCCCTTCTTCCTGGCAAAATCTTCCCTCCTTTTGCAGGGGAAAAGAGATACGTGTGGGGCTTCCTGGCCTCGGTTGCAGGGGTGAGTGATTCTCCTGCCACCCCAGCCAGGGCTGTAGCAGCAAGGGATTCCCTCACAGCCCCCTGCCACACTCGGCTAGGGCTCAAGTGGCGAGGGAATCCCCTACCACCCAGCCAGCAGCTGGATTCTGTGGGGCTCCCCTGTCCAGGGAGAACCAGCAGCAGGTTTCCATGGGGCTCCCTTGTTTGGGGATCCCCGGCAGCTTCTTTGCCCCAGGGAGCCATGGCTCTCTTTCCCTGAGCAGTAGCTCTCTTGAGCCCACAGCTCTGGGTCAACCTAACCACTGCCTATGTGGAGACAGGTGGATGACTTAGAGCATCTAGTAGAGACACTCTAAGGCTATGTTCACACACAGGGGGTTATTTTGATACAAGTTGCTTCAATAAAAGTTGTAACGAAATAACGCCTTATTTCGAAATAAGTTAATTCAAATTAACAGTTTGTTAATTTGAATTAAGGAAAAAAGCAGGAATCGAAATAGCATGTTCAGACAACAGTTATTTCAAAACGAGTCACAGTTGTTTCGAAACAACATGTTCAGACGGCATTGTTTCGAAACAATCGTTTCGAAACAATGTTGTTTTGTCCCCACATGGGGTTTAAGTTGTTTTGAAACAACGGTGCATCATGTGAACACGGCCTTTCGTATTGTTGTTTCGAAATAAGACTTATGTGTGAACACACCCTAAGTCGACTTTGTGTTTTTTAGTGTAGAATAGCCCTATGGTGCCAGACTTTAAGGGGCATCAAATTAGCCAAAATTGAATTCTTGCTTACTTTCTTAGCAGGTTGCAAAGTGCCTAGGGCACTTTGGTGGCTCACCTTTTGCTCACTGATTACTTGGTTTAATAAGCCATTTAACAATAATGCCTCGCTGATGTGCAAATCAGCCTTGGGGGTGCTGCTGTTAGAGCAGTGGCTTTTAGATGCTCATAAAGGCAGCACCCACACTCTTTGCCTTAAAAACAAGTAGTTCTTCTTCGAGTGCTGCTTGGATACATTCAGTAATAGGTGTACATGCCTCAGGGCACAATTGGTCAGAATTCTTTTTAGCCCTAGCCTGTCAAGACAGTGCTGGCAGCCAATGCCCCCTGGCCACCCCCTGGCTATATATATGGCTGCTGCCCTGCCCCTCCTCAGTCTTGTTTTTCCGCCCTCAGCGACGGTATCAGAACAGCCCACTCCTTGTGATCACGCAAGCAGCCTGTTGTTTGCCTCATGTATGAGCCACTTTCTCAATTGGGACAACCTCTTTGTGGACGTTGTTCCACCAGAAAGCACTCTCACCTAGTGTTTGGCTACGGAGCAGGAACAACGCTCCTCCCTGATGCCTACCATGGTGGGGTTCAAACCCTGTGCTACCTGCGGCAAGGCCTTCCCTTGGGATGACCCCCATGAGAAGTGCCTCTGGTGCCTGGGTGAAGCCCATATGGTGACCGAATGCCCTATCTGTCGGTCCTTTAAAACAAGAACCATAAAAGACAGAGAGAAAAGGTCTTGTGCGTTGGTCTCAGGGGGAGTAAATGGCCCCATCCATGGTCCTTGGTACCGACACCTTATAGGTACCAACCCCATGAGTGGTCTCCTCAGGAAACCCCACCACTCTCCCACGGTACTGATCAGCCTAGTCTGGCACCACGTCCTGCAGTACCCAATAGAGCCCTGGACCCCAGACCCTTCTATATAGGGGACCTCACGGCGCATTTTGATTTTCTCTGCCATGTGTGCGCTCATATGGGGTTGGAGGCTCGCTCCTTTGAGGGACCTAGCAACATTCTCTTTAGCCCTGGGCTCATGTCACCTTCTGAGCCCATGAGTTCCCCTGCACCCTAGTGTACAGGAGATTGCTATGGTGCGATGGCAAACTGCTGGGTCCATCACCCCGGTCTCCAATACTGCAGGACAGGAGTACCAGGTCCCTGTGGAAAATTTTCCCTTCCTCGCTTACCACCTGACACCATCTTGAGAGTGGTGGAAGTGGCCTTAGGCCCCAGACAATTTCCTCACGACCCTCTCCTGAGGTCTAGGGAGGGGAGGGAATTAGATCTCTTAGGCTGGAAAGATTATTCCTCCTCTGCCTTCCAGCTCAGAATAGCCAACTACCAAGCGTTGGTGGCCAGGTATGTGATGGACATATGGGAGTCCATGAATAAATTCAGGCATCTACTTCCCCAAGAAAACAGGGTGGACTATGATGCTTTTGTTGAAGAGGGGAAGCTGGTGTCCCAAGACCTGCTGTTATCTGCCTGGGACGCCTTGGACACTGCAAGCCGCAGTTTGGCTTCTGCCGTGGTCCTGAGATGGGCAGCATGGCTCCGGGAGGCAAGGGTGTCCCCTCCTTCCAGCAGGTCATAATAGACCTTCCTTTTGAGTGGGGGGTCCCTCTTTGTGGAAGGGTCAGATAGGGATGTCCGTGGTGCCCAGGACGCCCAAGGGGACCTATTATACCTGGGCATGCTACCCTCCTGGCCCTCTAGCCACCCTCCCAGCCCATAAGGGGGCATCCCGCAATCTCTTCACCCTGCAGGTTTCGTTTTTCCTTAGGGTCTTTCTCCCCACCTAGGACTGTGGAGGACACCCTGACCACTACTGCCCACCCCGGGGCCACCCATCCCTTGCCCTGAAGGTAAATTGGGTTAAAGTGATGCTGTGGCTTTATAGCCTTCTGCATACTGTTTATGGAGCCCTCAGAGGGTGACAGGGATCAGACTTATAGCCCTTGCATTCAAACGGGAACAAACTTGGTTGCAGGGCACTACTCACATCACAAATCGTCCCCTGAGAAAATAACTCTGGTGGCTCTCTTGCAGTGGTTCCCAGCCTTTGGTCTACTGCGGCATATCTTGAGGCCTTCAGTTATGCCGTGGCACACTCCCATGACAAAATCACGAATATTCAAATTGACATATGAATATTCACGAGCAATGGCACTCTGTTTTGGGGAACTGCCCCCCACGGCCAACTCCAGCTTAGGTACCTCCCCATCCATGCAGCCGGCGACATTTGCGGGTGCCGCCTGCAGCTTCAGGGAATTCACCAGCCGGCAGTCGCATGGCACTGCTTCCAACAGAAGTGGCTCTGGCTCTGGGGAACGCCTGGGCTGGGGCCACATGGGGCCAGCGCCATGGTGCTGGGTAACTCCTCCCTCCCCCCCCCAGCCGGGACCACATGGTGCCTCCGTTGTGGCCCCAGCTTCAGGGAACACCCCTGGCCCTGGCCACTTGGAACCTCCACTGCTGCTCTGGGGACCTCCCTCCCCCTGGCCAGGACCACATGGGGCCTCCACTGCAGCTCTGGCCTTGACTGTGGGGAACACCCTCAATCCTGGCCACATGGGGCCTCCACCATGGCTCTGGGGAACTCCCCCCTCCCCTCCAGGCCGGGACCACATGGGGCCTCTGCCGCGGCTCTGGTTCCATGGCAAATCAGAGGAGTTGCCACAGCCAGGGGCGTCACTGGGGCGGGGAAAGACCCGGGGCACGAGTCCAGCCCCGCCCCCGGAGGGCAGGCCCCGCCCCCAGCCAAAAGGCCACACCTCCCTGGCCCGGGATAGGGCCAGGGGGAAGCCGTGCCGCCACCACCAGCTAGGCTGCGCTGCGGTGCGGCGCGGCACGGCACAGCGTAGCCTGACCCAGCGCGGCCAGAACTGGCCACTGGAGGCTGGGCCTGCGGCCACAGCCCTGGATCCCCGGCCAGGGATGGGGCTGCCGCGGCCACATCCAGGGCCCAGATCCCCAGCGGGGGACGGGGCCGCTGCAACCGCGGGCTGCCGGCCGGGTCCTGGATCCCTGGCCCGGGACGGGGTCGCCGCAGCCACCAGCTGCCAGGCTGGGTCCTGCATCCCCAGCAGGGGACGGGGCCGCCGCGGGCAGCCAGCCGGGCCCTGGATACCTGGCCTGGCCACCGGTGGCTGCGGCGACCCCGTCCCCCGCTGGGGATCCAGGGCTGCGGCCACGGGCCTGGCCTCCAGTGGCCGCTTCTGGCCGCGCTGGGCCAGGCTAGGCTGAGCCGTGCTGCACCGTAGCACGGCCTAGCTGGCGGCAGAGGCGTAGCCACCCCCTGGCCCTATCCCAGGCCAGGGGGCGGGGCCTGCCGGGCGGCCAGATAGGCCCTGGATCCCTGGCCAGAGACGCGGCCGCTGTGGCCGTGGACCGCCAGGGATCGGGCCCCGGATCCCCGGCCCGATTGGGCCGGAGAACTGGGGCACCGGTGTCGGGACCCGGGGCACGTGCCCTGGGTGCCCAACGCTAGCGACGCCACTGGCTACAGCATACCAGTGTGCCACGGCACACCACTTGGGAACCACTGCTGTATTGGGATACACTTCGGGATCCCTCTTCCCATGCGGCATTTCCGTAAGAATGCCCTCTTGGCAACCCCCCGGGCAGCCCATAGCCCCAATAGCTTATGGGACATGCTTGGAATAGGGCTTGTGAACCATCCTTCCCTATCCTGAAGGCCCACTCCCCTCCCCGCCCACCAGGCTGAAAGTTCGAATGCCAGTACTCTTCAGGTCACAGTATTTGAAGGGCTGTTGCCCCCCCCCCCCCCCGGTACAGTTCATACTTCATTAGGCTGCAGCTAGGTGGCACAATGGGACACCTCCATGGGGGTTCTTCTAATGGACTATACTATACTCTCAGGTATAGATTAAGAGTTTTTCAGCTTGGGGTCCTCTGCTTTGAAGGTGGGAATCCTTCCTCCAAAAATAGAAAAAAAGAAAGCATAACATGGTGGGTCCCAATACCAGATGCCGACCTCTCCCTCTTGTTTTCAGAGAGTCTCGGTGACTTCTGTCCCCTATGACCAATGATAAACATCACCAACTGGCTTGCTGTCAAGGTGGGCACCGAGGTCCCCTTCTCCTCCTGTCTGATAGCATTCATTGGTTCCTTTTGGCCTTATTTGTTCCATTATGGCCTTGTCCCCTGAGGTTGTACTGGTGGGCATTCCCTTAACTGCCTTATCAGGTGCCTGGTCAGGAGCTGATAGGCATTCCCTTGCCTGTCGTCTGCCCTACCCATGTGCCCACTCTTCTTCCATACTACAGAGTGGGGGCCTTCGACTTTGCCAATTCCCCCATGCGAACGCACCTCCTCTCGCACTCTGCTGTATTGGAGCTCAGTATAGTTCTGTCTGGGTTCCCCCTCTGGGCAACACCCCAGTCTGTACCCAGGACCAAGTGCGCTTCTTCTGTGAGTCGTGTCATTTTCGGCCCCTGCACTTGCACAACCCGAGGGCATCTCACCCCTTGCAATGCTGATAACCTCACACTCCTTCTACACCTAGAAAGGGAGACCTAACGACTCTGGAACCTTCCCTTGGGGATGGGAATACTTCTCGGGGCAGACCCCTTATGTTGCCTTCTTTGTTCCTCCCCAGTTAGGCGTAATATTCACCCGGTCACATGGGCAGCTTTTCTCGATTATGAAGTTTTCTCACCAAAGCATTGTGGACAGCTCCTTGGCCCAAATCTTAGGTGCCAGGTTCTCATCCACTGACCCCACAAGAGCTACTGATATAGTTGTTGACTGGTGGCAGTTCTTTTCTTTCTCCTTGCATTTCAACAAATAGTCGTTGATACCCTAATCCGGGATCCATGTGTTTCTTCCCGGCTTTGCCCAGTTCAGGTCCAGGGTGGTCAACAACCCCTTAGCTTTGTTACCATCCCCTCTTTCCATGAGGTGGTGTCCCTTTTTCCAGGGAGTATTATCCTCCCACACCTGCCTTGGCTCTGGGGTACTCATCAGAGGGAAATAATCATTCCCATCCCAATCCCCATGACCCCTTCATGATTCCTTCTATTTAGTGCTTGGGAGGCCTTCAAAACCATTCCTCCCTTCCTTCCTTTCGTATGTTCTTTGGGGAAAGTTTATGGCCTCAATCCACGCAGGGCCTTTATCCATCCGCCTGCCATCTAGTGAAGGGAGGTAGTTGGTTGCAGAGGCAATATACCTTACACATGGGGCACTGCTTTACATTGTGCCTTCCCCCTTCTTCCAACCCACAACCAGCCGACTGGGGTGGGTTCCTCTTACATCCCAACCATGGGACCTTCTCTTCCTGTTGGCATGTCAAAAGGCTTGGCTGGGCCCCTTTGCATAGTGAGCTCATACAAACTTCCCCTGGCCCCATGTTCTCCCTGTCCCTTTGGCCACCAGTAGCCACACTTTCATGGGCCTCTGAAGGGACATCCAGTACCTCAATTGTGGTGTTGGCATTCACCCACCAGATAAACTGTTCTTGCTGGGTGGTTATTCAGTTCCTTCCACACAACCCCATACCTCTTTTTCCCATTAGTTGGGTCAGTAGAGGGGTCTTCTTCTCTCACTGATTCCTGGCATATGTCAGTAGGCCAGTATCTCTGGACTCCCCTTACCTTCCTATCAAACCAGCTAAGGCATGTGTCATGAGCCTAAGAACAAGGGAAGCACCCTGGTGACCATGTTTTGCCAGGTGTTTTAGCACTGGCCTCTTATTTCCTTTATATGGCGGCGCCCAACCAATTTGAGATGCTGCCTCCATATCTCTTTCAACAATAAGGTAACTTTAGGCCTCCCTTTGCCCTGCAGGTCATAGGCAGGGTACACTCGAAGGGTATAGGCCTTGGTCCTTCCCTACTTACGCCAGGCTGTTTTCATCCTGCCGGCTCCTCCAGGCCTGGTGGTTGGTCATTTCAGAGGCAACCATGCTGAAGGCAGGAAAACAGCCCAACTCTGCCTGCCATACTTTGGTATGGCTAGCAGTCACCTATCACTGAATGTATCCTAGCAGCGCTCGAAGAACGGTGGGTTACTTACCAGTAACCATCCTTCTTCGAGATGGGCTGCTAGGATTCATTCAGAACCCTCCCACTGCCCCCACAACTCAGAGTTGGTGACTTTTAGTGACTGAGGAAGGGCAGGGCAATATATATAGCCACAGGGTGGCCAGGGGGCATTGGCCGCCAGCCCTGTTTTGACAGGCTAGGGCTAAAAAGGTTTCCAACCAATCATGCGCTGAGGCACATACACCTATTACTGAATGAATCTGAGTAGCCCATCTCAAAGAAGGACAGTTACCGTTAAGTAACCCATGGTTCTGTGGCACTTTTAAAGTGAACCCTTTTAAAATGAACATGGCTACCTCTTTGGAATTCCTTGCCTTGTTAGCAAACACAGCAAAAAGAAACGTACCCTGTACCTGCTCCTGCAGGCCCCAGCAGCCATAGCAGAAGCTACGAAGGCACCAGGCCACGTGAGTAATTTCCTTCCAAATCTCAGTGAATGAGTTGCAAAGCTAGGGGGTGGGGTGTGCAGTAAATAGTGGTGACCCTGACTGTCCCAGCAGAAGTGCTGGGCAGGGGGGAAGCCCCTGCCCTCCGGGAGTCAGGAGCTAAGGTAGGGCCAAAGTCCAAACTGACTGGGGAAAATGGGGGAATGAAGCCAGTGCCTGACTTAACTTGACCACCCATCAACCTGGCCCCAGTAGAAGCTAGCCACAGTGGGAGTAAAAAGTCCTGCCACCACTGTCACCTACCAGTTGGCGAAACCATATGTGTGTGGGGGAGGATAATGCTGCCAGATGACTGAATCCTGCCCTGGCGCTGGCAGCAGCTGGGGTGGGGGTGTTAAGCCCCTTCCATCATTGCTGGGAAATGGGGGCAGGGGATGGGATGCTGACTGCCGTGGCCCTGGAAATGCGAAAGCATGTGCTTGGAGAGGCATAAGTCCCAGCTCCAGCCACCTCTGCTAGGGTGTGGAAGAGGAGGACCATAAAAGTCATGGGGTGGGAGGTATCCCACTCCTTGCCCAGCCAGGAACAGAACCCAAGAGACCAGACCCACAGCCTGGGTTTGTGGGGACTGCATCTCTGCTGCCCTTGGCCTCATAGCGGCATTTACACACCCCTGCCAGGGTGCGGAAGAGGAGGACCACAAATCACACACTTTCCAGAGGTAAATGATGACTTTAGGTACGGGGCAGGGATTAATCCAGAACCCAGAATAATGCTGATCTTGCTTCTGCCTGGTGGAGGACTGATTCCACTAGCATTCAGTCTGTGACAACAGGACCAAGCCCAGTGGGGCATCTCTGGAGTTGATGGGTGGTTCATATTGTGAAATTGCTTTGGATCTGAAATTAGCTTTGACCTGGAAATGTGATGCAAATGCCACTAGAAATAACTGTGATGTGTGACTGATTTCACTCTTTTGTGGCCCTTCATCACTTTTATCTTCTGACACCCCATTCCACCCCGCTCACAGCACTGTCACAGACCTCCTGCTTGGGATCCCTCCACTCCACCACCACACCATATACCACTAGAGTCCCCAAGCATCAGAAGCTCAGTCAGGTGAGACAGACCCCAGCTTGGTTCTTGAGGTTAGGAGAGGAGAAAGAAGAGAGAGGAAAGACTAGACCAAGGTTTAATCCGGACTCTTAGATTCTATTCTATTTCAGAGTGGGGTGTAGGGTCTAGTAGGGGCTGGGTATCAGGAGTCCTGGACTTTATTCCTTGCTCTATTATAGATGCAGGGTATAAATTTCTGGGAAGGGAACTCAAGTACCTTCTGTGATATGTGCCTCAGTTTCCTTGCCCATTAAATGGAGATAGTAGCTACATTGTACAACATGTGGGTGAGGGGCTTCCCAGCCCCTTCTGGCTCTGTGCTAGGCTCAGACAACTGTGTCTACTGGCTGGATCCTCTGCTGGCTCCATCTCTGGGCTAGAAAGGAGTCAGGCCAGGCTGCTGGCTCTGGATGTGGGGGCCCCACTGGGCTCTTTATGAGGACTGCCCAGCCCTACTGCTTCTCTATGGACCTCATTTCTCCTTTCTGCAAGCTCTCTCCCAATGGAGTCACCCTTGCAGGACCTCAATTTCCCAGAACTGGATTCTTTGAACCCCAGATTCAAATAACCACCCACACATACACATTCATCAGTTAACAAGGTGTGTCTGAGCAGACCAGGTCTATCAGCACTCTCAGCTGACCCCTTATATGTCAGTGAACTTGGCAGGCTGGGTCACACAGAACTTCTCTGATGCTATCCTTACATGCCCCTGTGCTGCACTGGACTAGGCTAGAGTAAGTATCTTGTGCAGGCTGGGTCGAAACAGCACTTTTCAGCTGCTACCCTTATATGCGCCTGGACTCAGTCAGACTGGGTCAGAACAACACTTGTCAGCTGTTACCCTTGTATGCCTCTGGAGTCAATTAGGCTGATATCCCTATTAATGAGCAAACCTTACAAGACTGTGAGCATCACAGGGATCTTTGGGTAGGTGAAAGAAGCATTGCTGCAGAGCAATATAGGGGAGCCAAGGACACAAACCAGAGGGAATGAAGTTTTTAAAAGAGTTTGGCAACTGGCTTGATTAGAAAAGGCATTTTATTGCTAAGTGTCTTAAACTTACAATAAAAGTAATAGTTACAAAAGGAGAGGAAAATACCCCCAAATACCCAAACAGTTACAGCATTAATAAACATAGAAGGAAAGACCTACACCCAGCTACAATATTACCTAGATTCTAATGTATCAGGCCTTAGGAGTAGGGAGGGAGTCATAGACCAACAAAGAAAGAGGGAGAGAAAGAGAGAGTTAGGGGGTGCATGTCTCACGACTGTGTAACGGAAAGGTTACCAGAAAACAGGCAAAGCTCTCACTGCAATCAGCAAGGAAATGAAAAGGTAAAGTCCCAGTGGAAATGATACAGCTTTTAGATCCAGGACTCAGGACTCACTTTTGGATCTGGGTAAAGGTTTTTTGTAAGGACTTATTTCAGTAGACAATACACACTCCTGGCTGGGGTGGTAATAGTTCAGGGAAGCTCGCAATACAATCAGGCAGATTCAGTATTTTGGGTATCAATTAGCATGTCTTTGACTAGAATGGTCTGATAACAGCAGAACTTGTTAGTTTTGGTGTGAGATCCCCCATCATGCGATGCTTTCCTGCTTCTTCAATTCCAGAGTCAGTGCCATTCTTGCTTCTTCAGTCCCAGACTTCAGTGCAGTCCTTGCTTTGGAACTTGGTTCTCCATACTTGATGCAAATGAAGCTCCATGTACTGTGCTGATGGTTTTTGGCTGTGGGTAGATGTCTTCCACTGCCTTTTTACTGTTTTTTGTTTCCTGTTCAAGCAGAGGTTGGGTGTGTGTGTGCTGGGGGGAGTCGCAGGCTGGATGCTATGTTCTGATTCCTCAAGAACACAGAGCTAACAAGTAACACCTAGAAGTTGTAGTAGATATCAGGGGAGGTTTGGGAGAGAAGAGGCAGTCACCATGGACAAAGACCTGAAGGGTGTCAATAGACAAGGAGCAAGGGAAGATGAGGATTCCTTTTTCAAAGTTAATCCTCTGTTGTCTGTTTCTGGAGGCCTGTGTTAAAGTGGGTCTACAAACCTAACACTGCATCCATGTCTGAGTTGTCAGCAGTGGGAACTGAAGCTGTGACCTGTGGGTCTGAAAGTGTCACCTTCCATTTGCTGAATTAAAAGACTCAGCTCTGTTAGGTAAGACTCATGAACCTCTGTGTGATCTAGCAAAGGCTAGACCAGGCTGGAGCACCACACTGGGTACCTACAGAGAGGTGCTCTCTGCAAAGGGAAGAGAAGGTGCCTGGCAGTGAATGGAGCTGTTGGTGCTTCTTTCAAAATTCCACTTGTGTTCCATGTGCTAATGCTGGCCAGTGATGGTCATTGGAATGTAACGGCTTTTAGGTCCTGCTGACAGAGGTGGAGTAGAGCCAGGTTTCTGGCCCCTCAGCCATCCAGTACAAATAGCAGAATTCTTTGGGGCTGCAGTGTCCCCCAGAAGGTAAACCCACCCGCTGAGTAGTGGCAGGAGTAGGAGATTGACTCGTCCTTCCCAAGGTATTGTTTGACACAGCAAAAGAAGAATAGGGCTCATTCAGCACTTCAGTCATACTTGAGTCAGGGAATGTCATTACTGCAGGACAACAACCTGTAGCGCAGACTGGACTGGACTGCATATTAGTCATTTGGCTAATGTCTTGGACACTCCATGGTTTTAACCAGTTTGGAATTGCACCATAGCCTTGAACTGCTGTAGCTGATCTTGTCACTTGTAGCTGTCAGAGCAGACCGGAGGCCTTTAAGAACAGGTTGTAGACCAGTCCTACCAGCTGGCCCATGTTGCTCTGCCCTGTTGTGAGGAGAAGATGTAGATTGGC
Source organism: Podocnemis expansa (assembly GCA_007922195.1). Lineage (NCBI taxonomy): Eukaryota > Metazoa > Chordata > Testudines > Podocnemididae > Podocnemis > Podocnemis expansa. The sequence goes on from ML682104.1 coordinate 528,096, forward strand.
TTTCCAAACCCCAAATTTCCTCCTCCCCATGCTGAGGCAGATATATATATACAACAGACGACGAGAGGGAGGTGCCTCATGGCTGTTAGGGATGTTGGGCATCCCCATCCTAGGGCATAGGAAAGTGTAGGCTATCCCATCATGTGGGACTGGGGTTTGGCAAAGAACAAGAAAAAGAAACATGCGAGGTACAGGAAAAAGTGGAGCAAGTTGCAGTTAGAAGCTTGGAGCAAAGAATCCAGTTATTTTTTTAAATGCTGTTGCAAACTCTCATGATAGAGACATCAGGGTATGTTTTCAGCTTGAATCTTTAGGTCTCCTGTAAAGCCTAGTATTACGGTTTATAAATCTGCTCTGCCTAAATATCCTCATGCAGCCAATGTGCCTCGATGCCCTCAGAGTGTCATCAGCCATTTTTTGACTGTCAAATTGGCCTTTCTGCCTCTCGGGGTTCTTGTACTGTACTTGTCACTGGAGGAGGGTGCTGAACAATGGACTAGCCGTGTTTCTTTACTATTGATTCAAAGATGAATGCAGCCCAGCAAGGTGCTGCCTAGGCCTAGTATCTTCAGCTCCCAGTGAAATCAAAGTGTGCTCAGTACTTCACTGGATTGGGTCCTGTATGCTTACCTAATACTAGATGGTGACTTTGGCCTCTATTGTACTGCCCATGAAGCAGACCGAAAGCAGGCTGTGACTTTCAGAATCCTGGTTTCTCCCTTTCTCCAAGGGACAAGTAACACGTGGCTGCTTATATCTGGAAGCAGAGAGTATCCCAGGGAGCACTGATGAAGGTACATTGGCCATTACTCCTCAGAGTGGGGGTTGGAGCTATGTCTCCACCCATTCCCCTCCCTGTGTCAAGTGTGCAGTGAATAAATGTACCAGCTTGCACAGGCTACATCCCTCACCATGCCACTGTTTCATCTCTGAGGTGTGAGAGGATGTCTTGCACTCCCTTATTTCTCTGTGTGATCTAATGCCATTTGCTAATAAAATGGTTTGAACTATGGTGCCTTAGTTCAAATCTTTTTATTAGCAAATGGTCTTACACCTCCAGGACCTGATCCTAGAACCCTTCTGAATGCAGTAGTCACAGTAAAGTCAGCTAACAGTGATTGGTGCTGGGGTGGAGTTCAGCCATGCAGAGTGAATGCCAGGTGAGAACCTGATCATGTCAAAAGCTGCATACTGAGGCCACTTGACATCTCACAGGACTGGGGCCTAGCAGACTTTCTCCAGCCTGGTTACAGTCCTTACTTTAGAACAAGGTTACACACACCTCATTAGTTCAAGAGCCACATAAAGAGCCACAGACGTGTGAATTCATTGCTTCATTTACAAGACAGATAGATAGATAGATAGATAGATAGAATTCTCACAGTAAAAGGGCTGATCAAGTAGCCTGCAGTTTGGTTAATAACATGGTGAAAGTATCCTGATTTGTTAATAACTTGGACTGATTGATAATTAATCACACAATGTGTTAATAGCATGTGCTGCAGAGAGCCACAGGGAACACATTAAAGAGACACTTGCAGCTTCTGAGCCTCAGTCTGAGTCTTACTGCTTTGGATTAAGTTATATAATGTGTATTCCTTCCTCCCCTGTCTTAAAAATGTGTGTTGGGGGCGCTGGGGAAAAAGTAAATGTATCCTCTCTGCTCCTAATTCAGGCCACTTCACTGGCAGTCCTGGTTCCTGACACAGTTCTAGACACTGTGTGCTTGGATAAAGGAGCTGAAAATCCTTTATGTGATATTCTGCTCTTGTGCATTTACTGACAATTCATATGGAACGGCGGAGCTTGGATGTGTTAAGTGGGGGAAAGGGCCTAGTTTTTTACTAGAATGAACTCTAATGAGCACTCTTGAAAAGTGCTTACTGAGCACTCTGGATAGGTGCAGGCCACTGTTCACAGGCCTGGGATGTGCAACATCTCCTGGTAGGTTTTCCCTTGGGGATTTCTGTGGGTGGTACGTTGCCTCAGGAATGTTGGCTATTTCATCTCTTCAGTTGAAATAATCTTTAGTGACTCCTTATGCAAGCTGTTCTCAACAGCTAAATTTCTTCAGAAAGACACAACTTCTATATGCTTGGTGCTGTAATGTGGCCTATGGATAAATTCTCAAGCTCCTCCATGTTAATGTGATACATACCTATAAAATACAACAGAGGAGCAGCTGTAACGCTTTCATGTAGATATCATAGTAAGGGGAGCTGTTTTCCCCTTGGCACAGGCAATCTACTTTCCCGTGAGGCAGTAGCAAAATTGACGGAAGAATTTTTTCATAGACATAGTGCTAGGGTTAACAGCTTAACTATGTCTCTGAGATGGTGGATTTTTCGTACTCCTGAGTACCATAACTACTGTATGCTGTTAAATTGCTTCAGTATAGACCAATCTGTGCTGCTGAATGCCCTTCAGTCCAACTGTGTGTGGTTAGTGGGAGTTAAGATTCCTCAACAGGGCCATAACTAGAAGTTTTGGTGCCTGGGGCAAACAGCCCTGGACACGCCCCCTCCCACTGGGCCCAATCTGGGAAGGATCCAGATCCCCCTGGCCTGCTGGTGGCAGCAAAAGCTTCCCGCTGTTTCTAGCAGTGGCTGGGGATGGAGCCAGATCCCCCCGGTCTGCATGGTGGTAGCTTCCAGCGGTGAGCCACAACAGTGCTGGATACTCCAGGTGCGGAATTTTTAAAGGGCACGAGGGATGGATCCAGCTAGCTGCAGGGAGCCAGATTCATCTCCTGCATCCTCTAAAATTCCATGCCTGGGGTATTGCCCCACTCACCCTGGCCTAGTTACGGCCCTGGTCCTCAACATCTTGTAGTATCCAGACCCTGAGATTGTCAAAAATTGTACTGTCCTTTTTTCTAGTATATTTTCTGTATAATGTATTTGCAGCTTACACTGACTGACCCACATGACCTCAGAAGAGCTGCCAACACAGCTGCTCCTGGTATACATGCTGTGAAATCAGAATTGAATCTCTGGCTTTTAATTCAGGGATTAGGGACTGGAATCTGCACAGATTCTGAGTGGGTTTGTGGCCTCCATTTTGTGTTTCTTAGGCTTTCATCTGGGCATTTGCTGCATTCCTAATTGGCAAGGAAATCTCACACTCTCCCTGGATGCTGCTGAAACTTCCCTGTCTTGCTTGGTGTTTATCTCAGTTTCTTTTGAAGAGCAGTTTTAATATGGGTTTTCCTTTGAAGTGAGCCAGATTGCACCAAGTACCACATGGCTGTGTTGTTGATACTCAGGAGAGAATGCTATGCACCTCCTACAAAAGATATACTCTCTCCCTGGAGCAAATCACTTATTATCTTGTCAGATAGTCAAAAGAGCCCATTTATTTTGAAGCTGCCAACGGGACCCCTGAAAAGAAATCCAGCAAAAACTCACCTTCAGTCACCATAAGAGATTCAGAAAGGGGGTAGTGGTGACTGCAGTGAATTGTCCTTCCACTTTTCCAGTGACAAGTCCACCAGATACTCTGAATCCCAGCGCAGGGACACTTTAGCTAGCAGCCTCCTCCTGCCCCTCCACCAGTGCTGTCTCAGTTTCCTGTGCTACTTCCCCATGTCCTCTAAACCTTCTTTGAACTTGACTTTGAGCCTCAAGCCTACAAGTCTCAGCAGAAAGACAGATGCTCTCTTTAGTTACCCTGGTTCTTATTGTCAGATTTCCTATTTGAGGTACTGCCTTCCTGCCCTGCAAAAAAGAATGGACTGACTATTGCCCTGGCAGCTTTTTTTATGGGGGTTTGCTGGGCTCCGACTGGCTGCTCCCACACCATCCACCTTTCCAGGCAGCTTTTAACCCCTCTCTGTCATTGTGGGGCAGATGCCCTGTCACTCACAGTAGCCAGGTAATTCAGAACTGGATCTCTCCCCCATAAGCCATGAGAGCAGGAATTGTTGTGTCTAAACTGTCCAAGGGTATGTCTACACTAGAGCTTTAGGTTGACTTACCCTGCCTTAAGTCAACCTAAGAAACTCCTTGGCCAAATTTAGAATTTATTAAGTTGACTTAAGCACTTGCTTAAGTTGACTTCATGACATCTGCTTTGAAAATTGACTTAAATGTTAAGTTGACTTTACAGGGCAGGAAGGGTCAGGGCCTAGACTCAGGCCCCAGCCCATGTCCTGATCTGGCTCTGGGGGCCTGATCTGGCCACTGGGACCCAATCCAACCCCAGCTACCATCAGCAAGTGGCTAGGAGACAGATCTAGCCCTGAACCGCTTGCCACAAGCAGCAGTGGCCTTGGAGCCAGCTTCTGCCACCACCGGCAAGCAGCTCAGAGTCTAATCCGGTCCCGAGCTGCCTGTGGCAGGCATTAGGGGGTTGGGAGCCTGTTCCAGCACTGAACTACCTGCTGCAGATGGCAGTGGCTCGGCCAGCTCCTGCTGCCGCTGGCAAGCTTCTCAGAGCCTGATCTGGCTCTGAGTCAACTGCGACAAGCAGCAGGCACCTCAGGGCCAGATCGGGCTCTGAGATACCTGCCAGCAGCAGCAGGAGTCAGACTGGGGCCCTGGAGCTGGATCAGGCCCTGGGTGGGGCTTGGGCCTGGGGCTACGATATGTCTATCAGTGCAGACATAGCCTTAATTCAACTTAACAAGGTTGACTAACAAATTTTGAACTAACTTTCTGTACTGTAGACATAGCAAAAGGGCCACAGGACTCCTTGCTTATTTTGCTCCACTAGACTAACATGGCTACACCTTTGGAACTTGACAAACACCAGGGATTTCTGAAAACAAAGGAAGTCTTCAGCACGTAAGTGCAAGCTCTAAACACGGATGTTTTACAGGCTCCTTCACCTCTCCAAATGTTTGGTAATGTTTCAGAAAACAGGTTAAAATTTAAGCAGCAATTTCTGTTGTATTTTTCTGCCACTGGAGCCCAGAACAAAGATGAAAACCAAAAATCATTTATGTTGTTGGGGAGGAGGCATTACATGTATATAATAATTTTGAATTTCAAGATGGTGAAAGCATGAATTTTAATATTATACTGACTAAGTTTGAGGAATATTGCACACCAAAAACAAAATTGACTTTTGAAGGTCATAGATTTTATACATGCGTCCAAAAACTGGATAACACAACACAGCAGTATGTCACAGAATTAGGGAAACTCCATCATAACTGTGGGAAACTTTAACATTTTGCAAACTGTTGCAGATCCCAAAGGCAGAAAATCAAGTGCATTTAGTTAGTGACAATCAGAGGCGTCGCTGGCCGGGGGAGGGACCCGGGGCATGGGCCCAGGCCCCACTCCCAGCCTGCACGCCCCACCCCCTGGCCAGAGCCAGGGCCAGGCGCTGCAGGCGAGCGGCTAGGCCCTGCATCCCCGGCTGGGGACGGGGCTGGAAGCAGCCATGGGTGGCGGGGTCCTGTATCCCCAGTCGGGGATGGGGCTGCCATCGTCGCGTGTGGCTGTACCCCGGATTGCCCACTGCAGCCCGCAGCCTGGCCCCAGATCCCCAGCTGGGAATGGGACCGGAAGTGGCCACAGGAGGCCGGGCCCTGCATCCCTGGCCGGGGATGAGGTCGCCGCCACCGCGAGCAGCTGGGCCCCGGATATCTGGCTGGGGACGGGGCCACCACGGCCGCTGGCGGCTGGGCCCCAGATCTCCGGCCTCGGGGCACCAGCGCTGGGGTTCAGGGCATGTGCTCCGGGGTGCCCAGCGGCAGCAATGCCTCTGGTGACAATGACACTGAGGAGTGCTTTGTAGGTGCACTGGGATCAAAAAATCCTACTGAAAGGGACTTGGATACTGCTTTTGACAGTGAATGGAACAGTTATTCCACTGAAACTAGACCCTGGAGCTCAGTTTAATATTCTGTCTATATGAGATTATGAGAGACCGAGAATAAGACCAAAGATGCAACCAACAAAATAAAAGTAACTGGGTATTCTGTAACAAATACACCAGTGAAGGGATGCTGCTTTGCTGGCATTAACCACAAGAACATAATGTGCAGGCTGCCTTTCATTGTAGTGCCACAGGGGATAACACCAATTTTGGGCCTGGCTGCATGTGAGAAACTCAATCTAGTAAAAAAGGAGCTCTTACTACAAGAGTGTACTGCATCTGGCTATGAGGCACGCTTTCAGGAATATCAGGTCGTTTCAGGGATTCGGTTGCTTGCAAAGAGAACAAATGTAACCCTTCTGCCAGGGCAGGCTAGCAGAACAGGGGCCTGGTTTTATACCTAGGGATTTCCCAATAATGTAGCACCACCAACCGGCTCGAACCCCCACCCAGATTTCTAGGAAATCCTGCACTGCTCCCTGGGCACCCCAAAGAGGGCAGGGCTGTCCCTAGATGAGTGTGGTGCCCTGGGCGAATCTTCCTCTGTGGGGCCCCCACTCACCCCCCCCCAAGCACTGGGGGGGCAGGGCCAGATGACCCAGGGGAGGCGGCTCCGCCGGCCATCCAATGCCAGGGACTGGGTGAGCTGGCCAAAAGCAGCAGAACAGGAGTGCAGGGTCTGGTTTCTCAGCTGCCCTTAAACCAGTAGTTGTCAAACTTTTTTCCTTGGGACTGAGCTCCAGACCCCTCTGCCATGTGGCGACCCTCTGCTGAACAAAAGTGGCCGCTGCCAGAAAACTGAACAGTGACCCTGACTGGGGGGCGGGGGGATGGGGGCAGGCCCTCATGGCTTTCAACCTTTCTCTTGAAGCTTCTATTGCATCTCTGAAATCTGCACATCACCTACATGGAACATGCAGAGGGTGATCCCACATGCCATACTCCTGTCTCAAATCAGGAAATATCTCGAATCTCTAAAACTGCATGTTGTAGCCTGGAGTCTGTGTGTGGGAGCTCCTTGCTAATGGGGCGGAGGGGTTGACTGGCTGGAGAAATGAGACGAAAGTGCTGAGAAAGGGGAAGGTAAAGAGAGCCAGTGCCAGGCTGGAAAAGGTCCTGGATGATCCTGTCTGCTGCTGAGCCTGTCCAAGTCCCTCCAGGTCCGGGTCCCTTGTCCACTGCCAAACCCTAGGAACTGAAGTGGGTTTCACTTTCACCTCTGCCCTTCCTCTGCTCCCTGACTCTGCATGAGCTTCCAGGAATGCATAATTGTCCAGTATTGTGAATGAAGGGGTGCTAGTCCTCTCTGCTGGGTCTGGTGACCCCTGGCAGTGTGCATAAAGCAGCAACACAATGGGGCTATCCACTCTCACCTTCAGATTAGGACCTTCTTATAACTTCTCCTTCCAGGAGATCCATCCCTGAGTTGGATTTTATTCTGTTACTTAGGCTTTCTAAATGTAGAAAAAAATATCATACTTTGTAACACAGGGGCCTACAAGAACAGTTTGCTTTTCTCTTCTCTTTTTAATTATCAGTCAAAAAATCTCTGGAAAGAGTTTTTATTAAAATCTACAAATTATTTCTTTTGTTGCAAGCAAGGGAATTCTCAATCCACTGAAAAAAGAGGCAAGTCCTAATCTGCAAAAATAACTGCAATCCCCATATCCCAGAAATGGTGTAACAAGGTTTTCACAGTTGCTTTCTTTTTTTCACTGGGTCTATTGATAAAAAACACAAAGGTTGCTTGCCAAGGACCTCAGTCCTTTTCATATGAATGAGAGAAGAGATACTGACTGAGAGAACTCACCTTTGTTGCAATGCTGATACAACAGGCTGCGTAAACACTGCCTTAAGCAACTTTCACACCAAGCTATTCTTCTCTCTGGCCTCACAGTAGAGCTGGCCCTGTGCTGCGACTTTTGACCCGGCTCACCCGGTCCCTGGTATGAGGGAGTGGCCCCACGGGGCTCCCCAAAGTGCAGGACCCTCTTGCCCTATCCAAGGGATGGCTCTGAAAGGGGATAAGGCTTCCCCACTCACAAGCATGAGTCTGAGTGCAGTAAACAGAACTTTTAATAGTAGTAATACAGAGTGTACAAGTCCAAATAACAGAAATCAGTCCTGATCTAGCAAATCCGTACAGAGCAAGGTTCCCAACAATCCACATCACAGAACAGAACATACAAGACTTAATGGCAAAACCAGCACTGATCTGGGGAATCAGTGCTAACTAGGCTCCTAACCAACCATAGGGTACATTGGGAGTGTCTTCCATGCCAGCTGTCTGCCAGCACCATCTACTAGCCACTCACTCCATCCAATAGCACTATCCAACAGCTCCACCCACCACTCACTCACACCACCCAGTTCACTGCTGGTTGCTCTCACCATCCATAGCTTCTTTATCTGCTGTTCCTCTTCAGTGATTTCTGCTTAGAGAGAGGGTTTTTTTCTCTCTCTAGTAATTCCAGCTCTTAACTTCAAGTAGTTGCAAACACCTACCTTTAATTAAATGACAAAGCTTTCAGAAGAAGCCTAGCCAGATCTATCATTAGACAGGGCAAGCACTAGGAGGTGAGGCAAAAGAGCCTGAGCCTGAGCCTGAGCCTGAGCCTGAGCCTGAGCCTGAGCCT
>ML682104.1:536567-588521 GCA_007922195.1 Podocnemis expansa
AGCCTGAGCCTGAGCCTGAGCCTGAGCCTGAGCCTGAGCCTGAGCCTCTCCTTCCACTTCTTTCAGGAAGAAACACGCGATCGCCTTTCCTACAAATCTCTTTTTAACTAAGGGTAGTTTTTACCCTTTAACTAACTCAGGCAGATTTGAAACAAACAGAGTAGCAATTCACAAAAAAACAGTATTTTGTATTTCCCCTCAGTAGAATTACAGATATTGACAGATTTGTGATCAGATTAACCCCAAATACCATTACTCACTATGCCCTGCATCCAGTATGATAATACCTAATCATTCTCTTTGTGCTCATGCTAATACAGGACCCATGCAGATTAGATGCCTCCCCTCAGAAGCCGTTAGGCACAGCTTCTAAGCCTATCTTACACCTACAATGCGCATAAACAAGCAGGTCCCTCCAGTTATTCACTCCATGTAGAAAAGTGCCATTTGCACTCCATGATAAACTCAAGGGTGATCTTGAAAGGATGGAAGCAATAAAAGTAATACAAAAAGTAGAGGAGCCAAAGGAATGAATGAGCTCCCTAGTCATAGTGGAAAAAGTAATGGCCAAGTATGCATATGCGTAGATCCCAGAGACCTCAACAGAGCTATACAAAGAGAACATTTCAAACTATCAACCAGAGAAGAGAATTATGGCTCAGTTTGCAAGTGCTTGATATTTCAATAAATTGGATGAATCCTCAGGATTTTGGCTGGTAAAATTAACAGAGAAAAGATCAAAATTATGCACATTTAATACTCCATTCAGAAGATACAGATTTTTACACTTACCCTTCGGTATAGCTTCAGCACCAGAGATGTATCACAAAATTATACCCATGATCCACCAACATATTAGTGGTGTGGGCACCTCCACAGATGATATCATTATCCAGGGCTCTACAAAAGAGGAGCACAATCATTGGATTTGGCAAGTGTTGGATGCAACTAGAGCTGAAAACCTCAAACTAAATAAAGATGAATATGTGTTAAGAGTTAGAGAACTGACTCTTACAGAGAACATTGTTTCCTATGAAGGTGTAAAACTGGTTAAGAGGAAGATTTCAGCCACTGAAATGATGCCACATTCCCAATCAAAGAAAGATGTCTAATGGTTCCTGGGAATGGCTAACCATCTTGGAAAACTTATACCCAATCTTTCTGCCAAGGCAGTGCCATTGAGACGACTCTTAGAGGACAAAAATGAATGGAGTTGGGATGCGGCACAGGAGGAATCATGGGAAGGTTTAAAACTACACTTGGTACAAGAACCAGGATTGAAAGTTTACGCTTCAGAGAGGCCATAAAATTTTAGTTGATGCATCACAGTCTGGGTTGGGTGCAGTGATTTTACAAAAACATGAAAATTGCTGGCAAACTGTGGCATATGCATCCAAATCACTGACAGATGCAGAGACAAGATATGCGTAGATTGAGAAGGAGCTTTTAGGAATCTTGTTTGCCTGTGAGACATTCAATCAGTATATTTATGGACAGAGAGTGGAAGCTGAAAGAGATTACAAGCCCTTGATTGTGTTATTTAGCAAATCACTAAATGGCCGTACCTTACTGATTCAAAGAATGATGATCAAATTGCAGAAATTCAATTTATTGGTGACCAACATAGCGGGCAAATTTATATTCACAGCGGAGGCACTTTCCAGAGCAGTAGCACCCATGGTACCTGAGACGATACTGGAAACAGAGGTTGAAGCCTATGTAGATATGACTGTGAGACCAAATCCCATAACAGGAGATTGGAACACATAAGAGAAGAGACAGAGAAAGATGAATCACTGGGAATCCTTAAGTGATAATTAAAGTGTGGCTTGAAATAACAAGCAGTTGCTGTCTAAGTGTAAGAGAATATTGGAACTGCAGACATGAACTGACTGTAATAGATGGAATGATTTTCAAGGGTGGTAAAGTCATAATTCCATGGAACCTCCAAAAAGAAATCTTACAGAAGATCCATGAAGGTCAATTAGGAATTGGGAAGTGCAAACAACAAGCATGAGAGGTCATGTATTGGCTGTGGATCAATCATGATATCACCGATATTTACTGTTACAGTGTAACCTGTTCCCATGTCTTATACTTCCCTGCATTTATTTTTTCCCATTCTGTAATCTCCCCCATCTCCAAAGTGTCTGACAAAGTGCAATTTTCTCCCACAAAAGTTCGTGCAATTAAATAAATTTATTAGTCTTGAAGTGGCATTTCTTGTTTGTTTTACTGAACTAGATTAGCACAGCTGCCCCTTTGGAGCTTGATATCACCAATGTGGTAAGAAACTGCTTTTCATGCTTAAAATATAAGGTAGAGACACTGAGACCCCATCCTGTTCCACAGAAGCCTCATGAGAAGGTAAATGTGGATTTATTTACCTGGCATTCAAAGGATTACTTAATAGTCAACAATTATTACTTTCTATGTTCAGAAATTTGCACACTGCCAGTATTATACTAGAAATTCAGTGATCACTGGCATGAAAGGAATTTTCTCCAGACACGGAAATCCTTCAGTGACAATAGGCCACAATTTTCAGGCCAATTTTCAGAGTTTAGGTAATTCATCTCAGATTGGAATTTTCATCATGAAATGTCTAGTCCACATACCCCCAATCAAATGAACTGGTGAAAAGGTCTTTACTGACAGTAAAGCACCTCATGTAAAAGACTTTTGAAAGTGGGGGTGATCTTTATAAAGCATTGCTGGTCTTCTGAAGTATACCTCTGGAGAATGGCTTTTCTCCAGCTCAGCTGTTGATGGGAAGAAGGATCAGATCTAATTTACCTGGTATTGATAACTTGCTCAGTCTCAGAACAATGCTACCATTCAGAAGATGAAAGGAAATCAAAAGTGGAAGCAGAAATGGTATTTTGTTATTTTGACAGAAGGGCTCATGATCTTCCATCCCTGAACCCATGTGCTAGAGTGTGCCAGAGGAGTCACACCTCTAATACTTGGGGTCAAAGAGGTACCATTAAAACAGAGCTGCATCCATGGTCTTATGTGGTCCAGAGACATCAAGGGGACACATTTGGATGTAATCAATGGGATCTACAACTTATCCCAGAGAGTTCCAACACTGTAGAAGTTGGGGTAGATTCCAGCATATCTCCCTTGACTGACCCGATATCATCAACATATGACAAAGAAACTGGCGGAGAACAAGAGAACTAAGACTCAAACTGAAGACTGGGATTGAGAAGGTCTAATCAAGTGATCAAATGTCTAGAAAGACTCATAGAGACTTGCTAGGATGTGTGAGGGAAGTAGTTGGCAAAGACCAGAGGCGTCACTGGCACTGGGCACCTGGGACTCATGCCCCGAATCCCAGCGCTGGTGCCCGGGAGGGCCGGAGATTCAGGGCCCAGCTGCTGGTGGCCGCAGTGTTCCCATCCCCGGCTGGGGATCCGGGGCCTGGCTGCCCGCGGCTGTGGCTGGGAGTCCAGGGCCCAGCTGCCCGTGGCCACTTCTGGCCCCTCCCTGGCCGGGGATCTGGGGCCCAGCCGCCTGCGCTGGCAGCAGCCCTGTCCACAGCCAGGGAGGCGGGACCCTGTGGCCACTTCCGGCCCTGTCCCCAGTTGGGGATGTGGGACCCAGCTGCCCACGGTGGTGAGGCGGCTTCTGGCCCCGTTCCCAGCCAGGGGACGGGGCCTGCGGCCAGGGGGCGGGACTGGGGGCGGGACCTGTGCCTGTGCCCCGGGTCCCTCCCCGGGCCAGCGACGCCCCTGGCAAAGACTCACTTGAGGGTGATGTGCTAGTAACCTCTCCTTTCTAGGTAGTTCAGATGGTGGGTTTATGGACTGCTATTATGCACATTTTTTAGATAGCTGTTACATGTTATTAGATGTTAGTGCATGCATAATTAAATAGCTTTTATATGCATCTAAGGGTTGGCTTGTTTTCCATAGGAGGGAAGATGTAGAGATATGCTTGTAGGTGGTTTTGAATTTTGGCTGCTACCAGCTACATACCTGGGAATCACTCCTGTCTGTGTGATTAAAGTTCTATTCCTCAGTCATTCAATAGTGTGGTCTTTAATGAACCCTCAAGATCATTACAATTTCCACAGCAGCAGAGAGAGTTCCTTGCAAGGTGGTGAAGTACCAGGGCTCAGAAGGTTATAACTGATTGAAAACACTATGGTAGCTTGAAAGTTCACTTCATCCTGTCACCATGGTAGTTCCACCAGCCTGTCAGAGCCCCTTCACTCCGAGCTGCTGCTGTCACCCATGGTGGGGAAATTTGCTGCAGACCAGTTATTTGCTGGTAGCTCAGAGTTCTGGGGTGGCTTGAATCCTCATTAAGACACCTGTGGGAAGTGAGCTTTGTAAAGTCTGTCTTTTCAGAGGATGAGTGCATCTTTCAGCACTGCAGAGCCCTCAACCTATGTTCCTGCCTGCTCCTTGCTCCTTGTGTGACACTCATGTGTGGGTGAGGTGGAGGTGTCCCTGTTAGGTGTGGGGTGCACTTTGATATCTGATCTGGCTGAAATGGTGGTGTGGAAGCCAGCTCTGTCACCTTACACCTCTTTTCCAACATTCCCTCTAATTACTAGTAGACTGTGTGCGCAAACAATTTCGTTGTGTACACAAAAACATTTCTTTATGAGCACCAATATTAGCACTATTGAATTTTTTTGTGCGCACAGGTTTCATGACCTGTGTGCATGCACACACACACACACACACACAGCTTAGAGGGAACAATGCTCTCTTCTGACCCTAATTTGTAAATTAGAAGAGCCTCAGAGCTGCTTTAAAAGGTTACGACTGGCGGCCCATAGCAAGGAAGCACTTCGGCCACAACCTCTTTCTCTATGACACATCCCTTCTGCTGGGAGATGGGAAAGTGCAGACTTGCTGATGATTACTGGCTGATTCAGACGTCAGTAAGGCTGCCTTGCTGTTGCCTTGCACCTTGTCACTGACCCCCCTCTGCCAAGTGGCACTAAAGAATTCCAACTTGCTAGCTGTTTGCACGCAATTACTTGTGTCACTTGGTCAGGAGCCAGGGTGGGTGGTGGGCTGCAGGAAGAGCAACTCACAGGAAGGTAACAGGAATAGCAGGGACTGCATTATCTTTGCACCCACCCTTCTGTTTCTTGGTCTTCCTGCTGCACTCTCCTTTTATCCTCATGGCATATAAATTACTCTTGTTTTGCACACCAGCTAATTGGTGTAAATTACACCATTGATCCTCAGTGTGTAACATAGCTTCTCATTTTTGCCATGTCAGAATTTGGCTGTAGGAAATCTGAAAGGATGCCAGCGGTAAACCTCCCCCATTTGTGTAATGATTGTAACAGTCATTTACTGATGAGTAAGGGAAGAGAAACCAGCCCTGTGACTTGGTGAGTAACAGCTGGGGGAAATCAGTGAGTGTATGGTTTGTTCTCCCTGGCCTCCATCTTTTGCACATTGCTTGTCTTAGATTGTGAGCTTGTTGGGGTAGGTACCATGTTTGCTGTGCTTGTATGGTGCCTCACCCAGTGATGTATGCTCTTGATGCTACTGTGATAATGAAATCTCAAACTTAATGGTCTTCCCAAGATTCCAGAGGCTGAGTCCAGCATCTTGGATCTGGCGAAGAACACTGAACATCTGATAAGTACAAGGGGTCTACTTGAATCAGCTGGGTGTTTGGGACAGAATAATGTAAAATGATTGCTGGTGCCAAGATTCTATAATAATCAAACTCTTGTTTTAAAGGAGTCAGTGGGGACTGTGCTTCCACACCTAGCGGTAGTTCCTATCTCATCTCCACTTACCAACTAAAATCATTAACAACTGCCTGGAATTTTAAAAGTAGCCTATTAAAGAAAGACTGTTATAGACTCCACCTCTGGAACAGTCAGGTGAGAGGGACCTGAGTGGTTCTAACAGCATTAATGGGTCATGAAAATCACGTGAGGGTTCCCTACCAGATGTTCCATGAGACAGGCCCATTCACTGATGGGGATAGCCGAGACATGCTCACTTCTACTGTGCTTCTTTCAAAACTGATTATTTAGGTGACTTCAGATAGTTTTCCCTTATTCTCCTCTCTTCCTTATGATCACCATTGGGATTCTGGCTCCCAGGATGTTTCCTCATTTTGTTCTGCCCACACTTTGTAAAGCAGGTCATCATTAAGGAGATAAATATCCATCCAGATGAGTTGCTGCCATTGGACCCAGGGGTTAAAGTAATGGGGAATGCAGCAGAATGCATTCTGGGGTCCACAAATTTGAGGGCCCAGTGTTCCAGGACCCTGAAAAACAGAAAAATCAGGTTGAACACACATTCTGCCCTACACAGGCCCAGGAGCTGCAGCTAGGCTTGAGTTTTCAAATCTTCCACCCTGAGCATGTGCAGATGCTGCTCAAGGCAGGAGCAGCTTGGCCGGGGAGCAACTCCTTGAGTTGCCCCTGCAGATCTGGCCGTTTAGGGAAGGGACCATTGGGGTCAGGGAGCCGGCAAGGGTTGTGGAGCCAGCATGTGGAGAGGGAAGGGGGGTTCTGCATTGGAGCTGGCTAAGGGGGCCCATCCCTCTTGATCCCAGGTTCCCTGGAAAACCTGGCCTCCAGGATTTCCATCCCACCACTCACTGCCCCCACCCCCTGGACTCTGCGACCCATGGGCTGGGGCAGCCGTCTGAACAGAAAGTGAAATTGACCTGCTTATTGGGGAAGGGGCCGCAATGCAAATCAGTGCTGCAGCAGGTGGCTAGATATGGGAACTTGTTTCAGCACCATGCCCCCTGAGGGGCTGTTGGCAGGGTGCAGCAGGGGAGTCACACCCTAGGTTGGTGCCTCAGCTAGTGTGAATAGGTGCAGCCGGCTCTGGAGCCTAACATGGGGAGTGTGCTGAGTTTATGTCAGCTGAGGAGTGGGCCTCTGATTTTCTGCCTGGGTTTGGAGTCAGTTTTTCCTAATTTTCCTGCTTTCCAACAAAACTGGACAGAGAATTGCTGATTCCTGCATCCCCAGTAGGGCTCAGCCCAATGGATCAGAACCTCTGACTCCAAAGGGTGACTTGGCTCCAGTCCTCAGAGGAGAGAGCCTGGCAGAATCCAAGAGGGAGATTCCATTCCATTGGCCATTCATCATCCCCTCACAAAGAGAGGTTGGTTAGCCTGGGGGCACTCTCTGGTTTCTTATTGTAGGGTCACCCCGCAATGAAAGTCTGCATTCTCTGGTTTGTTACAGTAGGTTGCACTGTCTGATTTGTTCTTTTAGGGTGACCCATCAGTGAAGGATTGCTCTCTCTGGTTTGTTATTGTAGGGTCACCCAGAAGTGAAAGGTTGTACTCTCTGGTTTGTTATTGCTGGGTCACCCCAGGGGTTAAAATAAGCCAGAATGTCCCAGAACTGCCCACAAATTTGATGGGCCAGAGTTCTGGGGCCCCCAGAAATATTAAAAATCAGGTGGAACGCATGATGCACAGATGCTGTTCAGGATGGGAGCAGCTGACCAGGGAGTGACTCCTTGAGTTGCCCCTGCAGCTCCAGCCAGGTAGGGAAGGGACCCTTGGGGTCAGGGAGCCAGTGGGGGGTTGTGGAGCCAGGCTGGAGGAGATTTCAAGGGAGGGCAGTGTGTGAGGCCAGGATCAGGGCCAGTATTTTTATCGAGTGATAACCATATTTTTATGGAGCGATAACTGATGCAGATAGTATTGAGAAGTGGTTGCAAATGCCTACCTGGGCTGCGGTCCATACATGCATGAAGAGGGCCCGGACAATATGGGAAGGGAGCCTAGAGATTATGAGGGTTCCGGGGCCTGTCAAATTGTACTGTAACCACTGATTGGACCCCATCTGCCTGTGAATGCTAGTGGCCAGATTCCACATGCCTTCTCATGGGAGCGTGGGGCCAAGGTGCAGAATCTCTGTTCCAGTGTAGGGTGCAAGTGGGCTGTAGTGTAAATGTGCTTGTATGTCCTGTATGCTCTGCTCCACACGGGCTGTATCTGAGGCAGTATAGAAGGGGCTTGGTAAATGACTAAGATCCATGGATTCCCCATACTGAGGTTCACAACAGCGGCTGCTTCAGTGTCTTCACTGGCACGTCTTACTTGGCACTACATTCATCCCCACCTCAGCACTGGCTTCCTTACTTAATCAAAACTCCCAGGAAAATAAGCCTGACAGAGATTATGGAAATACTCAGCTCCCATGAGCTCCTCACACTGATTCCCTCTAAAAGCCCACCTCCTTTCCAGTACACACAATGCTTGTTACGGGGCAAATGGCATTTGTGGTAGAGAAAGGCATGAGATCAGTGAGGGGACGTGCCTTGCTCCGGTCTGCTGGTTTAAGTCCAGTGACTAGAAGGGAGGGTGTTAAATTATTTGAGCAAAAGAGGTTTAAAAATGAAAGCCCTGTAAACTAGAATCTCCGATGAGTCTCCCAAGGTATCTCAGCTTTGAGTCTCTGCAGCCTTGCCCCTTGTGTCATGATTTGCTCTTGCACAAAGTGAATGTAAAATACTCCTGTCTGAGTCCAAGGAGTTTTACAGTTCATTTCTGTCAAGTAGGTACTTAAGGTGAAAGGCTGTGAAAATCAGACCCAATACCTGTTGTGGCTGACGACTACACCCAAAATCATCCTATTGCTTATTCCAGATGAGCTAAGAAATGGTGTGAGGATGCCGTCTGGGAAGTTCCATCAATCCTTGGGGCCCTCCAAGATGCCTGAGAAATTCCAGAGCAAAGTTGTGGCACCTCGTAATCCTAAACTTGTCAGAGAGGAAGAAAAGGCTGTTACAGTAAGTACCCAATGCATGGCTAAAACATTTGACTGACATTAGGGGTGTGGAGGGGCCCCACTATGCCAGTTCTCCTGGCCTTTCCCATGTGGAGGTGAAGGTAAGCCCCACCTTTCTTTTGTCTTCTGACTTCAGAAAGCTGCTTCTCTGGGTCTAGGATTAATGGGTGAGAAGGGCTGGGTCAAAGGAAAGAAGTGGTTGGATAATCCTTACCCTTCTCCACAGACCTCGCAGTAGAAGAGCACAGGTTCTGGGGGAACCCCAGCAAAACAGTATCCTCAGAGTGTGAACTGGAAGCAAATCCTTATCAAGGACAGTGATTCTTGTGGTTGGTGTAGCAGGAACTTGCTTAGGCTTAATTCATTACCTCCCTTCTGTTGGGGACAGCCCTGGGTAATTCGTCTGTCATAGTGGCTTCTCCACCTGGCAAAGAGTCATCATAATGGCCCTACCTCTTTCTCCATACTAGGCCTTGAGCAATGCCAAGGGAAGGAGCATGGTCTTCAGGATGCTGTAACCTGTTCCAAAGCTAGCCCAGGATAGGGGAGCACAAAAATGACAGCATGTCCCCTTTGCCCCTCACAAACCCTATGCCAGCCTCAGTTCCTCAGCAGGAATGCACTGGGCCACTGACTATGTCATGTGAAATGAGGATTAATCATGTTCTATAGGGCTTGTAGAGTCAGGGGGTCAAAATCCACTGGCTTTCCCCACAAGCTTATATCCAGCAAGGTGAAAGGGTTTTGCTGTTTGGGAATAGGGGAGCAGGATTCATCCCAACATTCAGCTGCACAAGTAACTGGTTAAACAATAGGAAGGAAAGGGTAGGAATAAATGGTCAGTTTTCAGAATGGAGAGAATTAAATAATGATGTTTCCTGCAACTTTGTACTGGGACCAGGGCTGCTCAATATATTCAGAAATGATATGGAATAAGGAGTAAACAGTGAGGTGGCAACATTTGCAGATGATAAAAAGTTACTCAAGATAGTTAAGTCCAAAGCAGACGGTAAACAGTTCATAGACTATAGGTCAGAAAGGACCATTATGATCATCTGGTCTCACCTCCTGCACAATGCAGGCCACAGAACCTCACCCACCGACTCCTGTAATAGACCCTAACCGAGGGGTATCAAACTCAAATCACCACAAGGGCTGCATGAGGACTAGTACATTAGCCCAAGGGCCACACCACTGAAACCTTTTCATATAATCATATTGCAAATATTGGTAATTATAATGTCATTGCAGGTCGTAGGAAATAACTTTCAGGGCTGCATACGGCCCATGTTTGAGACCACTGCCCCAACCTAAGAATGACTTGTTGAATCAAATTGTGGTTTAAAGACTTCTAGACTCACAGACTCTAAGGTCAGAAGGGACCAGTATGATCATCCAGTCTGACCTCCTGCACAGTGGAGGCCTCAAAATATCACATACCCATTCCAGCAACAATGACTGAATTCACAAGCAGGTGAGCCGTGCCCCATGCTAAAGAGGAAGGTGAAAACCCCCCAGAGCCCTAGCCAATCAGTCCTGGGGGAAAATTCCCTTCCTGACTCCGAATACGGTGTTCAGTTAAACTCTGAGCATGTGGGCAAGTCTCACCAGCCAGTCACCCAAGAAAGAATTTTCTGAAATAACTCAGAACACACCCCAGGTATCCTCCCTTCTCAGGCCACTTGCATATCCATCATCAGTATTCAAAGATCAAAGATCAGTCAGTTTCCAAAGTAGGTCATCCCATCATACCATTCCATCCAAAAACTTATCAAGCTCAGTTTTGAAGACAGTTATAGTTTTTGCCCCCACAGCTCCCTTGGAAGGCTATTCCAGAACTTTATTCCTCTGGTGGTTAGAAACTTAGGTCTAATTTCAAGCCTAAATTTCCTGATGGACAGTGTGCATCCATTTGTTCTTGTGTCCACATTGGTTCTGTACTGAAGTAATTCTTCTCCCTCCCTGATATTTATCCCTCTGATATACTGATAGAAAGCAATCATATCACCCCTCAGCCTTCTTTCATTTAGGCTAAACATACCAAGTTCCTTGATCCAAATGGGTAGCCGTGTTAGTCTGGTTCAGTAAAACAAACAAAAAAGGAATCCTGTGGAACTTAAAGACTAACAAATTTATTTATTGCATGAGCTTTCATGGGAGAAAATCGCACTTTGTCAGATGCTCAGGCAGGTTTTCCATTCTGTGGGCCAATGGCATTGCTGATGCTGGGCACAGAGGGGGCTTATTCCCTGAATCCCAGTGCAAGCGCCCCAAGTGCCAGGGACCCAGGGCTTGGCCACCTGCAGCAGCGGCTGTCTTCCTCTGCCCTGTCCCTGGCTGGGGGCCTGGAGCCCAGCCACTCGCAGTGGTGGCTGTCATCCCTAGCCCCATCACTGGCTGAGGATCCAGGGCTGGGCTGATGGCTCGAGGGGGGAGCAGGGCCTGAGCCCCAGGTCTTTTCCTGAGCCAGCATCGCTCCTGCTGCAGACCATCTGTGTACCCCTTCTTGGCACCTGTTCCAATCTGAACTCATCTTTTTTAAAACATGGGAGACCAGAACTGCACTCAGTATTCCAGATGGAGTCTCACCAGTGCCTTGTAAAGCAGCACTAACACCTCACTGTTCCTACTTGAAATACCTCTTATGATGCATTGTAGGACTGTATTAGCTTTTTCATGGTCACATTGCACTGGCAGCTCATAGTCATCCTGTGATCAACCAGTACTCCCAGGTCCTTCTCCTCAGTCCCATCCAACAGATGTGCCTCAAACTT
The DNA here is from genome assembly GCA_007922195.1 of Podocnemis expansa. NCBI lineage: Eukaryota > Metazoa > Chordata > Testudines > Podocnemididae > Podocnemis > Podocnemis expansa. Next base: position 548,097 of record ML682104.1, read on the forward strand.
ATAGGAAAAATTCTTGTTAATTGTCCCTAAATGCATGACCCTGCAGTTCCCATTATTAAATTTCATCCTATTCCTGATATTCTAGTTTACCAGGTCATCCAGATTTTTCTGTATGATATCCCAATCCTTCTCTGTATTAGCAATACCTCCCAACCTGGTACCATTTGCAAACTTAGTGTAACCCTCTCCCTTTTTTCCTGGGATTACTTGGGAGCAGGCAACACTCACGTGTGCACGGGTGCCTAAGTTTGATGACAAAGAGATCCTGAATTTCCCAGTGGTGATGTTGGGATTTTGGGAATCTTCTATCCACTCGTCTGCTGCAGTCCCTTTGCTTTACAGCAGATTAAACTTGGTGGTGCCTCCACCTCGCTGGGTATACGCTCAGTGGCATGCCTTGGGAGCCTCCAGAACTAAATCCATTCAGCTAAGAATCACCTGTGGGATGGGTCTAAGCCAGACTTACTACTTATATATATAAAGGTGACTGGCTAGTGTAGTGGTTAAGAGTGATGCTCTTTGATACAAGAGACTGGGGTTCAAATCCTTGTGGGTACCTATCTACCTTCCCAATAGGGGTCCTTGGGCAAAAGACCATCTAATGCCTCACTTGCCTACCTCAAATATGAGAATGACACAAACTAGGAGAGTTGTGCTGGCTTGGATGTTGCCTGGATTAACAAAGTCTGCCCCAGATGTTGAGGAACTAGGACAATCTGATGATATGTGGGCTATTAGAACAAACCATACATGGATGAGACAAGGGGAATTTTTTATATATATAATTCTCCTCTCACCCCTATGGGTGGTATGTGTCTTCCTCAACCTCAGGTCCTCTACCAGAGGCCTGGGAGTTTGAGGGTTCTGCACAGTATCTTAGCTGTTCCTAGCACTGCACTCTTCTGGACAGAGAGCTCTGATGGTGTTCCTGGGATCTGTTGGAGCCACTCTCCCAGCTTAGGAGTCACAGCCCCGAGTGCTCCTACCACCACTGGGACCACTTTGGCCTTCACTTTCCACATCTGCTCTAGTTCCTCTTTCAGGCCCTGGTACTTCTCCAGCTTCTCATACTCCTTCTTCCTGATGTTGCTGTCACTTGGCACTGCTACATCTATCACCACCGCTGTCTTCTGGTCCTTGTCTATTACCACGATGTCTGGTTGATTGGCCAGTACCTGCCTGTCCGTCCGGATCTGGAAGTCCCACAGAATCTTAGCCCTGTTATTCTCCATGACCTTCTGTGGGATCTCCCATCTGGTCTTGGGAGGGTCTAGCTCATACACTGTGCAGATGTTCCTGTACACAATGCCAGCTACTTGCTTGTGCCATTCAGTGTATGCTGTTCCTGCCTGCATCTTACATCCTGCCACTATGTGTTGGACTGTCTCTGAGGCCTCTCTGCACAGTCTGCACCTTGGGTCCTGTCTAGTGTGGTAGACCCCTGCTTCAATGGATCTGGTGCTCAGTGCCTGTTCTTGTGCTGCTATGATCAGTGCTTCAGTGCTGTCTTTTAGTCCAACCCTTTCCAGCCACTGGTAGGATTTTCCAATGTCAGCCACCTCAGCTATCTGTCGATGGTACATCCCATGCAGGGTCTTGTCTTGCCATGGCACTTCTTCTGCTTGAGCTTCCTCCCATGTCTGCTGCTGCCTCAGGCATTCTCTCAGCAGCTCATCTTTGGCTGCCATCTTACTGATGTACTCCTGGATGCTCTGGGTTTCGTCCAGAACAGTGGCTTTGACACTCACCAAACCCCGCCCGCCTTCTTTCCGGCTGGTGTACAGTCTCTGGGTGTTGGATTTGGGGTGGAAACCTCCGTACATTGTGAGGAGCTTCTGGGTCTTCACATTGGCAGCCTCCACATCCTCCTTTGGCCAGCTCACTATACCGGCAGGGTATCTGATGACTGGCAGGGCGCACCTGTTGATGGCGTGGGTCTTGTTCTTCCCCTTGAGCTGGCTCTTCAGGACCTGTCTTATCCTTTGGTGGTACTTGGATGTTGCTGTCTTCCTTGCCTCCTCATCGTGGTTCCCATGTGACTGTGGGATGCCAAGGTACTTGTAGCTGGTCTGTATGTCTGCTATGTGGCCTGCTGGTAGTTCCACCCCATCAGTCTTGACTACCTTCCCTCTCTTTACTACCATCCGGCTACACTTCTTCAGTCTGAATGACATCCCAATATCCTTACTGTAGATCCGTGTCAGGTGGATTAGCAAGTCGATATCTCTGTTAATTCAAAATAATTATTTCAAACTAAATTCAAAATAACTATTTTGAAATATCTTTGGCACTGGGGGCATGGAGATAATCTGGGTCCTCCAATTTAGTCCCATCAAGCAGTTTGAGTTTGGCTTCTATGTCAGGTATAGTAATTTCCACTTTCATATCCTCATTCCCATTAGCTACCCTAACTCTATCCCCAAACTTGTCATCACCTCATTAAAATCAGAGGAAATGTATTTATTTAGATATTCAGCAAAGCCTAGATTATCCTTGACCTCTACCCCATCTTCAGTGTTTAGTGGTCCCACTTCTTTTTTTCTATGTCTTTGTTATATGACTAAAGAACCTTTTACTATAGGTTTTAATTGCCATTGCAAGGTCCAACTTTACTTGACTTTTTGCTTTTCTCACTTTACCTCTACATGTTTTGACCTCCAAGAGGTAGCTTTCCTTACTGATTCCTCCCATCTTCCACTCCTTGTCGACTCTGTTTTTCATCCTAATCATCTGTCTGAGATGCTTACTCATCCAGCTTGGTCTACAGCTATTTCCTATTATTTTTTCCCCCTTCCTCAGAATGTAGGCTTCAGGTAGTTCCTGCAACTTTGACTTGAAGTGATTCCAAGCCTCTTCTATATTTACATTCAAGAGTTCTTCAGTCCAATCCACTTCCTCAACTAACTCCCTTAATTTTCTGAAGTTAGCCCTTTTAAAGTCAAAGACTGTAATCATGGATTTATTTTTGTTTATTCTTCCTAGTTTGAACTGAATTAGCTTGTTGTCACTTGAACCTAAGCTGAGCCTTACAACTAGTTCCTCTAGACTGGCATTTATGCTACCCCTCCTTCTAACCTCCATACTGCTCCCTCTCTTTGTATCCTTTCTTCATTTTCCTTCCTCAGATGGCTAATATCAGGCACGGAGGTTATTTGGGCATCTCACAACCATCTCTGCTGTCTACCTATTTAAAGGTCTCTTGATCAGTTGTGCTCCCTCCCAGAAGTCTGTTTCCCTGCCTACTTAAGTGCAGTCTGTCCCAGGAGTACAGTCTGCTGTACATGAATGCCTCCCAGTGACCATACATGCCAAAGCCCTCTTCATAACGTCTCTGCCTGAGCCATCTATTTATCATCAGGATCTTCTCACACCTTTGATGTCCTTCTCTAGGGAGAGGCAGAATTCCACTAAAGATCACTGAAGCCTCTATTTCCTTGAAAGTTCTCCCTAGCCTGGAATAGTCTCCTCTGATACATTTTAGTGAGATTCTACCTACATCATTTGTACCCACATGAAGGACAATCAGAGGATTCTTTCTTGTTCCCATTAAGATCCTCTTCAGCCTCAAATTGACATCCTGTATTTTAGTGCCTAGCAAGCAGCACACCCTTGTGTTCTCAGGATCAGCTCTGGTTAGCGGTCTGTCTCTCCTGCTTAGCAGGGAGTCACTAATTGCATAGACTTGCCTTTTCCTGGAAACGGTGCTATTCTTTAGCCCAGGGGTGGCCAAACTTATGGAACTCAAGAGCCACACAAGTTGATTATTAAACTTTCAAGAGCTGCACTGAGGCATAGTATTTATTTTCTTCTTCATAATTTTGTTCCTTATTATTCAATGTCATGTTCAGAAGGACTTGTAAAACATGATTTAATGAGTAGACTGCATTAGGGCCTACAAGAAAATATAAACATGCCACGCTTCTCCCCTCTGTCCCTGACCATGCCATGCTTCTCCCCGCTGTCCTGACCATGCCACTGCTTCTCCCCACCATCCCGACCCCCTCCCTAACCCCTAGGTCCTGACACGGGCTTCCCTGGCCTGACCCTCCCCTCCTCAGGGACCCCCCTGGAGCAGCCAGGCACAGGCTGGGTCTCCCCTCTGAGCATGCTCAGAGCATGCTCATGGTGGGAAATTTAAAACTCCTAGATTGGGGCTGCTTTCCTAAATTGATTTGCTGGTGTTGTTCCACGAGCTGCACTTTTTCATTCAAGAGCCGCATGAGGCTCTTGAGCCACAGTTTGGCCACACCTGCTCTAGCCCATCCCAACTTCTTTCTGGTTGCAAGTCCTCAGCTGTACAACTTTTCTTTGCAGTCCTCTGCACCCACTCTGTCCCCATCAGCTCATCCCTTTTCGGATAGGACTAGCTGCTCTTCTGTTCTTCCTTGAGCTTCTACCTTCAGTAACTACCTGCTGTGCTCCTTCTTCATTTGCTAACACTGCAAACCTGTTTCTGAGCTATGTTTTTCCTTCAGTAACTTGTCGTTGCCTCTGCCAACTTCTCACAGTCACATGCTTCCACCAGTCATTTTCATCTCCCGGTATTCTGCTCTCACAGTCTGACGATCCTGCTTCCATCTTACAACACCCTCATTCATCTGCTCCATCAACGGTTCCAAGTCACTTCTAAACTCAATGGCTATATCCACACACAGGCAGTTGAATCAATTTAACTTGAAGCAATCTAATTGAATTGCAAAAAAAAAAAAAAAGCATTAAATTGATTCAAGATAAATCGATTTAACAGGCCCACACCAAAAACCCCAAACTGAACTAGCACTTCCAGGCACAGGAGAGCCAGTGTCAGGGGAAAAGCATCCCCCACCAGCTCTGGGCTCCTTGAGCCTGGGGGGTGTGTGTATGTGGAAGACATTCCCCCAGACTGGCTGCAGCCTTGGGCTGAGCCACGCTTGGGGGAGAAGGAACCCCTGAACATGGCTTCCTAATTGCAAGCTGGGTGGTGGGGGAAGAGACTCCTCTCACACCTGCCTCCAGACACACTTAGCCGGGTAGCAGAGGAGGGCACCCTGCACGCCCAGCTCCCAGCAAGCAAGCCAGGCAGCGAGGAAGGAACCCCACATGCCTGGTGCTCCCACCACTAGCTGAACGGTGGGGAGAAGAGCCCCACATGCCTGGAGTTACCAGATGTCAGGCAAAAGGAGGACATGTCCTCCTTTTTACCTTCACATCCTCCGTCCACAAGGCATTTTAAAAATACATTATTTTGTCTGGCTTTTAACTTACAGGGGTTAAAGTATCCTGGAACTCCCTGGGACACCCTATTTTTAGGGGCAAGCCTTTCAGGGCCCCTTAAAAACAGAAGAATATTACATTAAAACCACATTTTCTCCACGTGTCCTCCAATGTCCTCCTTTTCGTACTTTCCTGTCCTCCTTTCCATGCTTTGGTATCTGTTAACCCTATCCATGCCTGGCTGCAGGTGCGCTTGCTGGTGCCGGCAGAAGGGACCCCCAGGCCAGCTCGACTGGCGGTAACCAGGCTGTGAGGAATGCAGCCCTGGGTCCCAACGTGCTCCCCAGGCGGCACAGGAGAAGGTACCCCTATGATGGGGATACTTGTTCAAGACAAGCACGGGCCTGCATTCTCCACCAATTTGTTACCAGCTTTGCCCATCAACGTGGGGTCTGCTCATTTATTAGGGTTAATTCCTCTGGGGGGAGTTGCAATTCTATTAGTGTACTGCTTGTGTCACTTGTGTCTCTGTGTGGAGCTTATTTCTCCCGTCTGTAAATCCCTGCCAATGGAACCACCCTTGCAGGACCTAAATTTCCTAAGACTAGGTTTCTAAGTGCGACTGAGCAGACCGGGTCTATCAGCACTTTCAGCTGACCCCTTATGTGTCCCTGAACTCAGCAGGCTGGGTTACACAGCACTTGTCTGCTGCTACCCTTATGTGCCCCTGCACCGCACCGGACTAGACTTGAGTATGCATCTGAGCAGGCTGTGCTAAAACAGCACTTTCAGCTGCCACCTTTATATGCCCCTGACCTCAATCAGGCTGGGTCAAAGCAGCACTTTCAGCTGTCACCCTTATATGCCACAGGTTCAGCACACTGGTAACCCCTTAATGAGCAAACCTTACAAGGAATTGGGCATCACAGGTATCTTTGGCTAGATGAAAGGAGCATTGCTGCAGAGCAATATAGGGAAGCCAAGAACATAAAGGAAGTCTGGCAATCAGTTTGATTAGGAAAGTTACTTTACTACCAGGTACATAAAGCTTATGAATAATTATAAAAGGAAAGAAAAATGCCCAGTTACAATATTGATAACCATAAAAAAGAGGAAAATGATCAAATAGTTACAATATTATGCAGTTTCAGTTATAGTATTGGGGAAAGCTAGCCCAAGTGGATTACAAAAGATCAGGTTTAGAGAGTTATAGTTGGACTAGGGAAAAACAAAGAGAGAAGCAAGGGGGAGAATGTGTCACTACTTAGTGCAGTTCAGAGGTACCCAGGAACCAGGCTGTTCAGCTTAGGGTCTGGAGTGCTGGAGACAGGCAGAACCTCCACCATGATCAGCAAGGAGAAAGTGAAGTCCCAGTGGACCTGATGCAGCTTGTAGGTCCAGGCAACAGATCAGTCATCAGAACAGATTCAGAACTAACTAACCTGGGTAGGGATTTTTGTAGGGAAGAAACAATGGTTTAAGGTGGAACACTAGGTTGTTATGGGGTAAATAATGATTTAAGGGAATGTACCAGAGGCATTTTGTTTAGGTGGAGCTGATCATTTCTGGTGATGGGTGGCATTCCTTTGAGAATTTTGAGGGAGTTTACAATGCAATCAGGCAGATTCAGTATGTTGGATATCAGTTGAAGATCTATTGACTAGAACTGGTCTGATAACTGCTGGGCTAGATGTGTGGGCAGGCATGAGTTCCTTTGTCTCAGGAGCAGGGATCCCCCATCATGCAGCGCTTCTCTGCTTTGCCAGTCCCAGAGTTCATTGTGATTCCTGCCTTGGAGCTTGGTTCTCCATTCAGTATGCTAATTCTGGTTCCATCCTTGATGCAAATGAATTTTGTGCTGTCCATTCAGTGTGCTAATGGCTCACATCTTCCATGTGGATGAGGCTAGAGGAGTTGCCCTAATTCCAGCACCCTTGTTCAAAGGGGTTTTAGGTGTGTCTCCCACTGCCTTTCATTGTTTCTGGTTTCTGGTTCAAGCAGAGGCTGAAGATGATGGGAGAGGGAGTCTCAGTGGCTGGATTCTCCAAGAACACAGAGCTACCAAGTAACACCCATGCCTGGCTTTTGGTGTGTGGGAGTGCTCTAAAAACTGGGAATGGGGGTCCTGTCTCCCCTGTCTCCTGGGGAGTGCACCAGGAGCCAGGGGAGCATTCCCTGCAGTTCAGTGAGAGAAGCTCGAGCCGGCTTGCGGGGGTCCCTGTGCCTGGCACTGGCAAGTGTGCCATGAGCGGGACTCAAGGGCTCTTCTCCCTACCACCCAGGCAGTGGCGGGAGTGCTGGGCTCCCTTCCCCATTGCCTGGTTTGCTTGCTGGGAGCTGGGTGTTGAGAGTGCCTTCCCCCGCCACCAAGCTAAGGCTGGGGCAGCCAGGCATGCAGGTCCCTTCCCTGCCGCCCAGCTTTTGCTGCAGCCTGGCCAGTGTGGGGGAGGCTGGGCGCGTGGGGATCCCTTCCCCTACCATCTGGTGAGTGTGCCTTGAGCTGGGCATATGGGGGGTCCTTCCTCCGCTTCCTGGCTAGTGCTCAGAGAGCAGGGTGCACGGGGATCCATTCACCGCTGCATGGCTTCAGCACTGTATGCTGGGCATGCAGGATCTCTTCCCTCGCCTTCTGGCTATGGCTGGGGAAGCTGGGCATGGGAGGTCCCGTCCACCCCCAACCCCATCCTGGCCAGGGTGCTGAACCCTGGCCCTTCTGTCCAGGGTGCCATGCTCCTTGGGAGGAAGGTCTAACAAGGGTTTAAATTGATATAACCATTATATTGCTATAACACATCTGTACAGTGTTATATCGATATAACAGTTTCAATATAACTGTCATATCGATATAAAACTAGGTTTTATTATATTGAGTTGATTTTCCTTATAGTGGAATGCTGGAGCTCATCATTTCACTATAAGGAAACATCATGTGGACTTAACCATTTTTCAATTGAAATAACCAGTGTTATTTCCATTTAAAAGCTGTGTGTGGACATACCCTATGAGAGTTTTCACTTGCATCTTTAACCTCCAAATTTTCTCCTGCATCAACTCTATGAAGTGGCACTTCATATGCACAAAAGTCTTTAGAGGTACCCCCTCCAAGATCAAATGCATCCCACGGCTTCCACGTCCCATTGTCTTCCCTGTTTCTTCCCCTGCTTCAGTGTCTACCAGTGCTGCCTCTGTATCTGCCATAGTGTTTCCCCTGTTTCTGATCTGCATAAAACAAAAATACACCTCAACACACCAAGCAAAACAATGCAAGAATCCTTCATACTCCCAAAACTCTTCCACAGCCCTTAAGACACACTCAAAGTCCCCTGTTCACAGCCCTGTTGACTGCTGCTACAGCTGGTATAGAGAACTACCAGCAAGTGACCCATGCCTAGGGTTACCAGATGTCCAGCAAAAGGAGGACATGTCCTCCTTTTTGCCCTAATGTCCTCCATCCTCCAGGCATTTGCAAAAAAAAGGCTTTTTGTCCGGCTTTTTGCTGGACGCCTGCGCAGCACTCTAAAAATAGATGTGTGGTGTTTGCGCGCTGCACCGATTGCTTTCCTCTGCTGGCTCAGCGGGGGCTGAGGTGAATGGGAGTGAGCCCGGCAGCCAAACACCTCACTCCTTCCCTCCCTTCCCCTCCCCTCCTTTCAGATCACCTGGCCTGGGGGTCCCGCCCCTGCCATCCCACGTGCATGCGGTGCATGTCCCCTCTTCTTGCTGGGCTGTGACCAGCACCATTTAGCCTCTGAGCTCTGACCCCAGGCTGCTGGGCTGCAAGGAGGTTCCCTGTCTGAGTTCATAGGGTGGGCTGCAGGAGGTCTGGACCCTTCCCGACACTGCCCCTAACAATGAGTTGCCTCCCTGGGCTGCTGTCTGTGTGGTATGTACCTGTCTTGACTCCAGAGAGTTAATGTGATGTAGATGCTTGGCCAGATCTTTATTCCTCCTAATGGGCATTGGCTTTTTGCAACAAATCTTTTGTTTACAGCTCAAGGAAAGTTCACTTTTGATTGTGAGGAGGTTTGAATGCATATGATTTTCCTTTTCTCACTGTGATTTTTCAATTTGCTTCTTTCCAAGATGAGATTAGTCCGCTATAGATGTATCCTTAAATTTTATTAAGATACACAGATGTGCAAGTGTTATACATTCTAAACTAGCTGCTGGGCTGGGCCAGACCCTATAGTTTAAATGAAGTCAGTGGGAAATTTGATTGAGCAAAGACTGTAATATTTGTCCCTTTGTTAGTAGTTTATCAAATCACAGAAAACAAGCAGCTTGGTTTTGCCTTTGCTTATATAAGCTATGCTTATTTTTATTTTACTTTTAGGGAAGTGTTTCTTTTGGTATATTTAGGAAAAAAACTGATCATGGCATCTAAGAATAGGTGCTGCATTTGATAGTCAAAAGCATCTCATTCTACTCCCCCTCCCCATTTGACATGTATTTCACATAAAAGCAAACAGAAAATGTCAACTGTCTTAAAATAGATATCTTCATCTGTGGTTTATGGTGGACATAGTAGGATATGATGTCTAGAAATTTGCACTTTAGGTAAAAGGTTATGTTTCAGGCAGGTATGCATATAAAAATCAGCAGCTCTCACTTCTGATTTCTCCTTGCCTGTGTATGTAAAACTTAGACAGCTTGTCTGTGATTTTTTTTTTTAAATACTGCACAGTGAGGCTCAAAACTGAGGCTAGACAGGGATTTCCCTACACCCTTCCTGCACCCTCTCCACTTGTCAGCTAGTAAGTATTATAACAAATCAGTGAGCACCCCCTACACCACCCAAACCTCCCCCTGCATCCCCCCTAATTTCAAGTGTTAGGGAGAATACTGCCAACAGAGATTACTTTTCCTTTAGAAGCCAACACCTCAAATTCTGCTAGACTTCATGGAGTCAAGGGCCCACCCCTCCATGTGTCAAACAATGAGAGTGAATTCTAACAACTTACTGTGTTAAAACTGATTTTTAATCTTGTTCATAATTACTACATTACATTTATTGAGGTTTGCTTCCATTTGCAACTCACAATGTAAAAAATATCAATCTGGATAGGAGTTCTGCAGCATGATTCTCCTTGCACCTTGATATAAATATTAAATACTTAATTTTGTGACTCTTTAAAGTGGCTGGCTTTATGGCTACTTTAATGTGAAGATGAAAAATACTTAAGCCATTCATTTGATATTTTTGAGCTGCTGTTCTTGCAATTCATCTCACACTGTACTAGGGGCTAGACAGATTTCTCTGGAATTGGGTGATCAGTGGGACAAGCATTTGGGGGGGGGCAGTGGCTGGGGAGATGAAGGGGGCCTGGGCGGAGCCCCAGATGTATATGTGTCCTCCAACGTCCTCCTTTTTGTACTTCCCTGTCCTCCTTTCCATGCTTTGGCATCTGGTAACCCTAACCATGCCCAGTGCTACAGAGAAAGGTGAAAAACCCCAGTGCGTCAGCCAATCTGTCTTGAGGGAAAATTCCTTCCTAACCCCAAATATGATAGTCAGTTAAACACTGAGCATGCTCATAAGATTAACCAGCCAGAAACCCAGAAAGAATTGTCTATAGCAACTCAGAAATCACCTCGTCTAACAGCCCTTCGTAAGCAATTGGGCACATTTACTTCTAATAATCTAAGATGAGTCAACTGCCAAATTAGGCTGTCCCATCATACCATCACTTCTATAAACTTATCAAATGGTTGTTAAGGAAACTCATAAAACTGGGTGATTGGGCAACTGGGCAACAAAATTGCAGGTGGAATTCAATGTTGTTCAAATACAAAGTAATGCACATTAGAAAACATTATGCAACTATAAATACAAAATGACAGGCTTTAAATTAGCTGTTACCACTCAAAACAGAGATCTTGGAATCATTGTGAATAGTTCTTTGAAAATATTCTCTCAACGTGCAGCAGCGTTCAAAAAACCTAAAAGAATGTTGGAAATCATTAGGAAAAGGTTAGATAATAAACAAGAAAATGTCACAATACCTCTATATAAAGCCATGGTACACTCACTTCTTGAATAGTGCATGTCGATCTGGTTACCTCCTCTCAAAAAAGATATATTGGAATTGAAAAAGGTACAGTCAAGAGCAACAAAAATGTTCCACAGGGGTAGCCATGTTAGTCTAGTTCAGCAAAACAAACAAGGAGTCCTGTGGCACTGTTAAAGACTAACAAATTTATTTATCATATGAGTTTTCGTGGGAGAAAATCCCTCTTCATCTAATGCTTTGAAGATGGACAACTTACAGAATGGGAGGGAAATAAATGCAGAGAAGTTTAAGTCATAGGGTCAAGTCACACAGTAATAACAAATGAAACAGTGGGTTACTTACCGGTAACTGTCCTCCTTTGAGATGGGCTACTCACATACATTCAGTTACAGAAGTCTACGTGCTGCAGTGCATGGTAACTCAGAAAGTCTTTAGCCTTAGCCTGTCAGGTCAGGGCACATGACCAACACCCCCTCTTTGCCGCGACTGTGGCTATATAGGTGACTGTGACCCTGACCTTCCCAGTTCCCTTTTCCACCCTCAGCAACAGTTTCAGATCAGCCAAAAACTTGCATAAAGCAAGTCTCTGTCATGCTGTTGTTCAAAAATTAAAATGCCGGGCTTTAAACCATGTCCAGTGTGCTCCAAAGCTTTTCCACTTGACAATCCTCATGAGAAATGCCTCGCATGCCTTGGTGTGTTGCACCTTGTGCTGAATTGCTCTATTTGGCAGTCCTTTAAACGTAGGACTCACAAGGACAGAAAGAGGTGCTTATGCACTCTTGTGGAGGACTGCATGCCCACCTATGATGCCACCTGAGCCACTAGCGCTCCACTGGCACCCTGTGCAACTACTGCACCGGAGCCTGCCTAACACTGACCCCTGGTGCAGAGCTCAAAGCTGCGGTTGACATTATCTTCGATACCACCATGGCACCATTCACCTCCGTCCCCGTGTTCCCCCTCTTGTGAGCTGGGACTGTCTTCGGTACCATTGACACCGCGAGCCCTAGCAACGGCATGGGCTGTGTTCCAAGATCCGGCTCTGGTACCGGCAAAGAAAGCCAGGTCGAAGAGTATGCTAGCTCCTGCACCTGGAGAGCGTTCAACCCAAGAATCGGCACCACCTTCGTGTCCAGTACCATTGAGCCTCCATCTGGCATCGCTAAACAGTACCAACGATCACTCTGATTGTCACTCCTACTGGCACTCGTCCCATGAGCCCTAGGTACCGTGCTCCCAGGGCCTTAGGAGATAGAAGTTCAGCTCATCCTCGTCATCATCTTTGGCCTCTGTCTGCTCCCCTGATTCTTCAAATACCACCTTGGGTACCAGAGAACGGGTGGGTAAGCGCCATCAAAAACGCTTCCCGACACCCATACCAAGGAAGAAGACAGCCCCGACAATCCCCCTATAAATGCTGTGGCCTGGTTCCTCCCATGCTGCCAAGGCTCCCCAGGCAGGCAGAGGCTGCTCTTCCCCTTGCTGTACCATGACCAGAGATTCTTTCAACGACTGGTTGCACTAATGGCTAGACACAATGGCCGATGATAGCTCAACTTCACACTACCATTCGGTACTGTTTCCACCCCAGACCCCAGTCTCCTCGGATATCTCCAATGATGAGCCCAACCCAGACTCTACACAGCGTAGTAGGTCTTGGGCTCCTTCATCGTCCTCCCCAGATGAGCATTCTGAAGGCCCCTCTCATATAAGGACAACTACCATGAACAGCAGGATTTACTCCCCTGCATGGCAGCAAAATTGAACATAGAACTAGGGGTGGTCCAGGAGGAAACTGACCCCCTTTTTGAGGTCCGGGACGCTGCCCCACCAGCCAAGGTATCTGTTCCCCTTCATGAAGGGGTGTACAGAATCACCAGGGTGCACTGGCAGACCCCATCTTCAATTCTGCCAGTGTCAAAAGCGGTGGATCACAAGTATCATGTCCCCTTGGACGAGTTTGCATTCCTTTTCCAACACCCTATGCCAAGATCCCTGGTGGTGGACATAGTTAACCAGAAAGAGACACAGGGCCAACCAGGCTCTACTCCCAAGAATAAATAAGCCAAAAAGCTCGATTTACTTGGCAGAAAGGTCTACGCCACTTCAGCGCTATAGCTGCGTATCTCGAATCACCAAGCCCTTATGGTGAGATACATCTTCAACCTCTGGAGAGTGATGGAGGGATTTCATGACCTTATCCCCAAGAACTGCCTCAGAGATTATGAGGTGATGGTTGAAGAAAGGGCCTTGGCCTCCAAAGATGGTCTGATGTCTATCTAGGATGCATCGGACACAGCTTCACGTACCATGGCATCCACCATGGTGATTCACCGCTCTGCCTGGCTTCAGGGCTCGGGCCTGTTCCCATAGATGCAGCTTATCATTCAGGACCTACCATTTGAAGGCCCCGACCTCTTTGCTGAGCCCACAGACGCTAAGCTGCATGGCATGAAGGACTCAAGAGCCACACACAGATTGCTGGGAATGTACACCCCGCAATCTGCCTGATGCTCTTTGAAACCTCATCAACTCTTGCAACAGCAGCTACAGCAGTTAAAGCAGCAAGTCCAGGTGCAGAGTTCCTTTTCTTGGTCCTACCAATACCCCCAACAACAATTCAGAGACTTGGATAACGACAAGGCCCACTGGAGCAAGGATGGAAAGCCCCACGCCTCACAGTCCAGCAGGCGCGGGCAGCATATTGACTGCTAAACACGGAGGAAGCAGGGCTTTTGATGGTTACTCTGAGGGCAGTGAACCCATAGCCTCAACCTCAACCTTTACCAACCACCTACACCGCTTCGTGCATCACTAGGCCGACATCACAACCAACCAGTGGGTCCTCGAGATGGTCTTAGAAGGGTATCACATACAGTTTTGATCAACTCCTTGTATCAGAAGACTGCCCCCTTGCCCAAACCTCGGGAACCAGGAACTAGATTGCATCCTCAAGAGGGAATGCGAGAAGCTTCTCTCCCTTGGGGCCATAGAAAGGGTCCCAAATCTGAAGCAGGGAAAAGGATTCTACTCCTGATATGTTCTGGTCCCCAAACCCAATGGGGACCTAAGACCTATTCTAGATCTCAAAGCCTTAAACAAACACATAAGGAAAATAAAGTTCCTCATGGTTTCCATGTCACGGATCGTCCCATCTGTCTCCCGGGGATGGGTTCGCAGCCCTCAATCTAAAAGACACTTACTTTCACATAGCAATATGCCACTGCCACAGAAGGTACCTAAGGTTCATCATGGAGGAAAATCACTTCCAGTTCACATCGCTTCCCTTCAGGCTCTCTCTGGCCCCCAAGATATTCACAAAGTGCATGGCGCTGGTTGCTGCATTCCTGTACCAGCAGGGCATAAAGATCTACTCCTACCCAGACAATTAGTTAATACATGGGGAATCGAGAGCTCAGGTAGAGCTCAATGTCTGAGTGGTAACCCACCTGTGCGGGTACCTGGGTGTCTGCATAAATCGAGAAAAGTAAAAAAATCTGCCCATCCCAAAGCATTGAGTTCATAGGAGCTCTTCTAGATGCTTGCAAAGGGAGGGCTTCTCTGCCCCCCTCAAGATTTCAGTCCATCTGCACCATCATTATGGAGCTGCAGGAGTTTCAAGTGACCACAGCCCGTCACTGCCTACAGCTGCTCAGGCACATGGCAGCCTCCACCTCTGTGATTCGGACAGCACACCTGATAATGAGGCCCTTCCAGGTCTGATCCCCATGGACCCCCTGGCCAAGGTACTGTTGGTTCCCCGAGATATCCTGGGGACACTACAGATATAGAAGGAGCCCCAGTTTGCCACTGGAAGCATTCCCTTCGAAACGATAACACCCACAGTGATGCTGATAACTGATGCCTTGGACGCAAGGTTGGGGAGGCACATATCGGGGTGGGGGGGCTTTCCACCCAGGAGCTTTGGCTGCATGCAGACAGCCTTCTTCACATAAATATGAAAGAACTATGGGCCATCAGTTTGGCCTGCAGGGCTTTTCTGGACAGGATACAAGGCAGGTCAGTCCAGGTTCTAAGGGACAACACTGCAGCCATGTTCTATATGAACGGGCAAGGGGGGGTGTCTGCTCTCCAGCTCTCTGCAAGGAGGTGTGGAAACTCTGGGAATTAGCCATGAAATACAATTTCATTCCGGTGGCAGTGCACCTAATGGGAGTAGACAACAGGCTGGCAGACTTGCTCAGCAGAAAACCCCTAGCAAATCATGAGTGGTCGCTCTACAATATGGTGTTCTCTCACCTGGTAGACAAATGGGGAACACCCCAAGTGGACCTGTTTGCAACACAGCAGAACTGCAAATGTCAGCAATTTTGCTCCCTTGGGGGTCAGGAGGAGGGGTCACTCACTGATGCCTTCCTTGTCACCTGGTCGGGCCCTTTAATGTATGCCTTCCCACTGGTCCCGTTGATACACAGGGTCCTTCTGAAGATCAGGATGGACAGAGCAAACATGGTATGGACAGCTCTGGACTGGCCCAGACAACACTGGTTCTCACTCCTACAGGACCTGTCCATAGAGGCCCCACTCCGCCTCCCCCTGTGGGCGGACTTCCTGACACAAGACTCGGGGCGCCTGTGGCACCTGAACCCAGGTCACTTACATCTGACAGCCTGGAGACTCTTTGGCTCAGTGAGCAGCAAAGGCTCTGCTTGGACAGGGTGAGGAAGGTTCTGGTCGGTAGCAGAAGACCGTCCACCAGGTCCACCTATACTCCCAAATAGAAATGGTTTTCCAGCTGGGCTCGAGGTAAAGGAGTAAACCCTACACTAGCTCCTTTACACCTAATCCTTGATTATCTGCTAGACCTTAGAGACAAAGGTCTCTCTCTTTCCTCACTGAGAGTCCACCTAGCAGCGATCTCAGCCCTCCACGAAAAGGTGGATGGTGTCTCTGTTTTCTCCCACCCTACTTCCACAAGGTTCCTGAAGGGGTTCAAAAGACTTTTCCCACAACCCTGTGAAACCATTCCTCCTTGGGACCTGAACCTGGTGTTCCACACACTAACAGAGCCCCCTTATGAACCCTTGGGCTCATGTACCTTACTAGTCCTTGCCTGGAAGGTAGCCTTTTTGGTAGCAATAGCCTCAGGTAGCAGGGTCTCGGAGTTGAAGGGATTTTCCTCAGAACCCCCATATACGAGGTTCTGTCCCGATAAGGTGGTACTGCAACTGCACCTCTTTTTCCTCCCTAAGGTAGTTTTGCCCTTTCACCTCAATCAGGATATTTGTTTGCTAGTAGTTTGTCCAGATCCTCAAGTTATGGAGAACCAGAGGAGGTAGCATACTCTAGAGGTGAAAAGAGGGCTCCTAACATACATCGAGCGCATGTACCCATTCCACAAGACCTCCCAGCTCTTTGTGGCGGTCACAGAGCGCAAAAGAGGTCTTCCAGTGTCCTCACAGTGCATTTCCAAATGGATAGTAAACTGTATCAAAAACAGCTACAAAAGGTCAAATACGCCCCTCCCTGGGACTGTCAGGGCTCATTCTATCACGGCCCAGACTTCGACAATGGCCTTCCTTGCCAGGGTCCCGATCCAAGAGATATGCAGGGCAGCTATGTGGTCATCGATGCATACTTTCACAATGCACTACGCTATTGTCCAACAGGCTAGAGAGGATGCCACGTTGGGCAGAGCTGTACTCAGCATGGGCAGACTGTAACTCCTCCCACCATCCTTGGGTATGGCTAGCAGTCACTTGTAACTGAATGATGTGAGCAGCGCTTGAAGAAGAACAGTAAGTTACTTACCAGTAACTGTCCTTCTTCGAGATGGGCTGCTCACATACATTCAAGTGCCTCTCACTGTCCCTGCTAACAGAGTTGGCGAAGGTATAAGGGTGGTGTTTGTGTGTCCATCTCTAATTTGCACTGTAGTGTCCACAAAGTGGAGCTCCTGTGTGGAATTTTCCAGGCTATGTTTGATTGTGGAGTGGAAATTTTTGAAATCTCTGTGGAAATCTTCAAGGGTATCCCTACTATGGGTCCAGATAATGAAGATGTCATCAGTCTAGCATCAGTGGAGAAAAAGTGCTTTGAGATGAGACTTGAGGAAGCATTTTCTAAGTTGGCCATAAAAATGTTGGGATAATGGCTATGTCTACACTAGCCACGGTTAGTTTGAGGTTAGTTCTAACTTACCTTGAGCCGGTTAGTTCAAACTAACTGCACATTCTAGTTCAAACTAACACTTAGTTCAAACTAGTGTCTGGTTAGTTTGCACTAACTGGCTTAGTTCAAACTTCTTAAATTCGAACTAAACTTAATCTGAGTTTTGCCCACACCCAGTTTGAACTAAACTTTGAAATAAGTGCGTAAATCTGGACTAAGTGCCAGTACTCATAAGGTTGAACTAAGCTTTCCTTAGTTCGAACTAAAAAATTTCTTAGTTAGAACCAAGGAATGCCTAGTGTAGCCATGGGCTAAATTAGTCTGGACTAAGCCTCTTTAGTCCAGATTAATTTGCTAGTGTAAGCATAGCCATTGTGGAGCCACGTGGGTACCCATGTTACCAACTTTGCCCACCAACTCAGGGTATGCTCATTTATTAGGGTTACTTCCTCTTTGGGAAAGTGGGTGAGATGGTAACTCTATTAGTGTACTGCTTGTGTCACTTATGCTTCTATATGGAGCTCACTTCTCCCTTCTGCAAGCTCTCCCCCAATGGAGCTATCCTTGCAGGACCTCGATCTCCCAGGAATGGATTCTTTCAACCCCCAAATTCAAATAACTACCTAATGTACTCATTCATTAATTAACAAGGTACATTTGAGTGGATCAGGTCTATCAGCTTGCTCAGCTGACCCCTTATACATCACTCAACTTAGCAGGCTGGGGCACACAGCACTTTTCTGCCGCTACCCTTACGTGCCCCTGTACCGCACCAGACTAGGCTTGACTATGGATCTTGAGCAGGCTGGATCACAAAGCACTTTTCAGCTGCTACCCTCATATGCCCCTGGACTCCAATGTTCCCTGTAAGCTGTGCACGTGCACACACACACAGCAACAGTGGCTCACCGGTGCACAAATCACTTGCAGCAGCACACAGCCAGCAGCCACGAACCCTAGCCAGCCCAAAGACACAGTCTTACGGCTGGCAGGCAGCTGCATCAGGCTAGGGCAGTTTAGAATTTCCCACCCTGATCATGCTCTGGGCGACAGCAGCTGGTGGCCACGGAGCAGCGCCACAGCTAGGCAAGGAGAAAGCAAAGCCCTAACTAGTAATTTTGGTGCCTGGGGCAAGGACCCCAGACACGCCCCTCCCTCCCAGGCCCCGATCCAGCCTGGGGCCTAATCCTGGTGCAGGATTTTAGAGGGCAGAGGGGGTGGATCTGGCTTCCCACAGCAGCTGGGGATGGATCCGGATCTGTTCCTAGCTGCCACAGGAAGCCAGATCCCTCCCCTGAGCCCCCTAAAATTCCACTGGCAACAATCCACATCCCCCCCCCACCCCCCGCAGCATGGTGGTGGCAGCAGAAGCTTCCCAGCTCGTCCGGTGACAGCTGGGGATGGATCCGGAATCCCTCAGCCTGCTGGTGGAAGTGGACAGCTTCTGGCAACGCCGGCAGGCTGCGGACCCATCCCCAGCTGCATCTGGACAAGCTGGGAAGCTTCTACTGCTGGGGCCTTCTGGATCCCCCCTGCATCTTGCCAGTGTGGCAAAAGCTTTTCTGCTTGTCTGGTCGCAGATGGGGATGGATCTGGATCCCTGCAGCCTGCCAGTGGTGGAAGGGGGGACTTTAGGGGCTCAGAGCGGGGACCGGGGCAAAGGGCGGGGGGGGGGGTCAGCTGAGAAAGCGCTGGAGACTCAGGGAAGCAGGTGGGGAAGGAGCCCAACCACTAGTACGCCAGGGAAACCTGCGGTTGGGCAGGGAAGGCTCTTGGCCAGGCATTACCCATGCTGCAGGGGTTAAAGTGTAATATGCTGGCCCCAGAGCGCTCCAGCACAGGTGCCCCCCCCCCACATGGGTGGAGCCCCCAAAACCCACCCTGAGAGACACACACACACACACACACATACGCACACACATACACAGAGCCACTGATGCAAGCACTAAGGGATGCCAGCATAGCAACTCGGCTTGCACCCAGCATGTTTTATAAGGAACAAGTTGTCCTGTGGCACTGAAAGACTAACAAATTATATTTATTGCATGAGCTTTTGTGGGAGAAAATCCCACTTCATCAGACTTACATTCTAAGTTCCTCCATCTTTCAAAGCATCGGATAAACTGGGATTTTCTCCCACAAAAGCTGATGCGATAAATATAATTGTTAATCTTTAAGTGCCACAGGATCATTCTTTGTTTTACTGAACCAGACTAACGCAGCTGCCCCTTTGGATCTTGAAAGAATGTTGTATTTCACCTAATGGAGTTTTTTAAACTACTTCATTCCTGAAATAGATGAGCACTGTAGTGTGAATACACAGAATGTATATCACTCTTAAGTTCATGTGAATGCATCTTCATTTCTTTCATGATAGATTGTTCAGTGTTATGTGTAAACATTCTAGCTCAATATAACTTCACAAATTGCAACAATGTTCACTATGTAGGGTTGTAAGCAGAATCCATTGCAATAAATTAGCAGCAACATAGCAGAAAAACATATCCAGAAATTCTGTTCTTTCAGTCTATTTTTCCCTTGCTATTCACAACACTATATAATTGCACCCCTTCTTTTTGCATATTCTATTATGGGCTTTGTCAGAAAAAGAAAGCAAGCTACTTGCTCCAGTAAATGGCAGGTTGAATTTCCAACCTCTGCTAAACTGGTCATATGGGTAGCAAAATTAATAACTATGTGCAGTAAAGACAGGGATATCAGTAAGTTCTCTGTTGATAAAAGGCTCTACAATTTCAAGAAGGGTTAAATCACAGCATCAGGATGAATTCTTAATTAAGAAGTATGTTTAACTGAGGATTACTGTCTGGTTCCGACTAAACTGTATGCAAGTTTTTATTTGTCTAATGTTTGACATAGTGCAGGGCTCTCAAACTCAAATCACCATGAGGGCCGCATGAGGACCAATACAGGGCAGCATGAGGACTAGTATGTTAGCCCAAGGGCCACACCACTGAAACCTTTTCATACAGCAATATTGCAAATACTGGTAACAATGGTGTCATTGCAGGCCACAGGAAATAGCTTAAGGGGCCACATATGGCCTGTGGGCCACATGTTTGGGACTCCTGACCTAGTGTGACAAGAACCCAAGCACTAAATCTCCTTCTCAGGCTTCCAGTGAATTTGGAAGGTAGAAAAGAAAGATATTTCTAATCTAATTCTAGTTTCTAGCTTTTTGCTTATTTACAGTCAGTGTTCCCTCTAAGCTGATGATGTAGCTGAGCAAATTGTTGGATGCAATGGGGGAGCTGGCAGGCAGCAGGGAAAGGGCACAGTGGGAGTCAGGGAACCAGGAAGTAACTTGCTCGGTTGCATCCAGAACTTGCTCAGCTGCCTCATTGACTTAGAGGGAACATTGCTTAATCAGGCTGGATCTGAACAGCACTTTTCAGCTGTCACCCCCTCAATAAGCAAACCTTACAGGGTTGTAGGCATCATAGGGATCTTTGGCTAGGTAATAGAAGTGTTTTTGCAAAGTGATGTAAAGAAACCAAGACCACAAAGGAGAGGGAATGATGTCTTAAAAGAGTTTGGCAACTGGCTTGATTACAACAGGCATTTTATTGCTAAGTATCTAAAACTTGCACTAATGGTAATAATTACAAAAGGAGAGAAAAATACCCCCCAAATACTCAAACAGTTACAGCATTAATAAACATACATTGAAAGAAAAACACCCAGCTACAATATTACCTAGATTCTATTATATCAGGCCTAGAGAGAGAAAGAGAGAGGGGGTCATAATTAAACAAAGAAAGAAAGAGGTGGTGAGAAAGAGTTGGGGGAAGGGGTGTCTCACCGTTCTGTGTAGCAGAAAGATTCCCAGCCTGTGCAGATCAGGGTCAGAAGCTGGATGGAAACAGGCAAAGCTTTCATAACAATCATCAAGGAAATGAAAAGGTAAAGGCCCCATGAAAATAGGACAAATAATGTAGTAGCTAGCACCTCTGCTTAATATGCAAAAGGTCCTAGGTTCAATTCCCAGGGGTGTTAGCCTTGATGATCTTATAAGGTCCTTTCTAACCCTATGATTCTATTCTATTCAGCTTTAGATCCAGGCACCAGGACATAATGAAGACACACAGTGCTACTCTTGGATTTGGGTAAAGGATTTTTATAAGGACATGTTTAAGTGCCCAATACACATTCCTGGCTGGGGTGTAATGGTTCAGGGAAGCTCACAATACAATCAGGCAGACCCCGTATTTTGGGTATCAATTATTATGTCTATGACTAGAATGGTTTGGTAATTGCTGAGCTTGTTCGTTTTGGTGTGAGATCCTCCATCATTAAATGCTTTCCTGCTTCTTCAGTCCCAGGATTCAGTGAAGTTCTTGCTTTGGAGCTTGGTTTTCCATAGTCAGTGCAAATGAAGCTCCATTTACTGTGATGATGAGTTTCGGATATGAGTAAATAAAGATGTCTGCCATTGCCTGCTCACTGTTTTTGGTTTCCTGTTCACGCAGTAGCCGGGGGCGGCCCGGGGGGGGGCCACAGGCTGGATACTATGCTCTTGATTTCTCGAGAACACAGAGCTGGCAGGTAACATCCATAGCAGGGCCTCTGACTTGAAGGTATAAATTATCGTCACAACTAAAATGGTTGTGGATGAGCACAAAGTAAGAAAGTTCAGCCTTGAGGTGTGGGATCATCTGGGATGGTTCTTCTAGTGGCTTGTAATCCGTCTTTGTGCTGGTGTAAAGAGCTTCTACATCCATAGTGCCCAGGATGGTGTTTTCTGGAAGTTCACAAATGGACTGTATTTTTCTCACAAAGTCCAGGACATCTCAATGATAGCTAGGAATGTTAGCATAGGGTCTGCGGATCGTGTCCACATAGATAACTCTGCTGTAACAGCGCCATTACCTGAGATGATAGGGTGTCTGGAGTTTACTTTTTTGTGGATTTTTGGTAGTAGATAGAATATCTGTTTGGAGTTGTTATGGTATGTCTGTCTTGATTTGCTCCTGTGCTACTTCAGGGAGCTTCTTGAGTAGGTGGTGTAGTTCCTTTTGGTATTCCTCACTGGGGTCAAAGAGAAGTGGTTTATAGAACATTGTGTTGGAGATTTGTTTATAAGCCTCCTGATCACAATCCGATTTATTCATGATGACCACAGCACCTCCTTTGTCAGCCTCTTTAATAATGTCAGAGTTGTTTCTGCTGCTTTGAATGGCATAGTGTTCTGCATGGCTGAGTTTATGGTGTAAGGCAGGGGTTCCCAACCTTTTCAAGGCTGGGGACCCCTTGTTGAAGGAAAAAACTTTGCAGATGTCTGGTGGCAGCACCAGCGTGGGGTCAGAATGTGGCTCACGTGGGGTCAGAATGTGGCCCGTGCTGCTCTCCTGCTAGTGAGCAGGGTCCCCAGGCAGGGAGTCATTGCCACAGCAGCCCCCACTCCCTGGTAGGTGGATGGGGCCATGGTTCTCGTGCCACCACCATGGCTCCCTGTCCCTCAGTCTTCTCTGCCCCCCCCCCCCCAAGTTCTCCACCCCTTCTCTCCCTTACCTGGCCACTGGAGCTCCTGCCACGTGGCCGCCCTGCAGGCAGCCCTACCTGAGCATGGTCAGGGCGGGAGTTTTACATCCCACTTTGTCAGACTTCTCCCACAAAACCTCATGTGAAAAATAAATCTTTAGTTAGTCTTTAAGTGCCACAAGACTCCTCGGTTTTTTTTGCTGGACTAGACTAACACAGCTGCCCCTTTGGAACTGGTACTGAAGTCTTGGCCAAGGTTGGGCTAGAATTTGGGGCACTGGTGTTGGGACAGCAGGTTCATGCCCCTTGTGCCCAGCACCAGTGATGACCTTGGGTCCATCAAAGGCTATTAGCAAGGATGGTTTGGGATGCAAAATCATGTTCTGAAGCGTCCCTAGCCTCAGTTTGCCAGAAACTGGGAATAGGTGACAGGGGTGGATCACTTTTCTGATTATGATTTCTGTTCCTTCCCTCTGAAGCAGCTGGCATTGGTCTCTGTCAGAAGACAGGACACTGAGCTAGATGGACCACTAGTCTGAGCCAGTGTGGTCATTCTTATGTTCTACCAAGGAAACATCTTTATAGTGCTATCAAAAAGACTGTTAGGAAAAAGCAAGATAAGACAGTTGCTGATGAAAATTAGATGATCTAAACTTGGGGCCTTCCTCTTTCCTTGAATCTTGTCACTCCATTTCTTTCATGTTTTGACCTGACAATTCCCTCAAGGTCCCACATAAGCATTGTGTAAAATTGTAGCTTTGGGATTTTACTAACTTTTTTCGCCTTTCAGGTTTCTCATTTGATCCAGCAAAGTTAAAGGAAAACCTGAAAAACATATCAAGTTCCTCAGCCTGGTGTCATTTCAAATCATGACTGATGGAGAGACACATCGAATGGGATCTCTAGGGTAGAGCATGTCTATTTTGCGCTGTATAATTAATTTACCAGTTTTAAATATTTTAGCAGGGAACTTAGTGGAGTACCAAGAATCCCTAACAGCTGAGAACACAAATTATTCATCAGAGGCACTGTAACAAGAAAAACCATTTATGTAGCTCTGACTTTTGTTGATTTGAATTGCAGCTGACTCCCTCTGCCTTCCTGAAGGAGATGTTGCTTACTACGGAGCAGAAGCTGGCTAGTACTCATGAGATGCGCCCACCCCGGATTATTGAGCTCCTAGACATGAGTGAAACATCCCATCAAAAGGTAGCCCACCCTTGCCCTCTCTTCCAGCTCCCTTCTCCTTATCTGTTTTAGTGATGTTTAAAGAGATGCAGCATGTGATCCAACTTGTTTAGGTCCTACACACGGGGGGGGGGGGGTACTGGCTTCTCATACAGCTGATTTCAGTAAGAGGTGACTCCATGTCTCTTGCAGTCAAAGAACCAGGTTCTTATCTCATTTGAATGCAGAAAATCTCATTTGAAATCAATGGCCTTTGGCTAGATTTTCATTTCTCTTTCTAAGCCAAGATTTGTATTTTTAATCTGCCTTTCAGCAATGCCTCAGAGAGGAAGGGAAGTCTAGGTTGGCGACTAAGAAAAGCTTTCTCACTAGGATGGTGGTGAAGCACTGGAATGAGTTGCCTAGGAAGGTGGTGGAATCTCCATCTTTGGCAACTTTTAAGACCGGGTTGGCTAAAACCCTGGTTGGGATGATTTAGTGGGAGTGGCCCTGCTTTTAGTAGGGCGTTGGACTAGATGACCTCATGAGGTCCCTTCCAGCACTAATATCCTATGATTCTATAAACTCGTCCCTGGTATTTTGTTGTGGCTACCCCACTCAGGGTGATGGTCTGCCCTCAGGTATGCAAGGGCATCAGTCATTAAAGTCAGTGGGTGTTGTAAGTATGCTCCTAAAAGCAGAATTGGCTCTAATATATGTACTGATTGTGCTTATTATTTATTAGGAGTATGACCATAATGCCTAGGGATGCCAGTCATTGACCAGGATTCCTTGGTGCTAGGTGCTGCCCAGATGCAGAACCAAAGAAAATAAAAGCAAAGAGTCTTGTGGCACTTAAGGACTAACAGATTTATTCATTGCATGAGCTTTTGTGGGAGAAAATCCCGCTTCGTCAGAGTCCCTGCCTCAGGGAACTCACAGTCAAAGTATAAGACAATAGAAAACATGTGGATCCAGACAGATGGGGGATTGAATGGAACTAATGAGACAATAGTCTCTAAACCAGGGCTATCAAACTTGCCTCTAAAATTATTTCTTGCAGCCCACAATGATACTTAAGAATTTCTCAAATAATTCATAATGTGAAATTTGAAGTGTGTTTATGTACTTACTCTTTGTCTTCCTGATGGCACCTCCATCTTGAATGGAAGTAATTTGAATCAAATCGAATCGAATCGAATCATAGGGTTGGAAGGGACCTCATGAGATCATCTAGTCCAACCCCCTGGGATTCTTTCTTACTTACGCTTGGCCTTCATGTTGATTTGAGTTTGAGACCCAAACAGACCAGAGAGACCCAAAGGAGAGCAGATGTGAAACACGCTAACAGAGTGAACGATGGGGTGGCTGCATACATTAAGATAGTTCTATACTTTGTTTGGCTTTCCTTAATAGGGCTTCAGCTAAGTGGAAAGGAAGGGGGCCGTGGGGGGCTGGGCTGGGAAGGAGAGGGTGGCAGGGGCAAGTAAGGAGGGCTATGTCTACACTAGCAAATTGCTCCAGATTAAGGAGGCTTAATCTGGACTAATTTGATCACTGTCTACACTAGGCTTTGCCTAGTTGAAACTAAAAAATTAATTTTTTTTTTAAATTTTAGCTAAGCAGTTAATTCCAAACTAACCACATTTTTTTAGTTCAAAGTAACTAACTAACTGCTTAGTTTGAATTTAGTTAGTTCAAACTAACTTTTTAGTTCAAACTAAAAAAAAACATGGTTAGTTCGAACTAACTCCAAACTGCTTAGTTTGGACTAAGCAAGTCCGAACTAAGCAGTTAGATGTAAACATAGCTGAGGGAACCTGAAGTTAAGAGACTGAGGAAAGAAGGAAAACTTGGAGCAAACAGCCAGTCTGTACAGGGCTGAGCTTGGAACACCACTGCCCTGCTTCTCTTGTCATCTTCCTTATGACAGGAAAACTCTGTGGCTATGTCTACATTGTAAAAGCTAAGTCGACTTTATTAAGTCGACTTAATAAAGTCTACTTAAAGTCGACTTTAAGTAGACCTTATTAAGTCAACTTAGTGAGTGCACACTACATTGTCGACTTTATAAAGTCGACTTAATGGCCCCACTGCACTAAATCGACTTTATTAAGTTGACTTAGTAAGTCCACATTTTCTTAAATCGACTTAATAAAGTCGACTTAATGGTAAAGTCGACTTATAAGTGGACCTTATAAAGTTGACTTTACTGGACCGTAAAGTCGACTTTATTGCTCTGCAGTGTAGACAGGGCTCTGTTTAAGTCGACTTAAGGGCCCTTAAGTCGACTTAAACACATAGTGTAGACATACCCTCTGACTGTTAGTCTGCTGGGACTAGATCTTCAAAGGTGGGACCACCTGCATTCTCAGAGGCATTTAGGTGCCTAATTCCCATGCAAGTTTTAGGTATGGAAGTATTTCTGAAAATCTGGGCCCTGATGTCTTCACGTCAGGGTGAAAGCAGGCTGTAAAGTCAATGGGCCACAGTGATCTCCCGAGTATGTTCTTTGGGGTTCTGGTGTACATTCTTTGATCTTAGTAGCTCCATGAATGCTCCTGGCTCTCCTGGGGAGCATTCACTGCAAACCTGTGTAATTGCTCATAGGGAGGTTTTAAAGAGCAGTGCAGAACTGTCTGTTCCTCCCAGCGTTTATGACCACTCAGTTTGTCTATATCTTCAGTTCTCATCAGTTGACCTGGAGCACAGCTTGTTTCAGCCCTTCCCATCGGAGGTGGTTTTTCAGAACTATGCCCCCTGCGAGATCTATGAAGTCCCTTTGATTCTGAGGAACAATGACAAGGTAAGTGCTGTCGAGTGGGCCTCCCACAGTGTCTAGTTTGGTCTCATTTATTTCTTAGGCTGTGCACTGCACTGATTAGTATGCTATCAGGCTCAGCTCAGTGTTGGAGTCCAGTGCACACAGTGAGGCACTTCTGACAGCGATATTTCCAAAGTGATTGTAACCTACCAACTCAATCAGTGCACCAACATGCTGGATGGTTCAGTGTGTAGCACCCATATTTTTCTGCACCCTGCAACTCTGATTTGCTAATGCAAAGAGGTTTTGCATGCCTAACTTGGGTGTTCAGGTTTTTACCTATTGCTCTGGCATGCAGAAATGCCAGCTGACATTTAAAGGCTTCATGTGAAGGCCAAACTCTCAGACAGACTAGGTCTACTGTTCCTTACTGTGTGACTTTGTGAGTGTATGGCATAAGGATGGCAGTATTTGAATTAGGATCCAAAATAGGTTTACTCTGGGGTAAGGGAACAAGGCTGAGTCAGGGTAAGGTTTGTGTTTGGTGGTGCCAAAAATCTCCTGAGCTGTTCTTGTGAGACTTCTGACCTGGCAGCCAAATGTAGCTCTGGTGGAAGGAGGTGCAAGCTCATTGTCTGCATTGGGAGCTGTTCTTCTAACACCAGGACTGGTCTGGCTTTTGGATTTAGACCCTAACCCAAAGGAGCTGGTTCAGTGTGGTCTAAATGAAGATCTGTCTTCCTTCCTGCAGTCCAAAAGGAATGTGTTCTTCGGCTTTGGTTTTTTGACCTATCCCATGACTGTGGCTGCAACACAAAGTGAGAAAATGTTATTTATAGAGTGGTGGTACACAGATCTCTGCTCCCTTGATGTAGGACCAGATCCTTTGATGTGCCAAGTGCCCATTTTAATGTCTTTTAAGGCTTGCCTCTTCCTTTTCAAGGCTCATTCTGTCCTTCTTTCTGGTTCCTTTAGTTGCCATCTGCCTTGATAGGAAGTTCAGGATGTCTGACGCTTGTAATGTGATGAACTGAAAGAACAGTTTTCTGCTAACTGAGAACGCTCACCCATACACCAGGACTTTGTTCAGTCTCTTTTTCAACCACACAAGCATCTATCTATAGAAGAGGGGCCTTGCAGAGAAGACGGAAGTCTTCCAGTTGTGAGCAGGTTTTTGGTTCACTCCTACTTCACATCCCCACTCATGAACAGTTCTGTTCCAAAGGAGTTAGCCTCATGAAGAGCCATTCTGGTAATGTCCTTCCTGTGCAGAGCCATGTTTCTAAGGTGGTGCCTAGTGGTCCAACCTTCACTGTTTCATGTGATGTATGGCCTCTTCTGTCCTGCCATGGCCTGGGAATAGCAGCATGAGCCCATGTGACCAGAAGGCTCAATTCCGGCCATTAGTTTTCTCTTTGCAGCATCTCCAGTAGGGCTTCTCTGCTCCTCACAGCTAGAGCACCCACCATTTGGCCATTGCCTGCCTCTTCATTGAGGGATTGTCATAAACTGACACCATCCTGCTTCTGGTCAAGATCTTTTCTTAGCCTTGTTCTTTAGATGACAGCATCCTTTTGGGAGCCCATCAGGCCTCTGAGGATCAGCAGGTTACACACTGCCATGGTGGTGATTTCTAGAGAGTGTTTCAGCTCATCTTTCCTACAATGCTGCATGTTGACAGGGAATCTTCTTTTACTCAAGTGGGGCCCTGGCCTGGTGTCCTCAGCCCTGCTTGTTGATTTCCAAAGGGATAGCCATATTAGTCTTATCCAGCAAAAAAAAGCAAGGAGTCATGTGGCACTTTAAGACTAACATTTATTTTTCGCATGAGCTTTTGTGGGAGAAAATCCCACTTCGTCAGATGCTTCAAAGATGGGTGAACATCTTCGAAGCATCTGACGAAGTGGGATTTTCTCCCACGAAAGCTCATGCAAAAAATTAATCTGTTAGTCTTAAAGTGCCACAAGACTCCTTGGGTTTTTTTTTTTTTTCTGCTTATTGATTCCACTTTGTTCACTGGTACTGTGTCTCAGTGCAGAATGGTTTCCTCCACATTTATTGCCTCTCAGTAATTAACACTATCTCTTCACATTGGTGTAATCCATTTGCCAGCCTCTGTCTGTGCATCATTATTGAACTGGGGATGGATAGGCTCTTCCTTCCTTCAGAGGTGTTCCTGATTTGTACAGGGCTAAATCACAAGCCTTGTCTACACACTGCTTCAAGGAGTGACTCTGAAGTCAACTGAGCCTGTGGTACAATGGCTGCTCACAGCTGAGTAATGTGGAGCCTCCTTCACTCTGGGCAGCCCTGTCTCAATCCAGACTGTCTGTCACTCCCTGATGTGGCAGAAGTCTGTGCCACCCTAGGGCTCTGGTGCAGTGGGAAGAGAGAGTCCCAGGTGTGGTGTTACAGGAGAGACTGAGTTGCTGGAGGAGATGCTCTGATTCCCCTGAGGGAAGAGGGAGCCCTTCCTCCCAACCACTTCTCCTTTCTCCAGCAACAATCCTCTGTCAGAGCTGGGAGCCGCCTTGCTCCATGTGGTCTGTTCAGGCTGTTGCTCACCTGAGGAGAAATGTACCTGCATTGCATCCCCCGATACTATCTCTCACTTAACCCAACAGCTGGCAGAAGCTGGGCTGGCCTTAGCTGCTGTCTGGTCCCTCTCAGCATACCTGGCTGGACCATTGCTGGCTGCTATGCACTCTGCTCCCTGGAGTCTCTCTGGGGGGTGGGTAAGGGGAGTTGAAAGATCTCAGCTACTTTATAATCAGGACTAAAAGGGAAAATACAGGGACTTGAAATTTCAGCAGAGAATAGGGTTTGCTTAAAGGAGGTATGTGCTAGAAGTCCTGTGGGAAAAGTGAGAAAGGGAGGGAGACTAAGCTGAATTAGAAAGTGCTCTAGGAGAGAATATTGTACACCTCAGGGCTTTTCTTGATATCTGAACAAAAAGAAGAGAGTGTGAAAAGTAATCAGAGATCTGGTCTTGGTCTTGTAAGGAAAAGGTACCTTAGTGATAAAACTTCAGGTGCAGGAATGATGGGCAAGTGTGTAGGACAGAGTGGAAAGGAATAAATCCCTCTCCTGCTACAACTATAGCTGATGATAAATCAGAGGCTGAAATGAAGCCTGCCTGAAAGTGATGGCTCAGGAGAAGCTCTGCGGTTGTGGAAAGAATTGTAGGGCCTCCTGCAGCAATCAGATGACAGAACTCTAGATGCTGCAGACAATGGGAAATGCTGTGCTGGCAAGGGATGCTAAAGAGAACCAATGTTGGTGTCCCTGGAGAGCAGAAGGATGCTGTGAGGATCTCTGGGCTACATTCCTGTTGGTAATGGAGGAATATTGGAAATATGTGTATGATTTACACAGGATAATCTTAGACTTTTATATTGTGAGGACTCTGCCTGTGTATGTTTCTCCAACAAACCTGCCTCAGTTTCCCTCTCTTGCATTCCCCTGCAGTGGTCTTATAGAAGGCAGGCATTCCATTGGAGCAGCAGTGTTCATAGTCAAGTAGATGCGATGTTCATCTTTGCCAAATGCCAGTCAGCAGACAAAGAGTTAACTCTTCTTTTGAAGGAGGAAAGAATGTCTTTATAAATATTTCTGCATCTCTCAGCAAAATGAATAAACTTGTACAGTTGCACCTGGGGAGACATATATTAGGGGAGGGAGGGAGAGAGACAGTGTGTGACTGAGATGGTGTGTGAATTGTTGCTGTTTCAAAATGAATTTGTTTTGGAAGCTGGTAGTGAGACCTCAAGCACTGACAAAACCTGGTGTAACAGTGACCTGGACAAATACTCAGGGCCGTCCCTAAGGGGGTATGGGGTCCCAGGCAAATTGCCCTCTGTGGGGCCCTCACTCACCCCCCGCCGGGCATTGAGGGGCAGGGCCAGCTGGTCCAGGAAAAGGGCAGGTCCCTGCTCTGGCCATCCCATGCAGGTGACCAGGAGAGCCAAAAGCGGTGGGCTGGTTCAGTGATTCCAGTCTATCCCCCCTTCCCCGCTCAGCCATGCTGCTTTTGGCTCTGTGACAGGCCTGCCTGCCAGCCACCCAGTCTTGCCACCTGGGCTAGTGAGAAGTGGGGTGACCTCTGGCCAGGCCTGCCTGCTGCCTCTGAGCCTCGCCCTTGGGCTAGGGGTAGGGGATCCTGGCCAGACCTGCCAACTGGCCTGGGGGGCAGGGGTTTGAGCCCAGACCATACATGCCCACCAGCCCACTGCCTGGGGAGGCAGGGGTTTGACCCCAGGCCAGACCTGAACACCAGCCAACTGGCCTGGGGTTTGACCCCTGGCCAGACCTTCCTGCTGCCTGGGCTAGGGGGAGGTGACTCCTGGCCTTGCTGCCTGGGCATGGGGGGAGGGGCACAAACTCTGGCCCCGCCTGCTCTCCAGCATTGCTGTCTTGGCTTGGGAGGTGACCCCTGGCCCAGCCTTCCACCCTGGGCTTTGGGAGGGGTGGGGGTTGACCAGGCCTGTGACTCTGGCCTCGCCACCTGGGCTGGGGGGGGGGGGTAAAGAATACCTGGCCCAGCCTGCCATTGACCTGCTGGCATCACCACCTGGGCTTGAGAGGAGGTGTGTGCGGATGATACCTGGCTCAGCCTGACCCCTGGCTTCCCTGCCTGGGCTTGTGGTGGGCATCCCCAGGCCCATGTACTCCCTAGCCTTGCCACCTTGGCTTTGGAGGCAAACAACAGCTGTCCGGGTCTGCCCCCTGGGGCTCACCACCTGAGCATCAGGGTGGAGGGGGCAACCCTGGCCCTGACCTCACCACCTGGGCTTAGGGAAGTGACACATGGCTCAGCCTGCCTGCTGCCCCCCCCAGCATTGCTGTCTGGCCTAGGTGGAGACAACCCCTGGCCCAGCCTCCCCCTGGTCTTGCAGCCTGGGCTGGGGGTGGGGGGAACCCTGGCCCTAGCCCTGGCCCAGCTTGCCCTCTGGGCTCACCATGTGGCCTGGGGGGGGGGGTCAATCCTTGGCCTGGCCTGCCTGCCATCCTGGGGTACGGGTGGTGGTGGAGCTTCCTGGGCTGCCCATCCTCCTCTCACCTGGCCACCAGCATGACCCGGGGCCCAGAGGAACATGATCTTTGATCTACCTGCCCCTCACTAGCCCAATATGACTTGGGGCCTAGGGAGAGTCCTGGATCCCCAGCCCCCCGACTACCTCCAGCCTGACTGCTAGCCTGACCTAAAGGCCAGGTGGGGCTGATCCCTGACCACCTGCCCTACATTGGCCTGGTGAGCTCCAGGGCCCATGGAGAGTCCTGGATTCCCAGATCCCGCAGACCCCTACCCCTGACCTGGATTCTGACCTGGCCCAGGGCCCCTGGGGTGGGGCATATCCCCAGCCAACTCCCCCTTTGGCTCAGGCTCAGGCTCAGGGTCCCACCAGACCTCCCCAGCCAACAGTACTTCCCTGGCTGTGTGCTCCCTGGGCTAGTGCTGCCGGTGCCTGCTGGAGGAGGAAAAGGTTAAACCTCCCTCACCTCTCCATCTAATCACTCAGTTGCATGCTCTAGGGGGAGGGGCAGCAGGCAGCCCAGCCGGCAGAGCAGGCTCTGAGTGAGCTTGCATTTGCCAGCGAAAAACATTTGGGGCTCCCCATGGGAGATAGGGCTTGTGCTGGTCCCTGGCATGGGCGGGGGGCAGCAGTGTGGGCCCTGGGGAGCCCCCAAAGCATGGGGCCCTGAGCTGCTGCCCTGCTTGCCATACCCGAGGGATGGCTCTGCATAGACTATAGCACTAATAGTTTGAAGAAGATTCCAAGCTCGTCTCTGCTGTATTTCGTTAGTCATTAATAGCCCCCAGAGATCCCCTCAATTTTAATTTTACTGGGTTTTGGTGAATAGCTTTTAATGTATAAAAAAACCAGCGCACTCCAGTACTTGTTTAGAATGCTTTCTCTCCAAGTTTCAGATCTTTGAAACAACAGCTGCCCACGGTAACCGTGCTCTGCTTTGTACAAATCAAGTTAAAACCAGGGAGTATTCCAAAAGTGACCTCTCTAATCTTTTAAATACAGAGGTGGAATGATTTTTTTAGCCCATATTTATTGCTGTTATTTATACTCTGTAAAACTGCTTCTTCTTCAAGCACTGCTCGATTACATTCAGTAATAGCTGTGTCCGTGCCGCAAAGCATGATTGGTCAGAAAGCTTTTTGCCCTACCCTGTCAAAGCAGGGCTGGCGGCCACCGCCCCCTGGCCACCATGTGGCTATACATATGGCTGCAGCCATGCCTCTCCTCAGTTCCATTTTCCACCTTCAGTGACAGTATTGGAACGGCCTGGTCCTTGAGATCACACAAGCAGCCTGTGTTACATGAACCACTCACTCAGTTGGGAGAACCTCTTCATGGATGTCATTCTGCTGAAAAGCACTACTCTCACCGAGTGCAAAGCTTTGCAGTAAGGAAATTGCTCCCACTCGCCGTCTGCCATGCAAGGGTTTAAACCTTGTGCTCCCTGAGGCAAGGCCTTCCAGCAGGATGATCCCCAAGAGAAGTGCCTCCGGTGCCTGGGCGAATCCCATTTGGTCACCGAGCCCTCAATCGGTCGGTCCACTGCGAACCACAAAAGACAGAGGGCAAAGGTGCCATACGTTGGCTTCGGCGCAAGTACAGCAGCCTACCCCCGAAGCTTCAGGGCTTCCTTCAGCACTGCATGCCGGCTTGGCACCGGAGCCTAGCTGGCGCCACTATCCTTGAAAGTGAAAGAAGACGAGCTTGGTACCAGTCTCGATAGCAAAGCATTGGCACCACTCCATGTCCTCCATCTGGGGTTTGCCTTGGAACTGGTAGGAGTCAGTACCTGTCCCTTCCACCCCGGAGGCTTTTGAGGCAGCGAAGGCTCTCCTCCTCCTGCCAATGCCTCCCACTCCCAGAAAAAGGGTAAACTGGCTTTCGCTTCAGGAGGCTGGCTGCCCCGAGAGCGATACCAGACTCCGTCACAGATTTCAGTGCTGAGTTCCCTGGCACCAGAGCCAGCTAGTCAAGATGAGGGCCCTGGTACCATCAAGTCCTCCCCTTGATGCCATGTTACCCTGCCTTCTCTGGCACTGCAAACGCAGGCCCATGAGGCTTCTTGAGCCCTGAGCCCCAAGGATGGTGTCTCGAAAAGGAGTAAATTACCCCATCTACAGCCCTCAGTACCGACACCCTACAGGTACTGACCCCACAAATGGTCTCCCAAGGAGACCCCAATGGGTCCTCGCAGTGCTGCTCAGCCTGGTTTGGCCCTGCGTCCTCCAGCACTGGATAGAGCCCTGAACCCCATGCCCTGCTCCTACACTGGGGACCTCATGGCGCATTTCAACCTCCTTCACCGTGTTTCTGCTCATGTGGTATTGGAGGCTCATTCTCCCATGGGGCCTAGTGACACTTTGTTCGGCCCGGCCATCACTTCGATAAAGCCCTAACAGTTCCTTTGCACCCCAGAGTGTGGGACCTTGCCATATCGTGTTGGCAAACCCCCGGCTCCATTGCCTCCATATCGGACATGATGGGCCATAAATGCCAGGTTCCGGCAAGTGACTTTCCCTTCCTCACTTACCACTTGGCACTGTCTCAAGGAGTGGTGGAAGCAGCGCTAGGCCCGGGGCCAGCTCCTCACGGCCCTCTCCCGGTGTTGAGGGATGCGAGGGAGTTATATCTCCTGGGGCAGAAGGCTTATTCCTCCTCTACCTCCCAGCTCTGAATAGCCAGTTACCAAGCCGTAGTAACTAGATATGTCACGGGCAGAGGCGTCGCTGGTGCTAGGCACCTGGGGCATGTGCCCCAAATCCCAGCACTTGTGCCCCAGATCTGGTGGGGCCACCCCTCTCCTGGTCTCCGGCCCAATCAGGCCTGAGATCCAGGGCCCAGCTGCCGGCAGCAGCAGTGGCCCCGTCCCCAGCCAGGGATCTGGGGCCTGGCCGCCCGTGGCAGAGGTGGCCCTGTCTGCAGCTGGGGATCCGGGGCCTGGCCACCTGCGGACGGTGGCAGCCCTGTCCCTGGCCGTGGATGTGGGACCCAGCCACCCACGGCCGCTTCCGGCCCTGTCCCCAGCTGAGGATGCGTGGCCTAGTAGCCCACGGCAGAGTGGCGGCTTCCGGCCCTGTCCCCAGCCAGGGGGCAGGGCCTGCGGGCTGGGGGTGGGGCCTGTGCCTGTGCCCCGGGTCTCTCCCTGGGGCAGCGATGCCCCAGGTCATGGGTGTGTGGGAGTCCCTGAATAAATTCAGACACTTACTCCTATAGGAAAATAGGACAGTTTATGACACCTTTCTCAGAGAGGGCAGACTAGCGTCCCAGGACCTATTGTTATCTGCCTGGGACGCCTTGGACATGGTGAGCTGCAGCGTGGCCTCAGGCATAACCTTGAGGTGGGTGGCATGGCTCTGGATCGCGAGAGTGCCTCGCTCCTCCCAACAGGTTATACTTGACCTTCCCTTTGAAAGTGGTCCTCTGTTCGCGGCCAGAATGGACGCTATACTCCGTGATGCCCGGGACCCCCGAGGGGATGTCAAATACATAAGCATGTTGCCTACCTGGGCTACTAGCTGCCCCCTCAGCCTGTAACGGACAGTTAACACTTCCCATGGCTGCAGGTTTACCCTACTGGGTACCTTCCACCCTTCTTCAGGTTGTGGATACAATTTGAACTCCCGAACAGGGGTGTCGCTGGTGCTGGGCACATGGGGCCCGTGCCCTAAATCTCTCCAGCAGGGCCCAGAATCATTTCCCAGGGCCAGAGCAGGCACAAGTGCAGGTAGAGCCTACCAGTCACTGGCTCTCCTGGGAGACAGAGCTCGCTGAGCCCTTGAGTTGCTGCTGCTGCTGCCCCTCCCCGCCCACATGCTCTAGCCGGAGTCTGTGACTTAGTGAGGGCAGAGGAAGGGAGGGAGTTTCAAACCCTCCTCTCTGCTGCAGCAGCAGTAGCAGCTCCAGCATGGGCTTCTCTCCGGAACACTGAGCAAGTAGGTATTGTGGGGGGGAGTGTGTCGGGGAGTGGAGGCCCTAGTCGGGATGGTGGGGGAGAAGAAGGCCTGACTGGGGCCAAGGCGGGGCTTCCCTGTGTAGCGAATGGGACCTGAGGTTCCTTGAGGTGATAAAATCCACAGAGGCAGAGGAGGCCTGTTTATAAGCAGCTTTATTCGAATAAAGGGAGCACACAGAGTGGGGGAGCCACTCAGTGAACTCAGCCAGTGTTTAGCCTAGCAGCTCTTTTATTCCCTAATACCGGCCGCAGGGTTCCCTCTCCCTTTCCCCATTGGCTAGGGTAGTCAGGAGGTACAGACTTTCCGTTCCGCCTACTTCATGTTCTCCTTAACATGTGCCCCCCCCCCGTTACATACATCACATGTTGCACAAAGCAATAATTATGCCTCCCCTGGGTGTGCAAGTAAATATTCATAAGCTTATTAAGCCTGCGTACTCCTCCTATGGGGGTCTTTTACACCTAGTTTGTTTACGGAAACTTGTGGTTTAACTGACAGACTGACTTAACAAGTTGCTTAGACTGAGAAGGGGGGGTGTTGTTTGTGGTTTGACAAAAACAGGTATTCAAGAACAGAATTTCCTTCAATTCCCCCCTTTTCCTTTTACAAAGTTTCTTTTTGGCAAACCCTAGATACCATAAGGCTGACTTGGTCTACGCGAGGGGTGGGCTTATCTCGGGGGACAAGCTGAAGCCGCATGATCTGATGAGGCTTTGAATCCTCAGTAATAGCCATCACCTGCATACTTTTTACCACATGAGTGATAAGCTTATGGAGGCAAGGAATAAAGCAGGGGATACAAACAAGGCCAGCCACTACACAGAGGCCCATAAACAACATGCGCTTGAGCCAGGGGCCCCTGGGTAACCAAGAAAAGAAATCAAATTCCCACCCCTTCCATGTTTGCACTGGCACATGTGCCAGTTTCCTAATTTCCTGAGTGATTTGCTTTACCACTTTTCCATTATCATCAATGTGCAGGCAGCAACTGGAATCATTTAATTTCCCATATACTCCTCCCTCCTCCGCTAGGAGGTAGTCCAAGACCACTCGATGTTGATAGATTGCAGTTCTCATTTGGGTTATTTGGTCAGCCAATAAATCTAGAGCCCGAGCAGTCTGGTTGGTAATGATTTCGACAACTGCTTGCAACCGGATGATTCGGTTTAAGTTATAAATTGGTTCTCGTGCCCCATGTATTGGTTCATTGGGATTCCAAGTTGCGGGGCCATAGTGCTGGATGATTCTTTCCGGGGGCCACTCATCCTTTCCCCAAGCCTGGCCACTCCCCCCAGCTAGGGAGGTTTCAACTGATCTTTTGCTCTTCCCAAGGTTATCATAAACCCTTACCCCCAACTGGTCTCCTTGAGAGTCCCCAAGTAAGAAAAACAGGGGTCTAATATACCCTATAAAACAAATACCGTCCCAGTTAGCCGGTAGCCACCTGTATGCCTTGTTCCCAAAAATCCAGTAATGACCCTTGGCTGCCTTAGTGCCATTCGGGAAAGGACCAAACCCCCGCCAGGGGTTTTGTCCTGAACTGACAGGGAAATCAAAATAGAGAGTGGTATTTTTGCCAAGTGGGCTTACATTTACCGCTCCCTGGACAAAGCATTTGAAGGCCCCATTTGTTTTGGTGCTATTGGAGCACAAGGGATCCTTTCCATCGCTGGACCAAAAATACCAAAGTGCTGCCTTAGTTCCATTTGCATAAAACCATCCCCATAGCTCTTGGTTGTATGGTCCTTTGTATTCCCTTAATTGCTTAAGCTCCCACTCACTTTGTAGGGAGATAATGTGTAAGTGCATTTGCTTTTGCCAACACTGACACCTGTTGCCACCGTTCGATTAAGACAAAAGTGACCCATCCCGGGATACTGCACGTGCCATGGAGAACCTGGAGAATCCCAGGCTGGGGACTGGACTGTTACCTCAGACCTACTACTTATCAGCCAACGGGGCTCCAGAGGATAAGCCACCCATGGCCATACATCCCTTCCTGCTGGCCCCCCCCCACACCCAGCACTCAGTTAAGTTGAAGGCCTTAGCTATTGTTTCGGCCAAGGTGAAGTAGCTATTACCCCCGGGGTCTTCCAGGATAGGGGTGGAGCCTGGGGCTAATGCTAATGCTATATTTGCTAAAATCAGAGCAGAGCCATTAACATTGT
Organism: Podocnemis expansa; assembly: GCA_007922195.1. Taxonomy (NCBI): domain Eukaryota; kingdom Metazoa; phylum Chordata; order Testudines; family Podocnemididae; genus Podocnemis; species Podocnemis expansa. Next base: position 586,020 of record ML682104.1, read on the forward strand.
TTGAATATTCTTACCCATTGGGAATCTTTTCAGGATGTTGGAGTTTTTACCACAGTTTTTCTTCCACAAACCAGAGACGCTCCTGGGACCTTGTTATTATGACTATTTTTACAACAGAAACAACCCCAAATAAATGCCAGGATTATTGTTCCCACAATAAAAAGGGTGGGGAAATAATTTTTCAGTCCCAACATTAATGTCTTCTTAGAATTAACTTTGGCCCTGTTTCCTCCTCCTTGAGCTCAGAGGTCCAGTGTTGAGGCTTCGGCACAGCTTTAGCTCGAGTGTGGTGAGTCCAACCGTGTTCTGCAGTCTTGACTGAGGTCTCAGTAGTCAACAGGACTTGGAAGGGGCTGCACCACTTAGCAGTCAGAGGAGAGTCCTTCCATTCCTTTATTAAGACCCAGTCTCCAGGCTGTATCCGGTGGACCGGAAAGTCGAGTGGTAGACGTTGAGTCAATTGAGCTTCCTGTCGAAGAGAAATGACATGGGACAGTACTCAGGCCACATATTTGTGTATATAGTGGTCAGTTATTTCCACATCAACCTGAGGTCCAGCCTGCCCTGGGTAGGGGATTCCGAACAGGATTTCAAATGGGGATAACCCCAAACCTTCTTGGGGTTTAGCCCTTATTCTGGCTAAGGCTAAAGGCAGAAGTCGTGTCCAGGGCATCTTGGTTTCTATTACCAATTTTAGCAGATGATTTTTGATTTCCCGATTCATCCTTTCCACTTTCCCTGAACTTTGTGGGTGCCATGGGGTGTGTAGGTCCCACTGGATCCCCAGTGCGGACACCACCCCCTGTAAAACTTTCCCAGTGAAATATGTGCCTCAGTCAGAGTCAATAGCCTCAATCATACCATATCTGGGGATTAACTGATTAGGACCAGGATATAGCGGAGGCGTCCAACCCGGGGCATTTCACTAAAGTCTATCTGGCACCGCTGGAAAGGCCTAGTGGCCCAGGGGCTTTTCCCCAGGTGGCGCTTTTTCCATTACCTTTTTATTTACCTTTTGACATATAATACAACAGTTACAGGTTTGTTTTGCCACTGTATATATTCCAATACACCCGTAATGCCTTAAAACTGGTCACACAATGCTTGTGAACCCCAATGTGTTTGCCCATGTAATATTCCTAACACTTCCTTAGCTATTTGTTTATTTAACATTGGCCTTTTATTAGGTAACTTCCAATCCCCTTTTTCTGTTTTTACGCCCCCTAACTTTTGTATTTCTGCTTGTTCTTTAGGTGTGAAAATTAGAATTTTATTAACCACTATGGGTTTAGGTATGAGAGCTAGTATCTTTGTTTCGGTTTTCATGGCAGCCTGCTTTGCTTCTTTATCTGCCACACGGTTGCCCCTGGCTTCTTGGGTTTATTTTCTTGTATGTTCCAGGACATGGACTACTGCTATATGTTTGGGCTTTTGTAAAGTTTCCAATACCTGAGTAATTAGATACTCATGTACCAACTCCTTTCCCCTAGAGTAAATTAATCCCCTCTCCTGCCTGATTTTTCCAAATATATACACAACTCCAAAGGCATATCTTGAATCGGTGTAAATTGTCCCCTCCTGGTCTTATAATAACTGTAGTGCTTGTTTAAGAGCATATAGTTCACAACTTTGGGCAGACCAAGTACTAGGCAGCCTTCTTTTGTCCATTACACTATAAGTTTGTTCATCTATTACAGCATACCCACTATATTTCTTTCCATTTATACACCGGGAGGATCCATCTTTGTCCCAGAAGACTTGGATTTTGACAAGTAAAATTTTTTACATCTATTTGTAAACTCTCTAGTTCTGTCTGTCACTTGTTTTTTTTTTTTTAAGAATCATTTCTGAGTCAGACTGCACTTCCTGTTTTCTCACTGGGGCAGTCAGCACTGCTATAGTTCCGTCTATTCCGCCTATTCTCCCTCCCGTATTGGAATCCTCCTGTACTCTCTCTCCCACAGCCCTCTGGTTGTTTCCTTCATCCTCTTCCTCGTTCCCCTGGTTCCGAGAATAAGGAGGAGGGAGATAATTTAAAGGATCCCATTCCTGTCCCTGACTTTTACTAAGACACAGACTTACATTTTCTCCCACCCACCAGGCAACACACTCAGTTTCCTCTGGGTTAAAAGGTCTCTTGTTGTTTACATATGAGTGTAAATGTTGCCAAAGTCAGTCCTTAAAAGCCCCATATTTTGGCCACCAAATGGAACTCCGTGGAATCAACGGTTCCTTAGTCCATTCAATGACACAATATTGAATCATTTTCTTTTTCTTTTTCTTTTTTTTCTTAGTTCTACTCATATTTCTCCACTATTTAAGTATCAACCCCAAAGGACTGTCAGGGGGTATACTCGGGACGTCCTTGACATCCTTCTCCTTTTTCCTAGGCACCAAATTTCCCATTTTCCCTATATCTGGAAGTCCAACTTCCTCTTTACTTAGGGAAATTTCCTCTTACCTGGGAGTCCAACTCCCTGTTACCTGGGAATCCAATTCCCT
>ML682104.1:588531-614476 GCA_007922195.1 Podocnemis expansa
AATCCAATTCCCTGTTTTCCCTTCTTGAAATCATTTACATAAAAATTTAAAACCTGACATATGTAGACATTATCTGACCCTGTAGGGGGCCACCAAAATCCCTTATCCAATTTATACCTTGGCCAGATAAAATAACACAAATTAGTCATGGTAGCCTTAGTAATTTCCTTGGGAATTCTCAATGAATTCCAAAACCTTAACGTCCTACCCAATGGACTATCTGGGGGAATATCAGGGCTGCAGTCCCTGTTTTTCTTATCGTCCCCTCTGGACGATTTTCCCTTTCCACATATATTTCCCATGTTCCTTACCTCTTTATCCCAAGGTCTTCCCCCGTGACCAGGTGTTGCGGTACCGTCTTATTCCCTGCCTTCAGGTGGCCCCTTGCCACCTCCTACTCGTCTGCCTCTGTCTTAGTCTTGGGTGTCCAGTCTCCATTCGGATCTCCCCGCTGTTGAAGGGGGGTCGATCGCCCAAGTGGGCGAGGCGCGCCATCGACTCCTGTTCCCCAGCGAGATGTCCAAAGGGTGGAAGGATCCCGGACGAGCCCCCAATTGTAGCGAATGGGACCTGAGGTTCCTTGAGGTGATAAAATCCACAGAGGCAGAGGAGGCCTGTTTATAAGCAGCTTTATTCGAATAAAGGGAGCACACAGAGTGGGGGAGCCACTCAGTGAACTCAGCCAGTGTTTAGCCTAGCAGCTCTTTTATTCCCTAATACCAGCCGCAGGGTTCCCTCTCCCTTTCCCCATTGGCTAGGGTAGTCAGGAGGTACAGACTTTCCGTTCCGCCTACTTCATGTTCTCCTTAACATGTGCCCCCCCCCGTTACATACATCACATGTTGCACAAAGCAATAATTATGCCTCCCCTGGGTGTGCAAGTAAATATTCATAAGCTTATTAAGCCTGCGTACTCCTCCTATGGGGGTCTTTTACACCTAGTTTGTTTACGGAAACTTGTGGTTTAACTGACAGACTGACTTAACAAGTTGCTTAGACTGAGAAGGGGGGGTGTTGTTTGTGGTTTGACAAAAACAGGTATTCAAGAACAGAATTTCCTTCACCTGCAAGGTCTCCAGGTCCCCGGTGAAACTAGGGAATTACTCCCTGGGCCTTGGCCCCAGGTCTGGTGGGGAGATTCCCCCCACGCCTTGGGACCTGGGTGGGGCTGTGGGGGGGTGCCAGCAGGCCTCCAGGCCTCGGGTGGGATGGGCAGCGGTGCCCCCAAACCTCTGGGTCCCATGTGGGACTGGTGGGGGTGTTCCTAGGCCTCTGGGGCCCAGGTGGGTTTGGTGGAGGGCACCCCTGGTATGGGGGCATCCCTCCCATGGCCTCTAGGTCCCAGCTGGGTCCATGAGTGTCTCCCCATTCCTGCAGGGGAGACACCCCCCATGGCCTATGGGCCTTGGGAGTGGGTGGCTTGGGAATGGAGCCCTTGACCTTAGGCCTGGGGTGGGCCAAGAGATGTTCCTCAGCCTCTGTCTGGGCCAGGGTCAGGCCGGCACAGGGATGGTGAGCCAGGACCCATTCATGAGCCTTGGGGCTCTGGGGATCAGGTGGGTGGCCAGGCTGCTGTGAGGCAGCCCCAGGGGGCAAGGCTGGGGAGCCAACACAAGGTCTCCTGCCCTCACCCCATGCCCAGACCATGGTGTTGCCCTGGCTCTCCTGGGGTCTCCTGCCCTCTTCCCATGTCCAGATGTCAGGGCTGGCCTGGCCTGGGGTCTCCTGCCCTCATCACATGCCCAGGTGGTGGAGCTGCCTGGTCTGACCACAGGGTCTCACATGTTGGTGGGGCCAGCCTAATACAACCATGAGGTCCCCTGAACTTGCCTTGTTGCCTCAGTTGTGAGGCTGGGGCAGTAGGTGATCTGGGAAGGTAACCTCATCAACAGTGATATTATTTGTAAAGATGAACTCTGCTGAACACCACCATATGCTGTGCTTAGAATTTATCCTGTGCTTGAAATTGTTCTCTTGTGTGTGAGATTGTTCTACATTAAGCAGAAAGTGACTGGAGGTGTGGGGCAGGGACAGATAATATGGAGGGACAGATAGATAATGAATTGCACTTACCTTTAAAGTACATGTTAGTTAACGTTGTGTATGTGTCCTTAAGTGTCATAAGTAAAATAATTGTGTAACCCTGAGTAATAGGCATTATAACCATTGTCCAACAAGACTCCATATTGCCAGTTTGGAATTCCTGCTTAAACATTGTACTCCATTTTGTATACTTGATGAAACCTGGTTTAGGCATATGCCGTGTATGTTCATTTAAATGTGTGTATGAAGGGTGTGTGTGTGAAGGGACCAGTCTCAATTGCCAGGCTGTCTTGATGAAGCACAAGTACCGTCTAACTGGCCGAACAATGCAGACATCTCTGATTAAAGCAAACAGAAGGAGACACCCCAGAAAGAAAAGAACAAAACATAAGCAAGCCTGGAAGTGACTGGTGACCAGTGATCTCACAGGAACCCTGAGGGCAACATGACACAGCAAATCCCATAGACTTACATGATGGTCAGCAAGTATAAAAGATGGGTAAGAACATGAAAACTTTGGGTCTCATTCTGCAACTGTCATCTTGGAGCTTTGGATTCATTACCAACAGAGACCTGGCTCCCTCCTTGTGCCCAACACTAGGCTGGCTCAAGCAACGCATGAAAGGACTGGTAATTATATCATACCAGGTTGCAGAACTTCTTTGTGTGTGTGTGTGTGTGAGAGAGAGAGAATGAGACAGAGAGAGAGAGAGACTGCTTTTTGCTATCCTTACTTATTTACAATAAATGTGGCATATTGCCTTTCCCCCTGAGTAAGATCCTGCTAGTCTTTTCTTTTGGTGCTCCTGCTGCACAACATTTTAGTGGGTGCCCTTTTGGTATAACAGAGGAAATGGAGCGGTTAGAAAGGACTAGCAGGGTCTTTCGGGGGGTGGGGGGGGTGGAGATGATATGCCACATTTATTTGTAAATGAAAAAATAGCAGAAAACAGACAGATACATTGATACTCATGAAAGTTTGGAAGCTGGCGTGCTATAATTACCTCTCCTTTTATGTGCTGCTTGAGCCAGCCCAGTGGCCAACTAGGCTGGGCACAAGGAGGGAGCCAGATCTCTCTAGGTCATGAATCTGGTGCTCTAAGATGACAGTTGGAGAATGAGACACAAAATTTCCATGTTTTTTATACTTGCTGAGTCTCATGTGAGTGTATGGGGCTTACTGTAGCTTGCTGCCTCAAAGCTCCTGTCTCTTGATCATTCATCACCAGTTATTTGCAGACATGACTTTGATCTTGTATTTTGTTTTTCTCTTTCTGGGGTGGATTCTTCTTCTTGCTTTTTAGAGATTAGTTTGAATTGGTCATCCATTAAGGTGGTACTTGCATTTCATCAGGACAGGCCGCTGGCGTCAACTGATCCAATCACACAGACCCTTCATTCACACATCTTTTTCATTCATAGAATCATAGGGTTGGAAGGGACCTCATGAGGTCATCTAGTTCAACCCCCTGCCAGAGGCAGGACAACTCCCACTAAACTGTCCCAGTCATGGTTTTGTTCAGCTGGGCCTTAAACACCTCCAAAGATGGAGATTCCACCACCTCCCTAGGCAGCTCATTCCAGTGCTTCACCACTCGCCTAGTAAAAAAGTTTTTCCTAATATCCAGCCTCGACCTCCATAACTGTAACTTGACACCATTGCTCCTCGTTCTGTCCTCCGTTACTACCGAGAATAGTCGAGCTCCATCATCCTTGGAGCATCTCTTCAAGTAGCTGAAGGTTGCTTTCAAATCCCCCTCAATCTTCTCTTCTGCAGACTAAATAAGCCTAATGCTTTCAGTCTTTCCTCATAGGGCTTGTGCTCCAGCCCTTTAATCATTTTGGTTGCCCTCCGCTGAACTCTCTTTGTCATGTCCCTGTCCTTTGTGTAGAGGGGAGCCCAAAACTGAACACAGTATTCTAGATGTGGCCTCACCAGTGCAGAATAGAGGGGAATGATCACATCCCTTGATCAGCTGGTAACAGGTGAGGCTGACAGGTCTGTAATTCCCTGGATCCTCCTTTTTCCCTTTCTTGAAAATAGGTACTATTTTGATGCAGCCCAGTATGCCATTTGCCTTTTTGGCAGCAAGAGCACACTGCTGACTCATATCCAGCTTCCCATCCACCATGACCCCCAAGTCCATTTCTACAGTGCTGCTACTTAGCTGAATGTTCCCCAGCCTGTAGCGGTGCATGGGGTTTTTCCATCCCAAGTGCAGGATTTTACACTTGTCCTTATTGAACCTCATAAGATTTCTATTGGCCCACTGTTCCAATTTATCTAGGTCTCCCTGAATCCTGTCCTTGCCCTCCAACGTGTCTACTGTTCCCCCAATCTTGGTGTCATCCGCGAACTTACTGAGAATGCAGTCTCTTCCATCATCCAGATCATTGATGAAAATGTTGAACAGAACCGGCCCCAGAACCGACCCCTGGGGCACACCACTCGTTACTGGTTGCCAGCTAGACATGGAACCATTGATTCCTACTCGCTGAAACCATTGATCTAGCCAGTTTTCTATCCACCCTATAATCCACCTATCCAACCCATACTTCCTTAATTTGCCAATGAGAATGCTGTGGGGAACTGTATTGAAAGCCTTGCTAAAATCAAGGTATATCACATCAACGGTTCTTCCTACATCCAGAAAACCAGTCATCTGATCATAGAAGGGAATGAGGTTAGTCAGGCATGATTTACCCTTGGTGAATCCATGCTGACTGTTCCTGATCACTTTATTTTCCTCTAAGTGTTTGAGGATGGATTCTTTGAGAACCTGCTCCATAATTTTTCCAGGGATTGAGTTGAGGCTGACAGGTCTGTAATTCCCTGGATCCTCCTTTTTCCCTTTCTTGAAAATAGGTACTATATTTGCTTTTTTCCAGTCCTCTGGCACCTCCCCCATTCTCCATGAGTTTTGAAAGATAATGGCCAGCAGTGCTGCTATCTCATCGACCAATTCCCTTAGCACCCTTGGATGCAGTTCGTCCGGTCCCATGGACTTATGCACATCCAGCTTCCTTAAGCAGTCCCTAACCAGACCTTCCATCACCAAGGGCCTCTCTTCTTCTCTCCAATCTGCCATACCCATGGTAGTGGGCTGGGAACTGACCCTGCCTATGAAAACTGAAGCAAAAAAAGCATTGAGCACTTCAGCTTTTCCCTCATCCTCTGTCATGAGGATGCCTGCCCCATTCAGTAAGGGACCTACACCTTCCCTGGTCCTTTTCTTGTTATTAACATATTTATAGAACCCCTTTCTGTTATCCTTTATATCCCTCGCTAGCTGCAACTCCATTTGTCCTTTGGCCTTTCTGATTTTATCCCTGCAGTCCCTAGCAATATCTTTATATGCCTCCTTAGTCATCTGACCAAGCTTCCACTTCCTGTAAGCTTCCTTTTTATGTTTAAGCTCAGAGCAGAGTTCTCTGCTAAGCCATTCTGGGTGCCTTACATGTTTGCTGTTCTTTCTCCTAATTGGAATGCCAACTTCCTGTGCCCTTAGCAGGGTTTCTTTAAAATATAACCAACTCTCTTGGACTCCTTTCCCCTTCAGATTAGCTTCCCAAGGGATCCTGCCCATCAGTTCCCTGAGGGAGCCAAAATCTGCTTTTTTGAAGTCCAGGGTTTGTGTTTTGCTTCTTTCTTTCCTTCCTTTAATCAGCATCCTGAACTCAACCATGTCATGGTCACTACTGCCTAGTTTGCCATTTACCTCTACCTCCCTGATCAATTCTTCCCTGTTCGTGAGCAGCAAGTTGAGAGGTGCAAGGCACCTAGTTGGTTCCTCCAGCATTTGTACCAGAAAGTTGTCCCCAACACTCTCTAAAAACTTCCAGGATTGCCCATGGACTGCTGTATTGGCCTCCCAGCAGATGTCAGGGTAATTGAAGTCCCCCATGAGCACCAGAGCCTGTGATCTAGATGCTTCCGCTAGTTGTCCATAGAACACTTCATCCACCTCCTGCTTCTGGTCTGGTGGTCTATAGCAGACACCCACCACAACATCCCCCTTGTTGCTTTCCCCTCTCAATGTAACCCACAGATTTTCTACTGACACGCTTCCACTTCCATAATGGAGCTCTGAGCAGTCATAGAGCTCTTTTACATATAGTGCTACTCCTCCCCCTCTTCTTCCCTGCCTGTCCTTCCTGAACAGTTTATACCCATCCATGGCAGAGCTCCGGTCGTGCAGACTATCCCACCACGTCTCCGTTATTCCAATGATATCATAGGTCCTTGTCTGTGCTAGTACTACCAATTCTTCCTGATTATTTCCCAGGCTCCTCGCATTTGTGTATAGGCACCTAAGATACCAGGCCGATTTCCCTACTTTGTCATTTTGATTTTCAATTCTATTACATATACCTCCTTGCATTTTTTCTTGGAGTTGTCCTCCTCCACTCTCCTCACGTATTAGGGCTTCAGTAGAACACTTAAGACAATTATTTGATTCCCCTCCCATGTTCCAACTGCCTTCTCTTTTATTCCTGGTGTTACAGTCCCAGCACCCCCTAAGTTCCATCCCTTCCCCCAGATCTCCCACATTGTCACTTACCTGTGGGCTTTGTTCTCCTTCCTCCTTTGAACCTAGTTTAAAGCCCTCCTCACTAGGTCAGCCAGTCTGTGCCCAAATATGCTCTTCCCCTTGCTGGACAGATGAAGGCCATCTCTGCCTATCAATCCTCCTTCCTGAAACAGTACTCCATGGTCAAGGAAGCCAAATCCCTCCTGACCACACCATCTTTGCAGCCAGGCATTCACCTTTAGGATGCATCCGTCTCTCCTCAGGCCTCTAGCCTTGACTGGAAGGATCGAGGAGAACACCACCTGTGCTCCAGATTCCTTCACCTGTGCTCCCAGAGCCCTGTAGTCATGTTTGATCTGTGAAGGATATTTAAATAAAATTACAAGGTGTTACATCTAAAAGAAATTTAATCAAGAACATAAAATGAGTTCCTTATTTATGATATGGAGCTTTGTTAAATATTGGTTATAATTTCTATTAAACTGAATTAAATATTTTAGCTATGATATTAAAGAACAGATACACAGTGTTGCCTAACAGATGCTTGAAAGGTAAATTCTGTTCATTTTATCTGTGTCCCTACATTGTGGTTACAGAAGACTGAGCAAATGTTAGCGGACTGGGGCTGGAGAAAAAATTCCTGAGATTTGAGAGTTCTTTTGGGAGATCATGTGAGGCTTTACCTACCAATAATGTCGCTCAAGATAAATTTGCAAGAGTTGACATGTCTGCATAGTTATATGCTTCAGTTTTCGGCCTGTGTCGAAAAAGCCACAGTGGAATAATGCTTCTTATTTATGTAGCCTTTTAGTAAAAGTTTCAGATATGAAGACTGGCTCTAGTGACCACTTCCCAACTGGAAGCCAAATACTTTGCCAGTTATAAAGTTTGGGTTACAGTAGAACTCCTGAAATGAACCTCAGAAAGGACATTCTGGATTTAAACTGGTGCCTCTTGAGCATCCCTCTAGTATCAAATCTGCTCACATAACAAATTTTTTCCCTCTGTAACCCCACTGCCACTCCTCCTCAGATCTGAAAGTAGCTGTGTTCTGTTCTTTTTCTCTCTCCTTCTCATACAGCACAGGCCAAATTCTGCCTTGAGTCACACCTAGCTTGAGTAGGCCCATGGCCTTCAAATTCAGTGGCTAGTGGCACATGTGCTAGTGCTACCCTGTAACATTCAGTAGGTGGGTAACTGCAGTTGCACCTGTGCTTTAATTTAGCAAATAATTTCTAAAGATGAAAAAAAAACCTGATGATTACAGAAAGTGGAGGATCCAACTTAGACTCAGGTGAGGTGGGGGTGAGTTGCAGCCACAGGGAGCTAAGTGAGCAGTGAGCAAGAAGGAGGAATTAGCCCAGGCACAGAGGTTTGTATTGAAAGCCATGTGAGGTGTATGCACACTGTGGAGAGCCTGTCAAGCTGGGAAGGAGAAATAATGGGGTCAGGAGGGGCTTGGGAGCTTGGGGAGAGGGTAAGTAGGGGGCTTTAAACAAGTAAATAGTCCCATTGGATTCAGTTGCATAGAGGATGTATTTGGTCAATATTTTGTCAATGATGACCAAGAGAGAAAAGAATCCAACACCTTCTGTCTAATTGGAGTTGCCTCTGCAGGGCAAACGGGAATGCAAACAATAAAACTTACTTTTGCCACTAAAGAAAATGAATACCCTGAAAAGCAGACCCCTTTGAGTGAGTGAGTCCCGTTCTCACACAGCCACTCTTCAGACTGGAAATACTATTCATTCTGCTCTTCAGTTTTGCCCTCCTATAAATTATGCACAGCATAAGTACACCTACCAGGCACCATGCCACAAAGTTAACCATTCTTTTACTGAAAAGTTCCAGAGGTGTAGCCATGTTAGTTTAATCCAATAAAAATAGAAAAGATTCCTGTGGTACTTCTAAAGAGTAACATATTTATTTATCAAATGAGCGAAATCCCATTTTGGAAACCATTTTCAAGTGTCTGACAAAGTGGGATTTCACCCACAAAAGCTCTAGCAATAAATGAATTTGTTACTCTTTGAAAGTGCCACTTGACGCCTTGCTTGTTTTACATTATCTTCTTGTGGTACTTCTCTGTGAATTCCTGTAATGTTGTCTGTCTTGCATTGGATAATGTGGTCCCAGAAATGCTATATTTTTGGTTGGACTCTCTCTTTCTTGTAAGAGTAGGCTTACTCAGTTTTTGCTGCTAAGTCCTCTCTGCTTTGTTTCCCCAAGAGGGGGGATTGGCAGGAGCTAAGAGCAGGGTTCGAGGAACACTGCAGGAGGCTTCTTCAGTTCACTTTGTTGTCCTCTCTTTGGTTATTTGCAGGGGAGGCAGAAGGCAGGCTGGCTGGCTGGGTCTGCCAGTTTGGTGTGACCCTGCTCCCAACACTGCATTGGCAGCCCCAGCCAGCCTGCCTGCTTGCTCTATGAGTCCCCAACTTCCCCTACCTGGGTTGCATGCATCTGGAAGCTGGGAGAAGGTCAGAGCCTTTTTAAATTTCCTGCTCTGTGGCATGAGCAGCCCAGCATGGGAAATTGGAGCTGCTGTGTTGCCACCCCCTCCTCTCCCCTGCTCCACAGTCTCATACTGCCACTCAAAGTGGGGGGCAAGCATTACAGCAAAGTTCAGGGGAGGTGTGGGCTCTATTTTAAAAGCTTGAGAACTGCAGCAGTAGGTGTCTTCAGCGTGGGTCAGCAGGGTGTCATCTCTCAGCTGGGCACCCAGCTGCCACCCACTTCTCCAGTACCTGAAGAACCTAAACAAATTGACTGGAAGTTCCAGGAGGATGGTCTGATCCACCAACCTCCCTCCCACTCCTGTTTTCTGAGATCCCTCATTCCTGAAGTTCAGCAACAGAAATCTGTACGAGATAGGAAATGATATGCCTTGTCAGAGGAGGAGAAGAATTTTTATATGTCTTCCTAATGTGATCTGTGACCTTTTAAGAGGTAATTGCCAGCACCTTGATTCATTTGTAGGGAGCAGTAGAAGTGAATGATTGCTCATTTTACAGTTTTAATGCAGATGGGTATGAAGGAGTTGTTGAATCTCAACATGGCATGGTGGTGCAGAGGCTAAATACTCTAGACCGGGATAATCCATGGTAATCTATGTGGCCAGACTGCACTGGTACCTAGATAGCTGCTGGCTAGAAACAGACAACTTCAGTTTTAGTCATCAGCCGGCATGGCTCCAGGAAGCATAGTTCCTTTCAGAAACATCACATCTCCATGTTTCCAAAATTTCCATTTCACATGAACTCCATTTTGAAGTGGAGCCCCGGACAGGGTTAGGGCCTGTTGCGGCGTGGGGTGGGGTCAGTCGTGGATGTGGCCTGTTGGGGGTGGACCCTGTGACAGGGGCGCGGTCTAGCACAGGCAGAGCCTGGAGGCCTGTGCCCCGGGTCTTTTTGCTATCCAGCAATGCCCCTGCTCCCAAAACCTCTCAACCTCCCCAGCTGGTGGGCCAGCTGGCCTAGCAACAAACCGGGGTTCCCTTCCCCTCTCTCCATTGCAGGAGATCACTACCTGGTTTAGTCTGAGAACCAGGAGAAAAGCGCATTCACCCTGTGTGGGAGGACGACTCTGAGGTAAGATCTTGAATCAGGGCACTACCCTCCACTTACAAGAAACACTCAGTGGTTGCACTGGAATCCCCTAAGGATTCTTCCTCTGCAGGGGATGCCCCTCCCCTCCATTCCAACTTCAACTGGTGCCATACCTTTAAGGATTGAAGATGGTTAATACCTTGGTACACATCTGGTCTACCTCAGAGGATGCTACCCCCAAAATCATGACCACAAATACCAAGGGTATCTTGGGTCATAGTTGGGGGAGCTCTTCTAGTGTCTGCCTTCCCTTAACCTATAGCAGAACAAGCTAGCACTAGACAACACAATGGGTCACATGTGTGGGGGTTTTAGGACCAAATAACTCCACAACCCCAAAAATGACCAACTGGGACCACGTCCTGATGGTCTCTAATACTCCCCTCCTTATTTTCCCCGTCCTTAAAGGATGTCCCCTTCTAAGGTCTTGCAGGATGCCTGAAGGCTCCCGATGCTGCTCTTCCTCGAGAGCCGATACTTTCTTCCCCTCCAGGTAGATTACCTTTTGTACATGGCCCATGAGTTCTGGACACCCAGCACTGACATTGTTTGTGCCTCTGGTGACCGTTACCTCCCCGAAACCAGGGATACAATCCCTATTAATCGGCCTAAGGACGGAGTGGGTTCTGTCCCTTCCCTACTTCCCCCTCCTCGGGCTGTTAAGGATTATCGCCTCACGTTCATGAGACCCAGCCAACTTGGTTATGCTTGTTCTCAGGATTCAAATCGGAGGCCCTTGGACCCCTTTCCCCTTGAGTCAGCACAGTTGGTAGTCCATGTTTACCCGAGCTGTTAATTCCCTGGGTGCACATGTATTTTCTGTACTCCAACGTAGAGGCCTCCAAAGGCAAAAGCCCTTGAGAGCATTCATGCCTCCGCTTCCTTTGTCAGGCTGCTCCTGGTCCTCCGTGCTAACACACTATGAGGACACTTTTCAACCTAGTGAAATTACTTGCTTTTTTCCCCTCATTTCCCTCCACCTGGAAGAGGGAACCTCAATGTCTCCTGTCAGAGTGAAGTTTCCTCTTCCTCAATTATCTGTACAATCCCAAACCACCAGGTTCAGGAGGCTGAGACTTGATGTTGTACGCACCCTTAGTTCTGGGTTAACAAGTCTGCCCCAATGGAGGGCTGACTAGTGCATTCAGGGGCAGGGCCAGCAGGATTGTAGTGCCAGGATGGTTTGGGCTAATTCGGAGCCATCAGATGATATTGCTACATCCGTCCTTGTCTCCAGAAAATCTTCATTCAGCTTGGAAGTTGGCCCTCTCCCAATTCACTCTGGAACCACCAAGTGGTCCAGAGGACTCCTAAGTCTTACGCCTGGTGTCACTTGTCTTACCCACCGCCTCCACGAGGGCCACTAGTAGGCCACTGATTGACGGCAATTCTTTCTCTTTGGCCGCATGCTATGACAGTCGGTGGTCCGTTCCCTACCTCCGGTTTTCCAACCCAGACCCTCTGCTTTTCCCCGTTCTGTCCAGAGCTGACAGGGCTGGTTAGCAGACCCTCGTCCTGCTTCTCCTTTTTCTTTGTGGGTGGCACCTCCCTTCTCTGACTTATTCTCAGCTTTAGGGTTACCTGTGGAGCTCTTCCCTTCTGCTCTGGGGTACCTAACAGAGGGAATGACCCATCTCCCGCCATACTCTACCGCTTTTGCTGTGAGTCTTTCTACCCAGAACCAGAAACTCACTCACATTCTCAGTTCATTCTCCATCATGTGTTACATGGAGAGGCATACATCATATATTCCAAGGGAATTTTTACGACCTTGGTCAACCATCGCCCTCACCCTTTCCCTCTCCCTAGTGTGATGAGGTCAGGCCAGAGAGCTACAAGAGGGTATGCCAGGGCAGATATGTGAGCCCTCGGCTGTTAAGGCCCTTTTCCCTGGCTGCAAAGTAAAAGTTTCTATAGGCCAATTAGAGACACCTGGACCCAATCAAGGGGTGCCCTAGGCCTACAAAAAGCTGTTTCCACCAGAAGCAACGGGGAAAGGCTGAAGCTGCTGCTAGGCTTGGAAATTCCCCCAGGCTGAGAAGAAAGCTGTTTTTCCCCCACCTTAGAGAGAGAGAGAGGAGACCAGAGACCAGACTCCAGACCCCAGGGGAGCTGACAGAGCTCCCACACCTATAGAACTAATCATTTACTCTTATACTGCCCTGAAGGCTCAGAAGGTGTTACAAGCCAGAAGGACAGAGAGGAAGGTACCTCGCTGGCCCAAAAAACCCAGAGCCACCCTGCAGGCCCTGAGAGGGGGGAATGGATGCCCAGAGAAGGCCCCTCTGAAGACCTACCTGGGTTGGGGCAGATTGTCCTCAGACCGATATTGCTTGGGAGAAGTTGGGACTGCTGGGCCAGGCCCCACCCCCAAGGGAGGGTAACCTTGCCACACTAGTTGTCACATCCCTAGCGATGGGGGGGGGAGGGTTTAGCTGAGTTATGAAAGCGTCATGACTCATATACACTGAAACATCTTAATACTGTGCCCATACCTCTACTCCCAACCCCTATCAAACAGATCTGAGGCCTTATGTACCCAGATCTTAAAGGTCTCCTTCCGGTTCTCACTCTAAGGTGGTAATTCAACCTCTATCCTGTGGTTCATTCAACCATTTTGGCCTCAGTTTTCCTGCCTCTTCAGCGGTTGATGAACACATCTAGCCAGGGGCCTAAAAAGGTGCTTTCGGCATTCAGCTGCTGTGTGAGCTTGCCCACCATGGAACTACATTTTACCAGGTGGTTGTTTATTTTCCCTGCACCTTTCCATGTTTTTCTTGTACCAGTAAATACATACATACATGCATATATATATATATTATTGTGCTGTGTCATCTCTGGCGCCGATGGCATGGTACAGCCCAGCCTTGCTGGTGCTGAGCTCACCCCAGCACCGGCTAACTACACCCTCGACACCACAGAGCCCAGTGCCACAGGAGCGGGGGGCCTTCCCACTGGGGCAGTCCTCCTTCCCCCAGTGAGGACTTGCCCGTGACTCATGTAGGGTTGCTTCTCGTCCTATCCACCCTGGCAGCAGTGGAGGCAGCACGAGCCCTGCTGCTACTCCCGACTCCCCTGGCCCCACCTCCAATCAGAAGGGGCAAACCTGTCTTCATCTCAAAGGCCTGGGTTCACCCAGGACGCTCACCCTCACCTTCCAGTCCCCTGTCTTCCACTCCAGCGGAGGCTGATACCACTCCACCGCCAGCGCCAGGCGGGGAATCTCGATCCCCTTCCCCTGTCTCCAGCCTGGAAGAGGGACCTTCTAGGGGCTCCAAATGACCCTAGCGCCGCACATCAGCTCCATCATCTTTCCGGTTTCGACCACAAGAACGGTCCCCCCAGGGAACTCCCTCCCCTCTGTGACAGGCTCCCGGTGCCGTGCTGTTTCCGGCACCAGAGTCTTTTACGGGAAACCTTTTGGTGCATTTTGACCTATTGTGCTGGGCTACAGCCCATTTAGGTATGGTGGTGGAGCCCTTGAGTCTTCCACCAAATACCCTATTCAGGCTGGCCTTCGCCTCGACGGTGCCCTTAGCAGTCCCGCCCCACCCAAGTGTATGGGACCTCGTATGCTGCCGGTGGCAGAGCCCAAGTTCCATCTCCCCAATTTTGGATACGGCGAGCGTGAAGTATCGGGTATCTGAGTCGGGCTACCTCTCCCTTGCTGTCCACCTAGTTCCCCCTAGAGACGTGGTCCAGATGGCAATGGGGGCTGGGGAACCCCCCAGGGACCTCCTCACCCCCCTTCAGGGAAACTAGGGAGCTGGATTTGCTGGGCCGTAAGGCTTATTCTTCATCCGCCTTCCAATTATGAGTGGCAAACAAGCAGGCTATAACCAGCAGATACTTGCTGGATGTTTGGGAGTCACTTGGGAAATTTAGAAATATGCTTCCATCTGAGGCCAGGGAAGAGTATGATGCCTTCCTGGAGGAAGGCAACATAATCTTGCAAGACCTCCTCCTTTCGGCACACGATGCGGTGGACACCACTGCTCGCACCATGGCCTTGGCAGTTACCCTCCGCAGGGTAGTATGGTTTAGGGAGGCTAGAGCACCCCCAAACGCACAGCAGGCATTTCTTGACCTGCCCTTTGAGGGGGATGTCTTGTTTCCCCCTGAAACCCTCTCTGTGGTGGGCACAGCCCAGGATCCTCAAGGAGACACCAAGTACTTTGGCCTCCTCCCTCCTGGACCCACCCCTCCCAACTTAGCCCTCCACTTCCCCTGGCGGGACAGTCCCTTTCCTTCCTGGTTTACCCATGGCGAGAAGTGGGCCTTTGCCTCCCCTTTCCACAAGGAGGAGCCCCCTGATCATCCCCACCCTCTTTACCCTTACGGTGCAGGGGGCCCTAGGCCGTCACTGCCACAGACAACCAACCTCCCCCACCCCCAACGGAAGGCAGGTCCAGTGGGAACCATTCCAATCCTTCTTTGTTCTTCCTCTTCTCCAATCGTGGGAGCAGGACTTAGATCGGGATGCCGGGGGCCAACAATACAATGACGCCCGCCTACCCCACCCCCCCTTAAGCAGCAACTTTTCTGAAGACAGAAACCACCCCTCTTCTACTCCTAGCAGCCTTCCTTCCCAGATATTCCTCACCACATTCCCCACCCTAACATCTCACCAAGGGATGGAGTCTTGTTGTAGCCCCAGCTGCTGTGGGGGCTCCGAGACACGCACATCTGAAGCCTACTTGCAACAGGACTGTGCCTGTGGCCATGATACATGTCCCAGGTAGGCCCCCTCGCATCCAGGTCAGGGGAAGGGGAGGGGATACCCCTGGTTGCACCACCATTTCTGCGCTGCGACCCCCAACCCCCATTCAATAGGAATATCTCTTGCACACTGTAGGGGACACATCTGTGTAACAATACAGCTACCTAGATTCCCAATTTAATCAGGAATGTATCCTTTAGAGTGGGTCTTACCCCTGCACAGGCCCAAGGTACAGCCCACTTCTCCTTTTTTCCCTCCCTTGCACTGTTCCATGTCTCCACCTTCTGGTGATCTAGTGTGAACCAGGGGTCCACCTCAGGAACCCTCACCTTTGTCTACCCCCCCATCAAGGTAGCCCACTCTTCCCCGACCTCACCAAAGCACAGCCGGGGGCACCCTTTAAAACCTTGAGAAGGAACAGCTAGTTATGACCATACGTTGGGAAACTGCGAAGGGTCCATCCCTTCAAGTGCTCTCCCACCTATATTTCCCGCCTCGGTATCCACTGCCTTCTGGACAGCTGTCTACATCAGACAGAAGGTTCCCTACTTCCAGGGCACTTGCATAATCTTCTTGCTTTACGGTCCTATTCCCTGGCAGGACATGACCCCCCTTTCCACCCTGCCTTCCCACAGGACCGTCTCACTATGCCATGCATAGTCCCTTAGTGCTACTGTGGTTCTCCCCATGTGCATTGGTGGTGCCTGGCAGTGCTGCAGTCCCCTTTTTCTATTTTCAAGGACCCATTGACACCCACTGCCCATCCAAGGGTGTGATAGAGAACCCATTTCTATACAACATATAACAGTTTGGGGCTGTACCCCCCTTTTATTCGCCCTCTGGCTCCCTCCAGGGAGAAAACTTCATTTGGTTCTCTGATCCCAGGGTGTCCTTCAGATGTGACAGCTGCCACCCTGTTATGGACCCATTCTCTAGCTTAGAAACAAGCCTCCCTTGGCAGCGGAGTTCTTCAATATCCACGTATTGAAGAGTTTCTCCTTGGCAGCCCTGGCATGGCAAAGTGGTAATGTTATCCCTCCAGCAAGCACTATAGGTACTGAGTCTGCGGCCTTTCACAGGTCTTCTTCGATTCTTTTGGGTGCCAAGGAGCTGACTAGATGGTAGTAAGAGTTCTCTCTTGTCCCTCTTTTCTTCCCCAGTCATGCCTTAGTGAGAGCTTCGTGATGCAAACCCTGCAAGCTTAGACCAGCGGGGTCCTCCTCTGCATTCTAGCGCCCTGTGGGCCCTAGTAGGACCATCTCATCAGCACTGCCTCAGGCCATCTTGCTGTTAGTGACCTTTCCCAGAACCTCGCTCCTGCGAGAACCTGGTCATGGTGCCTGCTTGGCTGAAAATGTGCGCTTCCGCACTACCAGGTTGTTAATTAGCATACCGTAGGCCCCCATCCTGCTTGCCTCGACTCTATATGCCATGGCTTAGCGTCTCATGGTCTTCTCAGTCGCCCTTGAGCCATCTTACATCCTCATATCCTCATTTTCTCTCATTTAACCAGATGGCTTGCTTGGTCGCATCCTAGATAAGGGGCATAGTCATTCCCTTACTTCTTCCTGTGTACTCAGTAGTCTCCAGATCAGTCCATGACTATGTGGCTCCTGCTAAGCCTTCAGGTGCTCTATGCCTACCCTTTCTTTGTTCTCGCACAAGACATGCCCATATGGCTAGTCTCATTTGCTAGCTTTTAGTGTTCTCCTTTGAGTCCATGTGACATGGCCTATGCCCAGACATTGTAGTCTGTTGGTTACATTCCATGTTTTTCCTCCTATGCAGAGCACCTACGCAACCCATTTTTTGTTAGGTTGCGTCCTTTTTCTCCAGCTCTGGTGACCTTGTCTGACCTGTTTATGCATTCTGCCTCAGTGGGTTTGGTCTTGCCCCTGTCCTGGTTGACCCTCAGCTCTTGCTTCTTCTGGGCCCATCATGGCCTGCTCACCTCTTGACTCTGGTGAGCATCTTGCTGGGGGACCTCTACCTTACGGTGCTTATTGCTGTGCTGAAGGTGGAAGCACCAACTCCACCCACCATCCATCAGCATGGCTAGTAGTCACCTATTACTGAATGCATCCGACCAGCACTTGAAGAAGAATGGTGGGTTACTCACCAGTAACCTTCCTTCTTTGAGATGGGCTGCTTGGATCCATTCAGGTCCCTCCCCTCCATCCCTGATTCTGGTGTTGGCGACTCTGAAGAACTGAGGAGGGGACGGGGAGGTGGCTGTATATGTAGCCGCGGGTGGCACGAGGTGTGGTGGCCACCTCCCCTCTTCTGACAGGCTAGGACAAGTTTTTCCGACCAGTGCGGCGCTCCATCATGGAGACACCTATTACTGAATGGATCTGAGCAGCCCATCTTGAAGAAGGATGGTTACTGGTGAGTAACCCACCGTTCTTTGAGATGGGCTGCTCAGATTCATTCAGAAATAGGTGTCTCCATGCCAGAGCGCTGGATTCGTCAGACCTTTCTGCTCTAGCCTGTCAGAAGAGGGCAGGCGGCCACCACCACCCGCACCACCCCGTGGCTATATGTGTGGCTGCTGCCTGGCCCCTCCCTAGTTCCTAAGAGTCGCCAACTCCAAAAGCAAGGGGTGGGGAGGACTCTAAATGAATCTGAGCAGCCCATCTTGAAGAAGGACAGTTACTGGTACGTAGCCCGCCGTTGTTCTTCAAGAGCTGCTCAAATCAAGTCATAGGGCTGGAAGGGACCTCGTGAGATCATTGAGTCCAACCCCCTGGGAATTGAACCCAGGACCTTCTGCATGTTAAGCAGAGGTGCTAGCCACTACACTATAAGTTCAGAAATAGGTGACTGCTAGCCATGCTGATAGATGGCAGGTGGAACTGGCTCTTCCGCCTTCAGCACAGTGTAACACCAAAATGGGTAATTGTCCAGTGAGCAGGCCCATGAGGGTCTAAGAAATTGACCTAACAACCTTCATCCCAGCAAGGGTAGCCTGGAGATGTAGGACGTAACATAGTGGAGAGAAGTAGGCCCGGATTGCCCGAACACCGATTGGTGTGCGTGGGCATGATGGCCTGAGGTCACCTTACGTGTAAGAGCACAGAAGAAGCAAGAGCTGAGGGTCAACCAGGACAGGGGCAAGACAAAAGCATCGTGGCTATGGCTGAGAAATGTGTCCCTAATTGCTCTTCCTGAGGGGGTATTGGCAGTTGCTGCATGGAGGCCAGAAGATTTAGTGTCCTGGCAGTGACACATGTTGGCACAATTCCTACGGGGAAGTTCCCAAGGCCCGAAATTTGCCAGGCTGGCAGTGGTGCTTATCAGCACTGCAGAAAATCAGAGGAAGAGAATTAGACTGTCTTTCCCTCAGTCCAGTATTGTCAGGCACATGCAGGTCATGGGGCTAGGCCAGGGACTTGAGAGGGCTGCAGCCCCCTGGGCCTTGCGGCAATGACACCCCTGCCAGAGAACATCGGGTACATGAATCTGGCACACTCAGTATCCTGCAGGGAAGGTGGGTTACCAGGAGCGGAAGGGAGTAATCTAGAGAAGTTACTTTGATCTAGTTCAAGAAATGGTTGGAACATCGATGGCAACAGCTGATGACCCCATAGGGCGCACTCATAAGTGAGGGAGCGGGACCAACGTGAAGGGACCAGATGTCTGGCCCATCCCATGGTACTGGGTAAGAGACACACAGGTGGGACGTTTTATGGGCCTGAAAGGTGTGATGAGGCCTCCATGAGCTTACCAATGGCACCGTGACAGACCCCTTGGGTGGGATGTCAGGGTCCGTATCCTTGCATGAGACAAGGAAATGGCATTACTGCTACCTATACCCTTCACTTTCTTCTACTTTTAAATTCAGCAGCTGGGAGGTAGCCGCGGGAATGCTAAGACAGGGGGTTGGATGTGGTAAGGCTACGGCTTGGTGATAGGCTCGTGAGCACGATAGGCCCAGATGCTAGTACCCGTGGCCTACAGAACCGCTCACTTTGGCCTACATGGCCTTGCACCATCAGGGAGGATCATCCCAGAATGGGACTGAGCTTAGCTAACACTGCACAGGGGTACACATCAGGTTTGAGGCTCCCTTCAGGAAGGGCCCCAAGGGGGAGTCGGGCAGCATGGAGGAGGAGATAGGCTCCTCCACAAGGGACGGGGTGAGGGTATGCCACCCTGATGGGGTACATCCGGCTGTCTCCTCTTTAAGACACTTATGGTATATCTGAAGTGTTCTCTATGAGTATGCTAATGATAGTATTAGATCTTACTGAGAAGGTGAACTCTATTAAGAGACAGCCAGATCCCGAATTCTGGTGATTGAGAGGAATTTCAGGGTGGATGCAATGTTCCCTCTAAGGGGAGAGGGCAGCTGATCAACTCCGGTTGCTCGCTGCGCTCCCCCCCGTGGGGCCCGCTGCGCAGCCCCTCGCCCCGCTCCTGACAGTCCCCCCCGTTGCTCCCGCTCAGCCCCCCCGCTCCCACTCGGCCCCCCCTCCTGGCAGCCTGCCCGCTCCCGCTCGGCCCCCCGCTGCTCCTGACAGCCCCCCTCCCGCTCGCCCCCCCTCCTGACAGCCCCCCCCGCTCGCCCCCTCGCTGCTCCTGACAGCCCCCCCGCTCGCCCCCCCTCCTGACAGCCCCCGCTCGCCCCCCCGCTGCTCCTGACAGCCCCCCCGCTCACCCCCCCCCCCTGACGGCCCCCCCATCGGCCCCCCCGCTCCCGCTCGGCCCCCCCCCCCAACTTACCTTGGAGCTGGACTGGAGCCAGAGGGCCCAGCCATAACTCCCGGGCCAGAAGAGCTCTATGGAGCATGCCCAGATTTTCTGGGCATGCTCCGTTGGAGCTTCTCTGGGCGGGAGTTTTCAAAACTCCCAGCCGCAGAGGAGTTCTGTCGAGGCTGCCGGCAGCTTTCGCTGCGCTGGCGGCTGTGGCGGGCTGCGCAACAGCGTGCCAGCGCAGCTTAGAGGGAACATTGGGTGGATGTAGAGTGGGCGTTGTCGAGTGCGAAATCCTGTCACAAATGCTTAGGACAGGAGTATGTTATTCTAAGACACAGCTACTAAGACTAGGAGAGCCATGGGTTGTAATAGGAAGGAAGGAATTTTACCTGTGAGACTCCTGATTGAGTCTCCGGTAGCTAAGTCAGGATAATCACAGTGCTACGGCCATGCCCTGGGGGGTGAGCTATGTGAGAGACACTGTTGAACGAAACCCTGGGAGGGTAATAGAGTCACTGCCCAAGAAAGTGGAAAGGGGAAAGGGGGTCTTTTCCCCTTGGAAGTGTGTCGAATACAGAGGTGTGATAGCCTCCTGGGGACCAGGACCACTGGCTATCAGGTGCCTGCATGGGTTCAAATGGCAGGCTTCCATTCTGCCCTCCACGGTGGGCGAGGAGGTTTGGGTAGTGAGAGGGTAAAGTTCTCTTAGGCATTAGGGTCAGATGAAGGGGTGTGAGTATGGGTTATGCCCTAGTCCTACCCAAAGGGAAGGAGGTTGCCTTGCCTGTGAACTGACCATTCTCACCAGGAAGGAGAGAAGGAGAAGGGCTATCTGTCATTTCTGAGAGGGAGAGTCCCACAACGGTGGGCACTCTGCCGCGGTTTGAAGGTGATTGATGACGATATTGGTGATTATAGCCAATGTTCCCTCTAAGAGCCTCTGGCAGCTGAGCAACTCCTGTTGCTCGCTGCGGGGGGCCCCCCACCCCCCCGCGCAGGCCTGATCCTGGCGGCGCCCCCTGCAGGCCTGATCCTGGCAGCTCCCCCCCCCGCGGGCCCACTATCCTGGGAACTCCCCCAGCCTGCCCAGCCCCGCCCCGCAATCCTACCCTGCATGGCCCTGCCACAGCTCCTTGGGCCAGAGAAGCACTAACGGAGCATGCTCAGACATTCTGGGCATACTCCGTTAGAGCTTCCCTGGGCGGGAGTTTTAATAACTCCCTGCCCCACAGTAGCTCTGAGCAAGGCCTCTGGCTGCCGGCCCTGCACGGCCGGCAGTCTTCCCTGCTTGGCGGGGCTGTGCCGGGCTGCGTGGCCACGCAGCTTAGAGGGAACATTGATTACAACCAATACTGCTGACTAGTGGGTCAAGAGCTCCCTCGGAGTTAGGAGACGGGCCTTGCCAGGAGGGTCCCCCAAGTGGGATTCGAACTGAAGTTGTGGTGATGAGGACCAAGTCCTCACCTGTAGCTGTTAAGCAGGGGGAGGGGGCCCGACTTACTATCAGGCCTTATGGGGCCTGAGGGTATGGAGGAGGCCCCACCTGGAGGAGACCAAAATATTTCAGTTCTCCCCTGGGGTTGCGGGCCGGAACATAGCGCTATGCTGTCCACCATGCCAGGGTTTAAGCCCTGTGCTGAGTGCGGCAAAGCCTTCCCGCGAGACGATCCCCATGAGAAGTGACTCCGGCGCTTGGGCAAAAGCCACATTGTCACCGCATGCTCCATCTACCTGTCCTTTAAACCAAGGACAATCAAGGACAAAGAGCAAAGGCTTCGTGCCCTGGCCTTTGAGCAGGCCCAGCACTCCTCCCCTGAGGCTTCGAGGTCTCCTGCTGCACCATGTGCCAGTTCAGTGCTGGAGCCCACCACCCGGCACCATGCCAAAAGACAACACAGAACCAACTTGGTACCATTGTGAAAGCAGGACTGAATCGAGACTATGGATTCTTTTCCCATTACAAAGGGTAATTTGACTTCAGGCTTCCCATGGTTTGAGCCTGTAAACTGCTGTGATTTGCTGTTACTTTATGACCTGATCCTATGTTTTACACACCCTTGCATTTAGTTTCATTCCTTTCTGTAAGTTCACCCATCTTCGAAGCATCTGAGGAAGTGGGATCTTCTCCCACGAAAGCTCATGCAAAAAATAAATCTGTTAGTCTTAAAGTGCCACACAACTGCTTGTTGTTTTTTCACTGGACTAGACTAACACGGCTATCCCTTTTAAAAATGTGCAAACATCTATCAGCCAAACACCCTGAGCATGAACTTGTTTGGACTATGAGGTTAGTTTAAGTAAAAGTATTAGGTTAGCATGCATATTTTGCCTTTTATTTTCTTATGGTCCCTCCTGACTTACTTGTACTGTGATTTTGCCATGCTTGGCCATATTCTCACTTAGAATTATAATCTGATCAATAGTGGTTGTTTTACCTAAAGCTGTGTGATCTTTAGAGGGAGTGAGTGAAGGAGGCTGGGCACAATCCATTTCTTTGTTAAATGGATGGACTTGAGAGTGTGGTGGTTGGGAGTGGTTCCCAATATCTGTAGGCAGTGGCTCCTGGTGTAGTAACTGGGGCTGGGGGTGCTTGCTGGAGGATTGTCTCTTGAATACCCAAGAAGCACACACCCACTGCCTGGGACAATTTGCATGCAAGAGGTTGGAGTGGACTGACTCAGGAGTGAGTGGTCACTTGGCAAAACAGGATTCAGGAGTGGGAATTAGGAGGCCATAGCGGCTCACCAGACTGGATCTGTGGAGTGGTCTGTCACGGGGGGGGGTCTTTCTTCTCCTCCCCCGATTTCTGCTTTCTTGTACTCACCAGTAGGCAGAGGTTCTTCTTGCGGGATCCACCTTATTTTCTGTATTATCAGCTAAACTGTATATTGTAGGCCTAAGACCAGAGGAGGCACCCATCCACACACTTCCTTGACAAAAAAAGTAAGGAGTCTTGTGGCACTTAAAGACTAACAGATTTATTTATCGCATGAGCTTTCATGGGAGACTATCCCACTTCTTCACCTAGTTCAAACTAGTTAGTTCAGTTGCTTAGTTTGAATTAACTGCTTAGTTCAAACTAATTTACATATTTAGTTTTAACTAGCCCAATGTAGACATGCTAGTTCAAACTAATTAAGTTTGAACTAGTGGTTAATTTGACCTAACCACCTTTTTAAAGTTCTAACTAACGTTTTAGTTTGAATTAACCACACTTTTTTATTTCAAACTAAAAAAAGTGGAGCTAGTTTGAAATAAGAAGGTAGTTCAAACCCAAAAAACACAGTTAGTTCAAAGTAATTTCGAACTGCTTAGTTTGAACTAAGGAAGTTCAAACTTAAGTTTTTAGCTGTAGATATGGCCTTGGAGAATAGAGAGCAAGGATACAGTTAGCCTTTGGAATTCACTTCCACAAGGTATAATTGCGGCTAAGCACTCTGAAGGATTCAGAATCATCTGCCTTTATAGTGACTGTGACTATTGGTGACTGGTTACTGCTCTAATCCTTTGTTTATAAGCCTGAACTGGGTTTGGTTGTGCATTTGTGACATTCTCCCAGAGTTAGTTCAAATGTATCATTTGAGCTTCTCTCTGTCATAGATCTTCTGCTGCAGGTTTGCTGCTCTGATGGGAGTAAATCCCCGTTTTCTATTTTGCTTGCAGTATCATGAACAGCAGCTCTCATTGCAAAATGCCCTGAAGGCAGGGGCGTTGCTGGATAAGAAAAAGATCCGGGGCACAGGCCCAAGCCCCACCCTCAAATCCCACATGTCTGAAACATGCTGTGCTGGATGCATTTATATACCTGAAACAATTTAATAGTAATGGAGTTAATTTAAATAGCATAAACAATCTGCTGCACATGACTACCTGCTGGGCACTTCCTGGTGGTGGTACTGTGGAATTAGTCTCAACTGGTCCCTGCCACGTGCTCAGTGCTCCAACTGTTCCATGCTGAACTCTGGTCCTGAGTCCACTTTTAGGACATTAGCCCTATGGCTAAGTTCAGTCCGAGGGTTGCAGACAGGAATTGAAGTCAACTAAAATAAAAGACGAGTCAATTAGTCACTAATTAAAGTCAACTTGAAGGTTGCAGGCACTAATTGAAGTCAATGACTAGTGAGCTTGCCCACATTTGGCTGTCTAGGGGAGGGGCAAAGGCCCATCCTTGTCTCTGGGCCCCAGTTTCCCTCAATTGTGGCACTGTCTACCACCTCCCACCAGTCTGTGTCTCAGTCTGCTTCCCCCACAGCTTACAGTCACACACAGACCCTTAATACTGTGGAATCTAGCTGCTGTTCAAATCAAATCAAATCAAATCAAATCAAATCATAGGGCTGGAAGGGACCTCGTGAGATCATCGAGTCCAACCCCTGACTCAAAAAGCCACTGGCCACATTGTCAATAAACTACGCCTTTCTGTACAGGAATGAATTCTTTAGTTTTCTGACATTGGTCAGAAATACACCTGAAACTGGCACTTTTTTTCTACTGGCACTTTTAAAGACTCATGACCCCCTCCCCTCATTTTCTAATTTCCTTGGAAGTGGGAATTCAACCACAAGAAGCTCTGCAATAAATACAGTTGTTACTCTTTAAAGGTGCCACAAGACTCCTTACTTGTTTTGTTGAGCTACACTACACTAATGGCTAGCCCTCAAGAGCTTGTTAACAAGACAAAGGCTAACTTTGTGTTTTACTGTCTGGTGTTCTTAAGCTGTGTATAAGACAGCAAAAGAGAAGAACAGAATTAAATAGTACTTCCAGTCTGAAGAGTGGCAGTAAATAAATGATACTCAGTAATCAAACCAGTCTGATCTTACTGTTTGTACCCCTACTTGCCCCACAAAGCCAAATCCAGTTGCACAGGATGTTGGATTCTTTTCTTTTGAGCACCATTGATAGAAATATGTAAAGGAACAGTTTAATTGTTTAAAACCCTCCTATTTCCCTCCCCACACTTAAGCCAACTCCTAATACCCCGTCTCCCCCACCTTTGTCTATGGGATTTGTTGTGGCATGTTGCCTCAGGGGTCTTGTGAGATCATTGGTCACCAGCCACTTGCAGACTTGATTGTATTTTGTTGTTTTCTGTCTGGGGTGGCTCCTTCTGTTTGCTTTCATTGGAGATGTCTGCATTGTTCGGCTATTTAGCTGGTAATTCACAAACACACCTTGTTCACACATTTAAAAGAAAATATACAGCATAAGCCTAAACCAGATTTCATCAAGTATACAAAATGCAGTACAATGTTTAAGCAGGAGTTCCAAACTACCACTGTGGAGTCTTGTTGGACATTGGTTATGTCTTTATATGTTATTACAAAATTATTTAACTTATGACACTGAAAGACATACACACAACATTAGCTAATGTATACTTTAAAGGTAAATGTCTGTCCCCCTACTTTATGTCTGTGCCCCACACAATTACTGAGAAATCAGTCCAGGAAGAAGAGAGCCTTCACCCTCACACAATGGTTAAAAAATAATTTGGTGGGCCCTGGAACCCTCTGTAAAGGATATTGCAAGATGGAGTCATTTTAATTTGGAAGCTCTGTGTGAGAGGCTCTGTGTTTGCTAAGACAACAATAATTACAGAATGTATATCAAGTCATAGATAGTCAGAGAAGCTAGTGGCTTAGATGGATAAGAAGGTAGACTGTTTCTATAGATAATAAGGGTGATCCACAAATTTAGATTAAAAGACAGTCCCTCCTGTCTGGACCCTGCTGGGAAGCTATCAACCTAGTCTGGTAAACAGGTTGATGGGGGCCAGGTAGCTGAGGGGTCACAGGAGTCTGGCCACTCTCATTGGTCAAGGACAGTAACTGTTACCCAAATAAGCTGTAAACAACAACAGAGGCGGGCTAACTATATGCTGCCTATTAAGTATAATCTAAGTGTGTAACCTGCATATTAAGAGTAGTAACACCATGTAGGGATTTTAGGCATGATGTAACTTGTTGTCTTATGCATGAGCTTGTTACATTATGTATACTGTATTTTGCATGTTAGAAGGTATATATGACCTGTAACCCCTATACTGGGGGTTCTTGCTCTGAGAGGCTAGCTTCTTTTTGCTTCTCTCAGATGCAGTTCCTTTTATTATTCAGCTGAATAATAAACTCTGAACCACACCTCATTCTCTGCTGAGTCTCAGCTGGGAATGGGCCTTCACCTTTGGGGAGGATTTGTGGTTTCTCTTTCCAGGTTGAGAACCTGGACCAGTTTTCCCTCACACCTCCAAATAGGAGGGCTTCTTCCTGTATTGCCCAGACCCGCATCCGAGAAGCCATTTGCAACCACTTCTCAGCTCCCCCCCCCAAGCTCCTTACCCCCCCCCC